>JAPJYX010000013.1:7427500-7870000 GCA_030503985.1 Himalopsyche tibetana
AAAAACAATAATCCTTTGTACTTCATTCCACTTTATTTAATATGTCAGGACCGGTTTCACTCATTGCGAGCATTGTCAACTTCAGTTGACAATGTCAATGACAATGTCAATATAATGTCAATCAGTTGACAATGCTCGCAATGAGTGAAACCGGTCCTGACATATTAAATAAAGTGGAATGAAGTACAAAGGATTATTGTTTTTATTAATTATTTAGATGTTCAAAAAAATTACAGAATATATCTTACAGCCATTTCGGCTTCATGCTATCGTCAAAACTCACATAGTTATAACAATGATGTGAGTCGAGCTTTAATTTTTGAAGATAAATGGTTTTGATAATTTTACATTTTTAAGCATAAGTTATTTTAATATACCCAATCGACAATATTTGAAAATCTTTTGTGAAATTAAATAAAGCGAATGCTATTCCAATCAGTATGCAATTTAAAAGGTTTGAAAAATATAATGTGTTTATATCGTTTAGTCGTAAAAAACTTCGGAATAGTTTGACCGCTTGGGTAAATATAGAAACATGTTTTATTAAGGATGGCGAAATAAAAAGACTAAGACAGTATTGATTTCGAAACCGAGCGTATTCTATAGCAATCTCTATGGCTTAAAAGTAATCGAATATGCACTTATTCAAGGAAAACTGGTACCATTATGAGACGGATGGAGCCATTGTAGTCGTTTGCTTCCGAAGGTCAGTCTTTTCCTGTTCTGAAAGGCACGCCCTGTTACGACCTGCTGTATCAAACTCTATTTTTAAATTTGTCTACGTTCATGGTTATAAAGCGTACGTCATAAAATATGGCAGGATCAGCTAGATGCCTTAGGATATTTTGACATTAAAATTATATATTAGTGTTTGATATATAATGATGAATATTTGTAAAATAGTAATGAACGATAATACTTTAAAAACATCCAACATTTTTTACATATTTTTTATGACTTCATTATAATTACAATATATCTGTTGATTGATTACTCACATGTATTCATAATGCAGTAAAATATTTTCATACATATTGTTCTACTTGTTGTGTAATTAAGTGTCAAAGTATTTTGATTCTTTCAGAGTAAGATTACTCACTGATATTATACACAATTACATAACATACAGTAAAAAAATCAATATACATTATTTGTTTATTCCACTTGTTGTGTAACTAAGTGTTTTGATTCATTCAGAGTAATTTTTTTTTAAATATCTTACTACATTTGTAGTCCCTAACTATGGCACAAAAAAATCTTTTTTTTTCTTCTGAAAACTAGTATTAGAGTCTTAAATTAGTTATTTATCATTCAATAATTATTTTTTTCTTTTTCACTTTTTTTCTTGTAATGTATTTCTCCGATAAAAGCGAAACAATTATAGCATACAATGCATAGTATATTTAGAACGATATCGTATATTAATATATGTATTTCATTCTGCATAAGGTTTAAAAACAAAAAATATTATTAGACCATGTAAATGTCGGCACAATGAATAAAAAAATTATGCATGTCCAATTATACATTGTGTTTTAACAACCACATTTTGAAATGTATTTTTTTCGTACAAAGTGAAAAAAAGGTCGCGCCAAAGCAAGCAAGCAATACCAGCCGTCGTTGGCTTCGTTACGCCATTTACATATATTCAAAACTAGTTTCTTTCGTAGAACGTTGAATAACGCTCTAAAGCTACGTGTGACATAAACACGAAATTTAATAATATAAACCGGAATTAATGACACGTTATGAGAACATAAGACATAGAAAAAATATATCTATGACACTCCAGAACAACAGACTGTGGATATTGTATTGCTTTATTAATATCAAGAAATAAACTTGGTGTCGTAAATAATTACAATGTCGAAACACACGTGCTGTTACTACATATTTACTGATAATTAAAAAAAATGTAGCGATATACTTAATATTGTTAAGAAATCAGATAGTAAATTTTGAGCTGCTTTTTGGTTGCAGGATATTGGTGTGAGGTTAATGTTGTAAATATAATTTATTATAATATCGGTAAACACAAATCGTTTTTCAAACTGTGTTAACCTATGCTATAAATAAAAATATAACTTACACACATTACTCACAAGTAGAGTAACTAATGAAAAGGTTTAAGAATAAAAAAACAATCGAAATGATTTTTTATTGTTAAATATGTCGCAGATTTCGGCTACTTTTCGGTACATTGTAAATGAAATTATATTGCAGGAAAAAGATATGGCACGTAGAGGATAATTCTTTTGTTTATGCAAAAACATCAGTATGGTATATGACCAAATACGACAGAGGTAAGGTCACCAATGTCACCAACCTTCAATAAAACATTCGTCGTATTATGAAACATTACAAAGAATTCAAAAGTACTTCTTAAAATCTTCAATTAATACAAAACAGTAAATACTTCTCAAAACAAAGCAAAAATAATAATATTGTAATGAATGTTTTTTGTGATTCGAATGAAAAATGATTTGGACTTTTATTATGACTTAAACGTCATAATTGTAGCAAATAATGCCTCAACCGGTTCAATGACACCATTTTTTACACTGACTTATGGAAGTCGTATCCATTAATAGATTCACATTTATAATTTTAACAAATCAATCTTTAATGTATTGTTTAAAGAATATGATAATGTCAATTTAAATGATCGATTTTAAAAATTTTAAGTCGTGTTTTTTAAATTAAATTAAACATGGCGACCGCGTTGTCTCTGCAGTTACTTAACCTCTTACATCTTTTTTATCAGTACGTTGATAATATTTTAATCCTAATGCGTATTTAATTCGATTCTTAAAAAGATATTTAAGTGTCATAAATTGGATATCAAAATAACGCGAAACACAAAAACAGTATCTTTCATGATTTATTTAGTTTTACATAGCATTGTAAGTTGTTCAAAAGAAATGATTTTAATGCCAAATTGATATAATCTTATTTAATTAAAAAAAACGAAAGTAGTGCGAGATCTGTTAATATTGAAAATGACTTGATTGCAATTGACAATGTTAATTTATTTGGGTTAGACATATTTGCTTAATTATTGTTTTCAGCTTGAATAATGTATACATGTGTATATTCATATAAATATATTATAAATCGTTGTCTATTATATTAATAATTGCAATAAAAAAGGCGGTGAGATTAAATTATGAACAAATATTCGATCAAACCAAACGAGTACATATATCATGATAGTAATTAATATGACATTCTGATTCAACAATCATTAGAAAGAAAAAGTGTTGTTATCAATGTTAATTTTTATATAAACACTGAAGAAAAATAATGAATAAACGATTTTTAATAGATATTTACGTGTATAATTAAAAACATATGATGTTTTAATTGGACTGAAAATGGGCATAGATCTAAAATAACCATGCAGTTGTCAATGCGATGTTATCATTTGGAAAGTGCATTAGACTACTCATAAATTCTGTTGCTGCACAAGCCTGCGGCCCAATATTAGATTGATGCACTTGTATGCATTTACACAATGGATGAGCGTCATAGCTTATTGACCTCAATACAAACATATGATTATAAGTCTAATCATGCATTATTTTAAGTAGATCATTTTGTTCGTGTATGAAAATATTACATTTTTACTGGGGTAAAATAAAAAAAGGTTTTCATTAGCATTCAAAGACAACCATTTTTCGATGAAACGAACAACTTATTTCTAGACATTTCTCAGTGAAGAATTATAAAAAAAAATAAACATAAAGATCATTACAAAAGCATTTAAATATGGTAGAACATTATTATTTTTTTGATTTTTCATAATAACAAGACTTTTTCTTACCAATTTATTAGTAAATATTTAAAAATATTATCAAAAGTTATCGTTGCAAAGGGTAGAAAAAACTAAAGTGATGTTTACACTTTTATAAATCTACATGGAAAGTTTGTCAACCGACTTGTAAGCAATGTAAAAAAATTATAGACGTTAAAACTTTGAATGAGTTTGTATAATATTAACAATCATTGTTGATCATATGGTAAAAGATAACTAGATTATACTTTAAAATTGTATCTTTTGATTTATTACAAGTGTAAATAAATAACGTTTTCCTAAACATTACTTCAACCTCTGACACCGGTACATAAAATATGTTTTTAATGGCGTTTTATGTAATGCAGAATTTAAAAAATATTGTTTCTTTAATAATAAATAGGTGACTGAATATTTGATTGGTGACTATTTTCTTCTGGTGGTAGCGATACGTTCTTAGACACTTCGATTGGTCTCTATCATTTCACTTCATCTTCTGCCTTTATATGTCATGTCCTGCACTCGTGACACCCCGTCCAAACATTAAAATTGAGATTTTAAAATCAAATATACTACCAATGGTAATATATAGTTAAAACGACAGCATTGAAACAATCATTAAAATCTGTAGAAATATACAAGAAAATTATATATGTGCAATTTTTAAAAAATATATTTCAGTTACCGTCTAACCTTCGCGGGTCGAACTATTTATAAACATCAATTTAGATCACTAATGGACAGCATTAATGCACTGACGTAGAAATCATGCCGTTATCATTACAATGCCTATTTCTAAATGAAAGTTCCAAGTATGTAAACTTATACGCAGACCGCAATATAATACCTCCGCATCAAACATACTTAGGCCCTTTATTAGAAATCTGGTACTATAAGACTGACCACTAAAACAGGAATATTTATAAAATTAATGATTTAATGACACCGTTAGAATAAAATAATTATTTTATTTTTTAAAATTGAAAGTTGGCGTTGTTGTGCAAAGTGATATTTTATAATTATATACCTGCTTAAATAATATTATAGTGTACAATTATTACAAGAGTGACTAACTAAACGGTTCTATTTTTTCTTTATATATATATTTGAATATCGGAAACAGTTTCACATAATGTGTATGTTGAATTTTAAAAATTAAAATTTTGTGATTAATTACGACCGGTTATGATATTCAAATATTTAAAATTATGTTAATATTCATAAAAACGGACTTTGTCCCAGGATGTATTGCTGTAACCGCAGATATAAGCTTTAGAAAAATTATAATTTGATAATGATTTTATCATGGGACTTCCTTAAAAATATGTAAAAAAATAAATATTGGGGTCATATCATTTATAATATTATCAAGTGAACGAATTTTTGTATATTATATACATGAAAATCTTACAAAGACATATCAATTTTTTAAAAATTAAATGAATGAGGTTTTGAATCGAAAATCAATTGGCTTTGCTTACTCGGTAAATTCAGAAAGTTCCAGCAATAATAAACATTTTAGTGGAGTTGGAACTAAATACAGTTTTCATTACAAGTTCCCAATTTTATAATCAAATGCCGTTTCCAAGAATGCTATTGCGGTTAAAAATATAAACAGCAATTTATTAAATAACTATTTTGATAAATAATATAAAAATATGGCTAATTAGAGCATTTTTATTATATACTTGCTGTAATCATATTTTAATCAATTCGTTTAATTAAATAATTAAAATTATCGAGCAATTAAAACTATTGTATGATAATATAATAATGATAATATTAATATAATAATATTAATTTTTAATTTCAATGAATTTATATATTATATAATCAACTAAAATGAAAAAAAAAACAAAAAAGGTTTTATGAAACTTTATAAGATTTGTCTATGATCACTATGTACGTAATGACAATTTGAAGCATGTCCTTGATTTATACAGATTAATAAATAAAAAATGCGTGCATCGTGAAAATTCAGATTGTTGAGACAATGATATTTCGCAAATAGTATTTTCACATGTGATGCCAGTGAATATTTTAACACGTTTCATACTTAATAATTTCTAATAGTTCCTTTAACTGTCAAATCTTCAAGTTGTTGACAGATAAAAGATGTTAATTTAAGATTTATGAATTAAATATATATTCAAATAGAGACGTGTTGAAAATACTCAAATGTTTACAGTACAGTAACTCAATGAAGAATTATTGCTTCGGTGATTATTGATTGAGTAAATGTCTGGTATCTGAATATCTAGAACACTACTGCCAGATACGACAAGTGAGAAATTGTAGAACTAAAGTGTAAAAAAATTGTCAGTCAAATACATGTACGTATTTGCTTAGTAATTATAAATAACAATGAATATTATTCATTCTTTAGGAATAGATAATAAAACTCGTTACATATTCAGAATAATATACCTCCATTGTTATACAAATGTACTGCAGGAAACGGTTTTCAATTAAGATGGTAAATTCTGTATGTGGGTATTATTAATTCATATGTAAAACGTAGATAATCAAACGCCATTGTAGGTCATTTTAAAACCATGCACGTTTCTGTGGCCAGTTGCACGTGTGCTGTGACAGTAATTTGATCAGTAAAGTTCGGGATGTCAATAATTTACTTGTTGGTGTACCTACTCGAATGAAAAACGATTACCATCCACATCGAGGACATAAGTTTTCAATACTTTTTAAATAATAACGTGGTTATTTATATAAAAAGCTTTTGCTACATGTTTCAATCAAGTGGGCCCTCGAGAAGTAAAGTGAGCCAACTAGTAAAATGCTAAAACGTTTTTCTTGGACTTGGATAATCACCACTTTATTTATTGTTTTGGTGGATTCGATATTTTTATTTTACGGATATAACACCATTGAAATATGTAATAACTTAGGTTACTTCACTTTTACGATACTTTAAGACGTGTAGGATATTACAACGCGTCTAATTTTTTTTTTTGAAAAAATCTGATTCAATTTTTTAAATCACCATTGACATATAAGTGAGACGGTTTTAAATTTATGGAATGAGGATTTGTGGTAAAAAGCAAACGTTTTATTGTTCTCAAAAATTGGGCAGTAAGTCACGGTCACCCCATACAGACAGAAACAACATGCGGTGAAGAGCATCCGGTACAATGGCGTCCATTTCACGGACTTCTTGCGTAACCAGATCGCGTTTCCGGTGGTTGCTCGTACAACTTGCGACTGTGACATACTGGACATCCGGAACGGAAGCGGGTAAACTATTTAAAGATTTGTTGGCTTAAAGTTTCATGTGGGTGTTGTGATACGTTATTTACCCATTGAAATTTAATTTCCGAGAGAAAACATAGATGACCAGAATAAAGTATAATCAAATTGAAACGGTATACTAAATATTATGCTACAATAAAAGACATGTCAACAATTTTAAACACGTCTATTTCAAACCATGCCCACCTAAAATTTTAAGTGTATAGAACCCTGATAAGGCATCTTATCAGAAGCTATTTTATAAGAATTAAATGTTTGTAAGTCACTCAAAATTTGCTTTTCGAATAGAGTCAGCATTGTGATATAGTGACATTTGGAATTGAAATCAGTCATATAACACCCATTTTTTTTAATTGAATAGTAAAAATGGATGTTGAAGTCACATGAATCTATACGTACAATCTAATATCGATAAGAAAGTCAATTAATACAGCTTTTTCATAAGATTTCGAGCACGCATTACACGAATGATAAAAAAAGGCACCAGAAAAAAACACTAAAGGACCGGTTAAGAAATTAGTATGCTCCAATGATTATTTAAATTAATTTCAAAACCGCTTAGCAGTGAAACGTGGATACCTAGACAATCTATCTATTCCTTGAAAGAATTATTTTTTTCGTATCATAGATCGCCCGCTGTGGTCAAGTTAGTTAGAGCTTGCTCTACCAATCAGGTGGATCTGGGTTAAATTTTCAGCAAGGTCACACCTAATACGTGAATGTTTGTGGTGTTAATTCTTCTCGAGTTGATCTCGAGTGACTAAAAAAAATATCATCTAATTTATCTATTATGATCTTTCAACTAAAAAATAATTGGAGCATTCCCTTATAAATTACTAAATTAGCTGGATTGCCAAATATTAAAAAAGCATTATTCACTGTTATAAAATATTAAAAATAGACAGTACAGATGTGGCTTAGTATTAATTGCTCATTAAAAAAACTTTCGAAACCTTCCGTTCGTCAAATAAAAGTTGCATACACAAATGAATGTTTTACGACAACGTACTTTTAGTGCTTCATTAATATTAAGCCAATGGTTTATATCAGGTCCAATAATAATAACCGAAGAAAACTGTTTATTTTTGTTTGAGTATATTCTAACTTAATCGTAATAGAAACTTTATATTTTGAATGCCACGAAAAGTAGATTTATAATATCACTTTCGGTAGAAAGTTTTATTGCTTCCCATAAACTATAGTATGCTGGAGAAAAATTAGACTTGTAAATATATCGAAGTTTAGAAATAAATGACAATTCACCGGTAGCATATTTAAGAACAATTATTTTGATAGCAGCCGTATTGGATCTTGAAGTAAATATTTTGATTTGTTGAATTAAATAATTAAGCGGATAAAATACATTCACCATCTTGCGACTAGATAACATATTTTTTTGAATTTTTAATTGGTTATATCTTCACTTGATTATGCCATAAAAAGCATACAAAATATTATCATCCTGTTTCTCATAACACAATTTTCTCGTTAAAAGATAAAAGTTACAACCAAAATAAGAAATTGTTTGTGTTTTATTATAGATTTTATCTAGTGTACACAAATAAAAAAATAAGTTTAACTGTATTTCTGTATATATTATCACAAAAAAAACTAGATACTAAAATTAACCAGTTAGATAGAGAATTTAAAAGTGATAGAAGTAGAAAAAATATTGTTAACAAAATACAACAGTCTAGTTTTTGATCGCATTGCGGTGCTAAAGTCCGGTCTAATCTTCTTCATTCAGCTCGGTCCTCCGCCTCTTTACGCCAGTCGCTGACCTACAGTCCTCGTAAATCATGTGACATCCTATCCATTCAATAAAGTCACGGTCTTACAACGCTCTGTCCTACCTCAGGAATATTAAATGTGAGTCGTTTTATAGCTTTTCAGTCTCGTTCTAAAAATAAAATAATTTCAAAAAAAAATCTATGTGACATATTATAAGGAGTTTGGTATCAAAACTGATAATATAATACGAATATCGATTTTCGATATTTTTGAGATAAGAATGCCAAAAAGATCCAAATGTATCAAAAAAGAGTTGGGTATTAAAGAATACTGTAAACACTAAACCACTACAAAAGTTCACTATCGGTTCTAATCTCACATTTTTTATGAAGAATATGATATGGTTGGAAAGAACCAAACGGGTGATCAGGATTTTTATGGCGTAAAAGTGTATTTAATACCTTCAGAAAGTGCCACTTTTAATATTTATGATATTTTATACCTTTTTTATATTTCCGACAAATTGTGCTACTATTTTTTTTGCGATTTTATCAAAATTCGATTAATAGTGAATGTGAGACCATTAAGTAAAAGTGTGAAATACTACGCTTCTCATGAGGAATTGAAATGTTGATTCAAAAGTGCAATGTGAGCAAGATGGTTAATATTTATTGACAGATTTAAATACACAATTAGTAAGTGAAAAAATGATTTGAATCAACCGGATACCATTTTTTGAATAGTGTCTTTATGATAATCACTTTTATTATTACTTTTACACGAATGAAAGAAAGAGGTGATTGAAGTTTCCGTTCTGTCTCAGTGCTTTTATAGCTTTGCAAGTAGACGGTGAATAAACACTTTTTTAGAAAATGTAAATAAAAACTACTTATAGTGCTCAATCCAGATTCCAATATAATTAAAAAACGTATTATACTATGGTTTCCGGTTTTTGGTGGTAAACTCTTACTGTTTTCATAGCTTAGTGGTTGCTAATTATACACCGCTTAGTGAAAGTAGGAAGCGTCTTAGTTAGTTAACAGCATTCAAAATGATATGAAAAATGATGAACTATATAAACAGATGCTTGAATATTACGGTGATCTAATTTGTGAACACAACTAAACTAACTAAAAATATTGTAGTATTTTAAATTTAAAAACCATCTGACTGACTTAAATGAGTATACTTTTTATCTTTTTTAAAACTTTTTTAAAAATGTAATTGCAATGTTATTGTCTGTATTCACAAAAGGATAAAATACATGAAAATGATTTATATTTTCAATATTATATCAAATCAAAGACCAACCAAAAATTATATTAAATTAATGTTTAAAAAAAGAGCGCTTCAATTATTATAATTGATTATTTAAAAAAAATGTTTATTTGGAGTTACAGATTTATATTTCCCAATATTTTATAAGTAGATAAATTAGTACACACAAAAGATGTATATTTAAAATTGCATATGCCATAAATAAACTAATCAAAAATATGCATCACAGTATAAAGGTGTTATTTAATATGTACAATTATTTTAAACAGGAAAAATTAGTAAATACAAATGAAAGAGTTAAAACGGACCACCGCTAGTATAAATTCATAGAATAATATTAATACTAAAATATTACGAACTCTCATTACGGAAAACACGTTTAAATATTGATACCTAACATAACGGGGAGCAATTTGACATTAGCATAATATCATTAGCGAACGACACTGTTCGAAATAGGGATTGCATACCGGATGAATTTATCAATACCGGTATTTAATTATATATACATATCTTTTTTTATAATTTATAATATACGTTTCAGTATTGCAAATAATGATACTGGTTTAACGAAATAAATAAAATAGTATAAAAAACTGCTATAATATCGGATTCTTACTCTACCATATTTTAAAATGAATGTAATATTTATGTCAATATTAAAGAAGGTTTGTTTTAATATAAGTTACTGGAATTTATCAGTGTTGATCAAATAAGTCCAGCTGCAGGAACTCTCGCTCAAATTCAACGCTTACTAAGCAGAAAATAATTCAATATTTTACCGTAATATGATATGATACTGAAATACCGATATTTTGGGTTATATTATAGATATTTTCATATTCAATAAAACAGCCAAAATATCGGAATACCAATTTTGGTGATTTCGTTATTGGGAACCCTAGTTTGAAGCATGTCTGTGATTCCCACGCGTATTAAAGTCAGGCAGCATCAGAAAATATAATTTATTACCTTGCTCGTGTGGGGATTGCTGTGATTGATTTTGAAACGACAAACATAATATAGTGTACGCATGCAGTGGGGGACCAATAGTTGTTTGCAAATATTAACCTTGGTGGAGATTGGAGATTTTTAAAACTAATTTGTTTGACTATCTTTGACTGACACCAACTGCGATTCAAAAGAGGATGACGTCGGACCGAACTTACAATTGTTATGTGTTAAAGTATTTTTTTATATAGTAAATTAAAATGTCAGTAATCTATCAAAATGTCCAATGATTATTATAAACGACATGTTATAAAATAAAAAAATATTCAACAAAATACAAGGAAAACTTATTTTAAAATGTGCTCAAAGTTTTAAATTAGAATCTCCTCAATTATGTTTCGCGTCAATTTTAAAAATATTTTTTAAATTTGATTATTATGTAATGAATGAGTTTTGAAGTGATTGAGTAACATCGCTATTTTAATAAGACTTATGTGAATATAAATGGTAAGTATAAATTAAAAAATAACTAACATAAAAAAAATATTGTTTATACACGTATAGTAAAATTTTCTCGCATCTCGAAAAAATAAGCCGAAATCTTTTTTCATATGTTAAAGCGCTTACATACAATTTTGCGGATAAACTATCAACAAGGTTTTTCCATAACAAAAGAACATTAATTTTACGTAAAAACTTTGAACTTTGTACATGAACATAAAATAAATACGCAATTTAATTTAATTACCTATTCAAATTCAATTTACTGAAAATCTTTTGTTTTGTCTTCATTTTATCTCAAAAGCATGAATCAATGTTACCTTATAAAACACATGAAACAGAAAAAAAACTTTTGAATTATTTATATAATTATTGGGAAGTTTATGTTTCAAATGAATGAAGAGTAAAATATTTATGTTTATAAGAAGTATTATCAAAAAAGGTTATTTAAAAACACAACTCAAATAATGTTACATTGTGTACTAACGCGTTTAAGGGAGATTTAAGATTTTTTTTCGTTTATGAAATGTTTATATTCGATAATACAAAGTACATACGTTACACCAAATTTTAAGATTTTTAGATAGAAATTTTAAAAATTAGTATCTACCTACTCTAAATTTGAAAAAAAAACGTTAACATTGTGGTATAGAAAATTCTGTAAAAATATTAATAATGAAAACCTAAGCGAAAAATCTTTGAAACATTATATATAAATGTATTTTATAAAGAAACAAAATATTTTTATTGCTTCTTGATAAAATAATCGGGGTGGGTCATAAGTGAAAAAATGCTATTCCATATTCGTTTTTTTTCCATTTAATTCATAAGTCCTCATGAATTAAATCAGCTCTTAGTTTCATCAAACTTTGTGTTCGTTATGAAAAATAGCGAGAAGTATATTTTTTTATTTTCTAGGAATGGCAGTAAAACATTTTTTTTGTAAACATATTGCATTAGTTCTTTTTAGGGTAACGTGAAATTTAAAAGCATGTAAAAAATCAGTCTAAAACTAGAATGATCAATATAATATGAATTGAAATTGTACCATAAAGATTTTAAGCAAATACTGATAATTATTGCTGTAGAAAATCTTTACAGTAATACACTTTGCGGCTACAAATTTTATTAAAAATGATTTGGTTTTTTAGATAAACAAATTGTTTTTAATCAATTTCAAAGCTCTCTTGTAAATATGTGTACGAAAATAAAATATTAAACATGTTTAAATATTAATTCAAAAATACTTCGTTCACAAAAAAACGATTTCTAAGTAAAAAAAAATATGAATAAACATAACTATAATATGAGCTTTAAATACCCACACAATTTAATGTAATGCTATTTTAAATATACGCAGCTAACGATATTGTATACATTATATGTGTGTGGTTTAATAATATAAATTTTAATGTTGGTATAATGTTTGATATCAACATACACATGAGCAATAATAATAATACTGCACAATGGTAGGAGGTCGTTTTCCCTCGGGAATCAGCGCAACCGCAGTGTCGGGTGTCGACTCCCGGTTTCGCATGTCAGCATAAAGTTGACGCTCGCGGTTTCCTTTTTGGGTTAATATGCCAGCTCGGTTTTGCATGAAAACGATATATCATCAGAATTGCTGTTCCCAAGAGCCGTGAGGATATCACGTCTTTTGTTATTTTACTCTGACCACTCGGATGATTGACATGTTAGTTGCCACCAACGCAAATAAGGTGAGCATTCAAGCTTATACAAAAAAACGGTATTCGAAGTTTCACAAAAAATGTTTTTTTTAAGAATTTTGTTTATTTGTTATTAAAACAACCTTAAAAAAAATACTAAATTTTTATTCTGTGAAAACACAAAACATCTAAATAGAAGATACAAATTTGTTGTTATTTTGTTTTAAGGCAAATGCACAACATGCAAATATTTTCAAAATAAACCTTAATATAATATTTCCAACGCATCAATTGATAAATATTATAAAATATTCAGTACAAGCCTTAGTGGATGTAATAAGATTTATGTAATACAAAAACAAAGTTTTCTATTATTCATGAAATAAGGCTGAATAAACGTTCGAAAAATATGGGCATACAGAAAGCTTTCCAGATGTCATATTTTGAGCCAGTCCCTTAATCGAGTAGTAATGCTGTACAAGTTACAACCTTCTCGTAAACGTCGTCATTGGTTACAAGTTACAATCCTTCAAAAACACGTTCATTTATTGATGTATTGTTTGGTGAAACTATGAATTCTACGATGTCATCTTATCCAGTCAATTTTACACATTCCTGAAATCGGAACGTATTTCAGATTTTCAGTAAGTCAGCTGATTTGGTTTGTAGTAAACTGTCTTTATATCAACTATCAATACGTCAAAATTCCTATGCAACAATATTGATAAAATATGTATTGCATGAGCTAATATATATTTTTTTACTAGATCGTAGGTATAAGTTATGCTTTCAGGCCTTTCAATTCTAACTACACCTAAACAACTATCGGCCAATGAAAATTCCTCTCTAATTTATCAATATATATTTAGTAACTTTCCTGAAAAAAATTCTATTACAGAACAAATTTAACGTCATTAGTCATATTTTTTTTTATATGAAAAACATTTTTGATATAAAAAAAAATCTACAAAGGTTTGAATTTTTTTTGAGGAAGAATTTTTTTTTGTAATAAAATATTCATAAGCATTGTAATAATCATTTGTTTCAAAATTGATTGAATTCGTTTGACGGTTGTGATATCTGATATCGTTTGAAAATGACCTGGATACAGCGTGGCTTAGCTTAGGAAAATTACGTAGTAATTTCAATTTATTAAATTCAGGGCTAGCAAGTATTTATAAATTACTTATATATTATACTAATAAATTGACCAAAACCACAATTCCTAATATGGGTCTAACAATTAATTATTTATGAGATAATCACAATGATTTATCACTATTTAGTACTTTGTGTATTAAGCTATTTTGCATATCATATAAAAAAACTAACAATAATTATGCAATTATACTGAATAATCTAAAGTACAATTACCGCACACAAATGTAATGGTTTCAAAGCCTTGTATGTCGTATGTATGTATGTAATTGCTTTATTATACCTGGATATGGGCCATTTGCAATTTGTCCAATTATTTGTCGCGGTGTGTTCACATACAGCGAGATCATGAGGCCTTCAGGTAAAACTGTTTACTTTAGATTAGGTTAATGATTGTCAAAAAAGTCTAGGCCGAACGAACGGTAAAAAATGTAATATTCCTTCTTATTGCGGACGCTGTGAAAAATACGAATAACTCTAATTTAGTTGTGAAGAATCTGTAAATGACTATTTCGAATTTTGAACAATGGGTATATTTATTGATGCAAAGCTTGTAATGCCTACTGAATAAAAGCTTCCGTAAAAATCGTAATGCAAAAATGTTCTAATTCATTTAGCTCCAAAACTGTACTTTTTCAATTTGTAAATTTTATGCTATTTTTCATCAGCAGTAAACAGAGGCAGCTTTAATTAAAAACATCAGTATAATATGATCGTAATAAAGGTTTTTTATTTATTTAATTTGAATGCAAATCTGTAAATTTTTGAATTTCGGTCGGTAATAATATTAACAGTTAATTGAATTGATCAATAAAAACCAAAAACAAATAATGAATTGTATAATTTCGCAATTATTGATTGCCTCGTGTGAATAATTTTGATTTTTACAGAAGGCTTGTCAACATGTATGGAATATCAATAAGAGATAATCATTATGAAAACTCCAATGCTTATCATCTGTTATTTGAAAATCAGTTGAACATAATTAATTTCTACACACAACGTTTTCTAATCATTTTGTTTTTTTTCGTGACACATATTATGAAATTTGATTCTTTCATTGATTAATCTTGATTATTTTTAAAGGAATCTATACGATTTAAATACGCTAAAGATCGGAGACTAAAATATTTTTTATTTAAAGGTTTGAAAAAACAAAAAAAATTAAACCATGCCCGTTACCTTTTTTCTACTAGAATGGTTTTTTACTTAGTTGTTTAAGCTCTCTTTTTTAAAGAGAGTATGAAGAGAAGGATATAAATACGATATGCTTAGTTGTTTAGCTAATCGTTTTCGCTCTTGCTACGCCCTATTTTTAAGATCGGTCAGGGGTAAGAGGAAATTATTGACATCACAAACATCTATCATTTCAACAAAAATCTAGAAATCGGTTGGAAAATCTGAGCTTGCGAGGTCTACCACCGAAACCAACGACGATGACCAACCACTAATCACACGGGGAAATTTGAACGAAGAGATACATTTGATGGAATCGATACATAGTGATTGCAAATTGATGATTTCAAGCACACTGTAATAGATAAAAAGTAATGTAAATTACCTAGTCACAATGACGGACTAACATTTCACTATTTTGATTAAGTAATTGAACTACCAAAAATCCACAAACTTTTCAAGAGTTCTTTTGTGATGTATAATGTTTTTTAAATCAACAATTATTATTTCGACTTACATAGGCCTCGTCTCATCTTAATAGGCGGAAATGTTATCACAATGATTTTAAATTATCTCAAGAAGCGCAACCGCCTACTTATTTATTCATATTTAATATTGAATGACGATATTTTAGGGTCAAGTGAACACGCCTCTTTTCGACTAATTCAGAAGTAATTTCCATGCAACCAAAGGGCTATGGTTGTATATTGTAACGTTGAACGCTGATTAATTTAATTATATAATATTTAAAGAAAACTTAAAATCACTCAAAAGTAAATATATTTTTTAAATATAATTAAATAAATAATACAATCTTCTGTACGTATGTTACATTTATTTAATATGATCAAAACCGGTTTCATTCCGCTTACCTTCATTTAACCACAAATCTTTAAAGCTGTGAGCTCATACACAATTAGACAATAGATAACTTGGCTATTCTGTTTACCGCTGTAAAGCTTTTGATCTATTTTTCATTTATTATATTTTTTTTAAATTTATATTTTTTGTGGAATTTCATAAGAGTTAAAGGTTTATACAAATATAAAAAATGGTTTTATTCACATAAATTAAATTATGTCGATTTAAATATTGATGAAAATCAACAATGATTTTTTTGAGTTAGTATACAAAAAATATTTTTCATCACATTGTACGCATTGATTTGACTCCATTTCTCGAATTCAAGATTGATTTTATTAATTACTATGTCATAAACTTTACTAAAGAGTGACGTCACAATGTCCAAGAAAAGGATAGTTCATGTCTAAAAAAATCTATTATTAATTGTAAAAAATAAATGTATATTAATTGGTGACTTATATTTGTCATGAGTGTCATAATAAAACTACGTTTGTCACGATTTTGATATTTGATAACTAAGGCACTCCTAGTTTCTGGAAAGCTGACTGAAGGTTTCATTATCACCATATCATCCAAGGGCGTGCACATTATTATGGTGGTTTTGTAAAAATGAAGTTAAGTATTGAAATGCCATGGTTAGAATAAGGAATCCTGATGTATTCAGAAAAAGTTGAATATCATTTTATGAGAACTTTTCGTATTTATTTATGAATAACGCCGTAATCCTGACGATTTTCATGAAAAAATGTTGTTCTTATAATATTTTTTGTTAGATAAGTATTTCATTAAAAAAAATGAGCCGCTTATTAATTTTTATACATATATGCTTGAAATTGTACTTAGGTACCGATTTGACCTGATAATATTACTTTTTAATGTAACAAGGGGCTCGCCAGTCTATGGGAAATTTAACAAGAAACTTGCGCAAGCCTTTTCCAACCCTCTCCACCACACCTCTGGGGTTAGTCTGTTAATTGGTTAATGTATGTATTTTTTCCAATTAAGTTCATTTCAGTGATGCTTAATTGCATTATATATTATGTACAAAATTACATTAACCTTTAGTCTTTTTTGTTGATTTTTTTAAAAAAGAATTACTTCACTCCAAACACATACCGATACGTATGCATGCATACTATGGATGATATGAACAGAGTTTTTCATCACATTACGAATGTTTACAAATAATTTAATATTTATGAGTGTTCATAATCAGTATTTGTAAGAGGTTCATCTTTTTCATTCCTGCATTCAAAACTACCAGGTGATAAAATTGAAAAAAAAAATAAGTGCGCAAAGTTTGTACCAACCCAAGAAATAAAATTTTTCGATAACTAAATAATTATGTGTCGTTAATATTGACAGTGTTTGGTGTCTTACGGTGAGCCACTGGTGAAGTAGTTTGACTTTTAGCTTGTTAGCGAATGAGAATACTGGCGAAGCGGATTGACACTAGTTAGAGCTTGTGGGTACATTACCAGGCGTCAGTTATGTTATCAGGTCGCAAGCTCGATAAATCACAACAGTGTTGACAGCCGCACTAAATAATTGCTAGCGACGCTGGGTCGCGGCTTGAGGCAGCACTTAGAGACCCAGTGGCACGGCCATTGTCCATTCTCCACCCACCGAGGGGTACCAGCTTTCTGTATCGATTTTTCACGTTTTTTAAATAATATATGCAATGAAAATATTTTTATACGTAAATTTCTTAAAATTTACGAGATTATAAAGAAAAAAATCAATTTTGTGTAAAAGATAAACAAAGAGCTTATACATTATTAAACGCTTAAAATGCAATGGAAACTGTGTCTAGTAATATACTGTTTTTTTTAAAGATAACAGTAATCATGTCATCATTTAAAAAAAAACATGATAATAGCTGAATGAAAGAACTCTTGTTTTGGTATTCATAATAATATATTACAAATGTGAATTACTGATTATTTTTCTAAATAATTAGTCCTGTATGATGGAAACTTAAATTTTTCAGGTAAACATAAAATATTAAAAGCATGGTTTTGGGGCAGTAAATTGAGAAAATTTGTGACAATATCATTGAAAAATGAATGATTTGAAAATCTGAGCATGCTGTAGTAAATAAGTTTAGGAATCAAAATATCGAAACTAGATAAAAAAAAAAAGAAACGAAATGTTAAAATTTTTTTTTTATGAATCGTCGATGAAATTATTTTACCAAAGTAAAAAAAAACAATAAATATTTATTTTTTAAAATATATGACGTACAACACTGTTATATCAATTCTTTAAATACATAAGAATATATTTTTAAAGACTCAACCCCTAAGGGGCGTAGTATTATCAAAAATATTAATAAACGTTTTTAAGTAGTATGCTATGACCATTTAATAAGAGTATTGTTTTGATTTATGGCTCCTACAGGGTATTTCAATATAAATAGTATCATAATGTATTGATTTATTTTGTTGTATACGCTTTTATCATGATAATATAGTTTTTTAAATACAAAAATAACAATAAGATAAGTTATGCTAGTAACGCCTTAAAATTGTATAAATGTTATGATATTTATTACAAATTAAAAATTGTATTTGATTTTCATTAATTTACGGTTAAGTTCATCGAATACGTTTGAAAGGTTTAGTATCATAACTCTCATTCTCCGAAAATACAGTTTTGAGAAAATCTCAAAAAACCACTAGAGCACAATTTTTTCGTAATTATAAAAATGAGTTGATAAGTATTATGAATATTTATCCCAAGTGAAAAGTAGCACTTTCCTAAGACGTGAAATATAGTGTTACATCTGAAAAATTCTGATCGCCTATTAATTCTACACATTCACATTAAAAAATGTAAGCTTAGATTTCAAAAGTGTTCTTTGGCAGTGGGTTAATGTAAATTTGAATACCCAACTCATTTCTGATAGAGCATTTCAGATTTTTATCATAATTATATCAAAATTGAATATTATTACTTTCAATGGTTAATTCTTCTTCAGTAAAAAACTTATATCTTTTTTCATGAAAAAATTGTTTAAAAAATTAAAAAATTATACATATCAAAGATTTTAAACCTAATTGTGAGGTCTTAATTATAAAACATAACTATTTTCCAGCTACATAATAATAAGCCAAAACATTAATTTAAAAAAAAATCAATGTATCTCTATATTACTTGGATAATAATAACGAGTTGTAATATTTTGCCATAAAAGTGACAAAAAATGTTATTAATGACGTATACAAGGTGAACACAAAAGCAATTTAAACAATTTATTTTAGATAGCAGTCGCTCAAAAACTATGTATGTAAATTATAAAATTTGGTTTAACACTGTAGTTAGGTGTTAACAAATGATTGAAAATGATTACAATAATATTTTATGAAATAATTGACCATAGACCAAAAAAGGTTAATGGCCTCTAGTAAGATTCTTTAGAGATATCACAAAAGTATTTTCTTTTGTATAAATATTAGTCCTCAGGCAACTTTGGCCGACAATCGATGCGATAATATCTAACAACATCTCTTAGTCCAGTGAAAATATTGTATCTATCATATTTGCTATCATAAGTAACTATAAGTCATTTTTTTAAAGACAGGTTTTTTGTTAACCCTTTTTTTAGTAACTATAAGTCCTAGGGCGCATTAGTGTGAAAATTTTGGTATTGATTATTGGCATTCCTATTTTATCGCTACTTAAAAAAGGGTGTGAAGTCTTTAGGTTAATAGTGTAGGTTAATAGAGTATATTTGCATAAATAATTCTAGGACCAAAAAAAAAGATTTTTTACTGGATATGTACGTTAAATTATCATATCCAATATTTTGTATAAAAAAAGTGTTTTTAAAGTGACAAGAGCTATATAATTTATTGAATATCAAGTGAGGTTTGAAAAATATTGAATCGCAATCCAATCACAAGCTAAGTGATGTTGTTATATGAACAGAATCGATTGTACATAATTTTGACATAATAAAACGTTGCAAAAATATATATATATTGCTGAGATGATGTCGACATCGGGGTTAATGATTTTAAATGTCAGATAGGTCGTACGTAATACTGTCTGATTTATAATATAACAAAAGAAAGATGAGCTATGACAAATAATTGGAACTAGCCAAGTATTTTTTACCACGTGTGTATGTTATAAGTTATAAATCTTTAAAAATTGTTTTTATATATTTTTTTGGTACGATCGTACGGAATACTTGTAAAAAACTTTACTGTGATCTTATTAACTGTATTTGATTAACGTTTTTCCAAGATAATAAGAAAATATAAAACTTTAAAAAATTGAATAGTGTTCGTGTTTCAATGAATTAAATCAAATAATATTTTAAACTGAACAATCCGCACGATTCCAATTCAATTATATTGTAAAAAAGTTTCAATTTAACTTTTCTTTGTTATAATTAAACATTCGAAATATTGGAGTAATCACATAACACAAATGAAAAGTCTGATTTCAAGAATAAGTACTTGGTATGAGCTCTTTAGAAGATTATGAATTTAAAAAATGGAGTGTGCCATTGATAATTTTATTTGTATCATATTCGTTGTGATTTTTCTCAAATTTATTCATTTTTATTATACTAGAAACCTGTTACCACACAGATAGTGAATTTTTTTAGTGAATAGATAGTGAAGGTGGAGATTACTCGCAATTTACTTTTTGACCAGTTTTGATCTAAAAATACTGATAGAACAATATTTGTGTATGTGAAATATTTTTACTTAAAATTATAGTTTGCTAGTGTTCAATCGATCAATTTTTGTTTATAAAGCTTTACTTAATTTACCAGTCTTGTGGTGATCAAAGACAATGTAAAACCTATCATTTTACGGAATGCTCAACTATCGTTGCAAAATGGCTTCCTGTTTTTATTTTACTCACATTATTATTAATATTATTATATATGGTAAATTGAATATTTGACCACTAATGGTGTAATAATAAAGTAAGTGTTCGTTCAAGCGTTAATGGTACTAAGAAGTTTGCCGCACATACACTTTACAAGAGGTTTGAGGTAACAGTGAAAAATGAAGCTGTTTGCATTTTGTTTGTACAATTTTATTATAAAAACGGACATGAAGTATGTATGTTAAAAAAATTTAAACTTATTTTTTATCAATCAATTTGGTATTTTTATTTTCTATGAAATAATACGCATTTTATAGAATAATAAAAGTTTGATTTTTTTGTAATCTCATTGTAATGTTGCCGTAACATATAACATTGAAATATTGACACGAATATCAAAAGTCATCCATTGATAGACATTTGGCATTTTGATAAACATTTAAACTCGTTTTTTTTTCAAAATGACAACTCTTTTGTGGCATATATAATATTTCAAGTATCCGATATTTATTACTACCAGATTTAAAATGGTGTGTCATTGAGTATTTATTTAAATATCGGTATCGGCTTTGCCAGAACTGTGTCGATGATATTTTAAGTTGAATACTTATTTTCTGCTGTAAAACGGGTATTTATTATTTATACTTTTGAAAGTTTTGAGTGATTTTTATATTTATAAAATAATTATCATATTTTAGATTTTTTTCAAGTTTGTGTGTTAAATATATTTTATTAGCCGTCAATTTGTTTTGTTGTGTAATCTAAATGATATTATAGATGTGTATAAGTGACTTCAAATCAAAGACTTTTAACTGATCATTCCAATAATTATCCCAAAACGAACACAACTTGATCGCTAAAAGCAAGTTCCACCACTTGACCAGAAAAAAGTAATAATTTTGTAAATTAACGTTACATATAAAATCAGTTTGCTAACGGTGTATTGAAACCTCTTAAGAGGTCTTTTTTTTCGGAAGAGCTTCTCCGCGCGCCGATAACTTTTATCATCATCATCGTAAATATAATAGGAACGATCAATTAAGATTAATTATCCACGAAAATATGACCGTCATTATTACAAAACATGATTGCTTCTATAAAACGCCTGAGCATTTATCTTATTTTTCGAACCTCGTTATACTTTGTCTAATGCAGTTTGCAAGACTTATTTGACCTAGAGAATAAACAATATTAAAATAACAAGAGAAAGAGTTGTATGAGAATTGCTTTTGTTTTATTATATTATGGGAAATATTTATTAGTTTTATTCTATAATGCGTTTATGAATATAATATAAAATTTGAAGGAAATGTTAGTTGAAAAATCATCGATTGTGGGACTAATATGAAACGGTATCTGAGAGATTCACTTGGAAGAAGCAAACATCCGCCAAGAGTGGTTTCCTCTCAAGCTAAGTTATGGATATAAATGTTCGAACAATAAAAGTCGACATATTTAATAAAGCCAAATTAAGTTAAACATTTTTTTAAATAGCTTGAACAGTAAATAATTGAAAACTATTGAAAAACTTAATACATTTAAATTTTTTGATGAATACAATTGTTGTGGTGAAATATTGTGTTATTATTACACGTTATTTTAAAATCTTGCTTACATGAGCGATCTGTATGCAAAAAAAGCTCATTTTTTAGTGAAGTTGTCGGAAAAGTTTATCAAAAAGTCATGTGTTAGGTAAATGATTCTCAAGCACTAATTTATGGAGATAATAAATTTATTGTTACTTTTATTTAACCGTGTTATTTTTAGTGGATAAAAAGCTAATATCTTGAGTTATTTTTATTTAATAATTTGGTATTGTTTGTTTCAAAATCTAGCACGTTTAGTTCGATGTCGTTTCTTACCTGTTTTTTTAGTGTGGTAGTAAAATTGATGATTCGAACGGTTTTCAAATTCATTAGCGAGATCTAATTAAAATTAAAAACGAAACCAGTTGATATAGACAAGTTGATACACCAACTGAGTGCAGTATAAGTTGTCCAGTGACCTTAGAGAGACAACACAAAAACTTGTAAACGATAATCTAGCAAATATGGAACAAAAAATACTTGATTGCACAAATCTTTCTCGCTTGCGTTGTTAGTTATTTGTCTCGCTCTGTCGATTTGCCGTGTGCGCCTTACGCAAGTTAGAACAAATCTCCTCAAACTTTAGAGAACAGCGCTAAGTATAATAATATTCCAACAAAAATACATCATATAAGCTAGCTGCTCAATATCTTATTATTTTGTAAATAAAAAAATATGTTTATTATTAATATATTAAATTAATTCATAATCAATTGCGCACCAATCGATGGTTAATATATTTTCTTGATGTACGTGTGTTTTTCAATAAAGCTCTGTCGAAATTTCGCCCAAACAGCATGTGACGTAGTTGAAATAATGTTGACGATAATCAAAATCAGACGTGGGGAACCTGCGGCCTTTTGGCTACTCTGGTGCGGCCTTCTGGCCAATTCTGTAATTCTGTAAATCTTTGTAAATTCGTAAATTCCTGACATATTCTGACTGTAAATTCCTGTTTCCGGCCAAAGATACCCTAGTAAATGCTTACTGCGGCCTTATGTCGAATCAGAATAATAAATGCGGCCTTTAGAGAAAAAAGGTTTCCCACCTCTGATCAATATTATTAAATGGAAACAATTAACTCTGAGAAAACTACAAAAAATATACAACTATGGAAAATATTTTAACACATTATAACTTTATTTTTGTTAACGGTACGACGAAGTATTTTGCGTGAACGTGAGTGAATTCAGACAAGTAATTTCTTTTATGTATTCAAATAGTTTTTGTTGAAGCCAACTCGATTGACTTCATTCCCGATTTATAATGTTTTCATTTTTTTTTCTGCTGTATTTTGTTTAGTATTTTTCATTTTGCAAAAGCAAAAAACTAACATTTTTTTTAATGTACATATGAGATGTACATATTTAAGTATACACAGTTCCGTGCAGCACCTCTTTTAAAAAAAAGTGCCGGAACTCATTTCTTGTCAAGATTTTTCTAATCCATGTCCGATTATTATGTGGAGTATATGCCTTCCTAATTAAGGTATTTTTACAATTCCTCAAGCTTTCTTTTTATCTCCTGAAGTGAAACTCCATTAGATAGCATACACCAGCTGCAGCATATTTGTAAAAGGGTCCAAATTTTGTTTCCTCTCTTCAAAAATTTTAAATAATCCTTTTGTTTTTTGTTTTGTAATTTAAGTGTTAACATTGTAATCACAGTTAAGATCTTGTACGTGTAAACGTTTATACAAAAAAAGATTCGAAATTCAAAAGATTTCAAATATTTTTTTGCGAATATTGATTTGAAATATTAAAAATGCCGAAAGAAAAAGTGCCAGAACGCCGTTCCACCGCATTACATATATACCAAAAATACATACATAAATTTGTTATTCAAATGTTAGTTGACATCATAGTTTATCGATGAGTGTAGTGTACTATTTTTTATTTTTTAAGAAACTAAACTCAGCGATGTTTATCAGTCTTTGAAGTGGCACAAATTATATAATTTAAATATAAAATAAATTACAAATTTGTAAAGGTGTTGCGGTGATCCGATATTCTAAATGTTATTCGTGATCGACATTGCAACATTTTGTCTGTTATTGACTTATGTAACATAATTATTATTGAGTGAACTTTTATAACTAAACTTTACTCTCAATACTTAATTATAGGATATGCAAAGACATTTAAAATGATGATAATGCAACAAGGGGATATTTAAAATAAGCATTCTGTATTAAAATATTCATACAATCATTTTTAAACCTCATCAAAATAAAACGTTAAAGATTTTTTTATAAAATAGAAGTACAATAATTGTGTGCGCGTATGTGAAAATTTAAATGTGTCCGAATTGCGGAATATATTACTTATTTTATTCACAAAAAAATAGATCATGCAAATATTAAATAAACGGTGTTGAAAGTTTTAAGACATAAATTCCTCCCAGAAATTGTTATATGTTTTAATGTGCATTGAATCGGAAAAATAATGAAGAGCATCTATATACATATATTGTTAGAAAATAACTCAGCAAAGGGGTAGTAAAACTATTGAATGAGTTCATATATTTGAGTACATGCATTATTTATGTACATTCTTGGTGAAAAGGCAAGATAATTATAAAAAAAATACATATTTTTATGCCGGTACTGATCAATATACAAACAAAAAATGGAATCAGTACCAAAAAACGTGTTTTTTTAAGGTAACATTGAAAATTTCACGACACTGTGCCAAAACAAGCTTTCCTTGTAACAATTACAATAGGTAAATGAAGTCAACGAGAAAATAGAATCAATTTATAAATAAAAATCAAAGTAAAGTATGATAAGAATTTATCAGTTGCTTTCTTGAATTGACACTGTTAAATTTTCTGTATTTCCATTTATGATAATTTTATACTAAAATTTAAGAAAATTACGCAGGATGTGTGTTTTATTTAATTATCATGTTAATTTATTGATTTAATTGACTTGGCATTAGAATTTGTTTTTGGTTATACATTTTGTGAAGATACTCATTTCGTTTTATTTTCAAAATATTACTTAGCAGATGAAGTTCTGCTCCATATTTATATACTTAAAGCTTTTTCCTTATATTATTTGTCAGTTCATTTATATATGTACATGTTCTTATTTCATTTATTTTTAAGGTGAAAGAAAGTAACAATAAATTTGTTTGAAAAATGTAATAATGACTGGTCTATTTGGAAAAACTTTTCGTTAGTTTACAGGCGGATAAAAAATAAAAAAAACCACAGTTATTTCAAAACAATCAAAAAATATTTACAATTTAAATAAAGAAATGTTTTAAATGTTATCAGCATCGTAAAACTGTATCATTAAAACCATTTCTCGCTGCAGTCTGCATAATTCGGTAATTGCTTATCAATATTGGTTTTCCCAAATGTCAGAAATCAACATTGTTCACATTGAAAATACATTAACAATTTTACTGCGATGAAACGAGTTTACCAAAATTTGCAAATGATGGTTTGTTTACATCGGGTGAAAAATTCAATTGTACTAGTGTTGTTAACATTTCATAAGACTCATGATAGATCAGCTCATTTTTTGCGAAGAAACTCTAATGATGTTCCACAAACGACATATTAATAAAGCATAATTTACACGAACGAACACAGTATTGCTATAATAGTAAGCGATACGTATTAAAATAAAACGTATTAATATTTGAGGTTAAGTGATTTATATGGCGTGTTCAATAATTGTATTTGTAGCCAAAGAGTTTTCAGGCCCTTTTTTGAAATTAAATATTATCCATTATATACTGCACATTTCGAAGTGTAGCAATGTAATTTTCATATGATATAATAAGCCATATTCGGATTGGTTTAAAAAAGATATTTGTCGATATTAAAAAGCACACTTATCACACAGACAACAAAACTTGATTCAATTTTGATGCTTTACATTTAAACTAATACAATGATATTATTTTAAGCTAAGGAACAAAAATGATTTCAAAAGCTTAATTTTTTTTTATATATTTTCAAATAATATACAAACATCACATTTTAGACGGATTTCAGTCAACCAGCGATAAGAATAAAGTTAATTAAAAATTCTTAAACTGTGATAAATAATAAAAAGGTAGTAGGTACAATAGTTATAAAATATACAGGTAATAAAAAGATAGATTATGTAATTGATCACAAATGAAGTTATTTGACTGGAATATTATAGATATTCCAATTTTTATAAAAATATATTTAAGTTACTCAAACTCGTGTTTATCAATCATTTTAAAAAAAATTCTTTGTTCGTTAAGCATATTTATTAATATATGTGATTACTGGTGGATTCAGGACAAAGGGTAAGAGATGATAATTCAATTAAAAAGTATAGATAATAATTTTTCATGCATCATTTTAGTTTAAATTTAATTATACACACTCAAAAAAACCCTAATATATAAATTATTACATATATATTATCTATAGTCACTTCCAATGTAAAGCACATGGTCTCCTAATGGAGGTATCTCAACAGAAGTTTTTCTACGATAACTGTTTGTTAGTTATTCGCTCAACCTCAATATACCCATGTCTTCGGACAAAAATCGACCGAAATGTGTGATGAAATATTTTTATATTAATGTTTTCATTCTTTATTCTTACTTTATTGGAAATGTTTTAAATAAATTATTATAAAATTAAGTGATTAACGAAATTTTTTGCTAAGCAATGTGTTGTAACTTACACTACAGTGTAGGAATACCTGTTTCAGTTGTGTTATGTATCGTAAAAAGCGATTCCGCGAGCGAGTTGACTCGACTAGATGCGGGCGCACTCGTTCGACTAGCCACATGAACTTTTGACATCAAATTTTATATCAATAATTCAAAAATGGAATCCCAGTTTAAACGGAAGTCGTTGTAAATGCGGCATCAAAGACTAACGACAATTAAGAAAATTCCTAAACCAGATAATATTAAATTTCGATGTTTTATTACATTATATCATACATTTTTTTTCAAATAATATATACCGTTATTTACAAAACATTTATCAAAAGAACACGAAAAGTCATTGGACCGGATTTAATAAATAAAAAAAAAGAAAAATATTTTTATATTTTAAGTGAAAAAATTTACTTGCCCTCGTTCCTACGCCCACCATTGCTTTCTAAAACGTTTATTTTATACGAAAATATTCAGTGGCGAAGAAATTAAAAAGTTGACGTCATGCGGACAGCGAGTATATCCCAACACACATAATCCTAGCGATAATCTATATCAACTATTCTTTGAACAAATTGTGATGTTTCTAAGACAGACTAAGTTTAATAGTAAAAAGTTTTCCTTTACAAGACTAAAAACATTAATATCTGCTGGATTTATATAACTGGTTATAAAATGTCATGATAAATATTGCGTGGGTTAATTCAAGTAATTTGAAAAAAAACATATGTATAAGCAAAATTCATTTCTGAATATATTTACTGTCCTTTTGCTCAATTCTTTTTTATTAACTTTTGGTATTCATTTATAAAATGTATAAACATATTATCAGTATCTAAAAAATATGAGGTCCAACCATGCACCACTTATCATTTTTAATTGAAAAAAAAGCAACAAGATTAGTGTAGTTAAATTATTTAAGGTGTTCACTTTTAATTCTTGGCGGAAAGAGGACATATTTAAACACAATCATTCCATAAATGCTGACACCAGTAAAAAGTACTCTCATTGAGCGAATCCGGCCTAAACCTTAAAGTGTAAATAGTACATTAGACAAAACATTTATTACAGTTTTTAAAATATTTTTAAAATATTTCAATTATGTCAATTAAATCCTAGTAGGTGTTTTAAAGTATTTTTTAAATAACGGCAAAAATGTTAGAAAATAGAAGTATACTCATAACATTTAACTACAATTATGTATTTTTTATTATTCTTGTATGGTACAAATACACTTAAGTACAGTTGCAACTGTAATAACGTAATAAATTCGACTATATTTTCTTAAATTCGTAACACATATTCATAGCAGTACAAAATTTGGTATTATTACTGCAGACTCTAAATGGCTCCTCAGGCATTTCAGTTGATATAAGCAACGCAAGAGTTGTATGTAGATCTGAATAATACAACGATATTATCCAACCGTTTTTTGTGCTTATTATGCATGGGTAGAAACAAATACCTGCGTTATTACGTGTTGGATCACGTTACGCTAGATCGCTTCTATCAAATGTCAGATTAAATACTTTGTGCTTGAAGCTCAAGATCATATTATACTTTAATTAATTTGGCAAGTGTCGGATTGGTAAAGTGTATGTATGTAAATCTGGTAAATCAATGTCCAGTTTCATGCATAGTATAAAATAATGAAAAGCGTTGATATCGACCTTGAAATTTTCAACTGTCTCGAAGAATCAATTGAGGTATTGAAAAAATTTACCGAACTATACACTTTTATCATCTGTCATTTCTCCTTTTAATTTTGTTTACTAGAGTAGAATTACAAATATTACAAATGGAGACGTGCAGTAAGATTTTACGTTTATTAAACTCACACAAACTAAAATATTTTTTACTTCATGCATCATGCATCAATGGATGGAACTCATCAGATGACGGTCGTGTGAACGAAAGCTGAACAACATTGACAAAAATATAATTTCTAGTAAACTCGTTAAATAAGTAAAATGGATTTATTTAAAATACACAAAAACAAATATAAATACTAATTAATTTTTCTCTTCATTCAGGTTCCTTATTAAATCTTCCGTTTATTTTATATGAATGTTAAATGAGCCCTTAAGAGGTGAAGTGAGCCAACTAGTAAAATGGTAGAACCTTTTTCTTAGATTTTTAAGTACAATTACGCCTTTCTTTGAGTTTTGGTGGATTGAATGTTTTTTTACGAAGATAATACTTTTCCAATGCGTATTAACTTAAGTTACTTCACTTTTACGATATTTTAAGACGTGTAAAATATTACAACGCATCTGACATCTTTTTTTTATAAAACACCACTTGGCCAGCTTCACCTCTAATGGGATCAAATGATAATTTTTATTATTTTAATTTGTATAATGATCATATTTAAAAATAAATAATACTAAAAAAATATTTGATATGAATAAATAAGTGAAACAGATAGTTTGGCAAATATCACTATGAAATGTATTTGAAAAAAAAATATTTAACTTTATTATTTACTATGGCAATGATTTCAAAGTAGTTTTTCATTAAAAATAGAATTGTCATTTAATTCAAATTGAAATTCATGCTCAAAGTTTACATTGAATAGCGTTGTAAATAGGTGACCAATCTCGGTCCACTCTTCTATAATACGGAATATGGCCTAACTCACTGAGCGTGATGCTATGTCAAAAGAAATCGTTCTTAGAAAGAGGAAGAAAGTCTAAACATTGTTACAATAAAGTTACATCATCACGCGTGATTATTGTGTATCAAGTCGTGACAAATTTTTGATAGGCATTGCGTTCAATAGCAGAAAATCGTTGGATATTAGTTTTTGAGAAACATGAGAATTTATTTTCTGAAATAGTTTATCTTTAATGAAAGAATAGTTTTCCTTACAATATGCGAAACAAACGGCGAATATTTTTTCTTTATTTTGTAATTTGATTATTCTGTCACCGTTAAGTTAATTCTTTAGAGTTTGGAAATACTTAGTTATACAGTTTGGTCGGTCGTTTATAGATTTTGTTTTTTGTCAAACCGTAGAAAAAAAACTTTACTCGGCGGCATGACATCAATCAACTTTAATCTTTTTTATGTACAATATTTGACAATAAGCATTTGAACAAAAAAAAATACAAAAGTCAATCAATCATCAACACATTTTAAAAATAAAATAAAAATAGCGTTGATGCCAACGAAGCAGAAAATTTGCTGCAATTTTTATTTTAAATTTAAATTTTGGTTCACCAAACTCAAAAATTGTATTTTTTATGCAATGAAATGAAACTACATAGTTGGATACATCTCGTCTCGCTTTCAATTTATTTTTAATAATTTAATACATATTTTAAATATGCATTCGTGTAGTTATTTTCCTATAATGCCACGATATAAAAAAAACCATTACGTGAAGTAAAGAATTGGGCACGATCAGCTTTTCCATAAATAAAATGAGAATCATTGTTGTGATCCTTTGAGTTGTTATGACTTAAATTTGATGTTGAACGCGTTTCCCAAGCAGGAATGCGTCAAGTTACAACTCACGAATCGTTTCGCCGATCACGAAGTGAATGTTTATTTATGTGTACCATTGTGAATTGCACAATAGTGTACAATTTGCTGCTATTTTGACAGTATGGAAATGCAATAATGAATCAAAACTAAAAAGAAAGTGGATATATTTTAAACGAAATTCAAACAAACATACAAATATTTTTAGCATATCTTGTTAGACGTTTCAAAAACGCAGTCATAGAACATTTAATTACTAAAAATCAAATGCAAATATTACATGCATTTTACTTTAATTGGTTTTATTGCCTTAATAAAATGTATTACCATATAAATATACTGAAATTATTTGTAATATTCTAATTAAATAATATAAACTTAACGACATTTGTAAAGATGAATATAGAATATATGGGATCTATAAATGCATTTGAAATGTCATCTACTGCAAAATGAGTAGAGTAAAATGATATAAAAAATGGTTGACAAAAAAATAAATAAATATCACATTTCGTCAAAGCATATTATATATCAGTATTTGGGCTGTTGTTTAATAATAACCAATAAATTAACTAAAAACACAGTGATTGTGTCTTATTTGGAATCAAATAAAACAAAACCGTAACTACTGTCTGGTGTAGGGAGTTTGTTTAATGTTAGAAGAGTTCACTGTCGATAAATAATTGGTAGAAAGGCATTGTATACAAAAAGTAAAACACTCGTTTGTACGTATTCCACTTTAATTTTATATTATCAGAACTGGTTTTGCTCATGACGAGCATTGTCAATGGATTATTATATTGTTTTTTAAATTATAAAACAAGCTTTTAGTTTTGCATTTCATATATTATTTTGTTACAGTTGTTATTAATGTCTTTTAATCAGTGTGAAGAATCAGTATATAAAAACGGATTGTTTTTGTCAAATTTGTAACTATAAAAAAACGATAGTGATTTAGCTTTGAGAGCAGTTTTAAAACTAATTGTTAGTCTAGTTTAAATAATCAAGTGGAATCCGCATACATGTAAATTGTTTTTAAAACTAACGATATAATAATTAAATAATGAGAATAATTGTAAAATTACCAAGATCTATAAATTGAATAATTAGAGGCTAGATGTGTTACATAGGATACAAAATAATATTTTAAAGATCTGCTAGTGTTACTATAAATGAAAAAAAAATGCTTTCTTCTTCGATTTCTCGACTTTGTAAAATTTTAACCTAGAAATATTACAGCGAATCGTATATTGTGATTGAATTATGAAAATAAGTTTTATAATGACAAATTGAATGGATAACTTATATAGAAACTAATAATGATCTATACATTTTATATAAATTTATATATTTTTGAATTGAGATCTAAGACATGGGTGTTTGTGACGTCATTTCTCTTTGAGTTAATCTAATGTGACTTACAAAAATTTCTCATCGAGAATACCTCGTATGATCTTTCAACTTAAAAACTTTCAAATATTTGACACATTGGCGTAAGCTGTAATGTCAAATATTTTAAAAAATATATATATTTTCTCTAGAATTTGAAACGGTGTGTGCATTTTCATAAATTTCCCACGACGGTGCTACACCGTATCTGTATCAATTAGAAAAACCGTTATTGATTTTTCATAATCCAGCGTTGTTTGTTATTTTTATAAAGTGAAAGAATATATTCTCAGAGCTAAAAATTGATTTCTTGCAAAGCCGTGCGTGTTGAATGCATTGCGCAGTTCTTAATACCTGTTACATTTCAATACAAAATAATCGATACATAATCTTAGACGGTGGAACGATATCAATCCATTGAATTGTTGCTTTGAGAAAGTCAATTTATTACATTTACTTTATTTTTTAATGTATGTTAGGATGTTCGAGAAGGTGAGAAAATTTATTACGTATTTCATCTAAGATATTTAATAGACGATTAATATAAATAAAATTCTGTGCTATTTCGACCTAATTACAGAAACGTTCTACCAAGTAAATGCCAATTTAATCAACAGTAACCGTTATCTTTAAACAAACGAAAATGCATAATTTATGATGTATTAGTTCGTAACTACAGATTAAAAACTAACAGATAATAATATTTCAGTTGTCAAGACAAAATGAGACTAAATATTTTCTTGTTATGTTATGAGTTTACCATTGTCACAGTAAATATTTTTTTCTCTTCGAAAGTAATCTTAAAGTATAGTTTTGAGCAATTCAATAATTTCTAAGGGTACATTTTATATGTTTATTTTAGAAAAATCTGCAATTTATCAATTTGACATTACAATTTTTGTACATGCAGGGATGTATAATTTCCACATTTTTTTTTTCAATTTTGTATCCTGAAATTGCGTTTTATAATATTCATTTTAAGATCCTTTTTTTGAATATTTTTTTACATCTGTACCTACTAAAAATCATTTTTTATTGTGTAGCTGTACGTTTCTAAAATAGATTGTTGAATTCCTGACTTTGATTGGTTTGTTTTTTTATCAAGACTTAATAGTTAAAGGTACAAGTTACGTTCTTGTGAAATCGGTATTCCTTGCATAAGATAGTATTGAATGATTACTTTAACGCCCTGTATACAACTTGAAACGAGATTAACAGAGTGTTTTAATATTACAATTTGGAATAATGTTAATCGCCAACGAATTATGTTTGTTTGTATATAGCTATCACAAATATAAATAGGCATACAGATTACCATGATCTCACATAGTAAGCCTTGATATTTATTAAAGACATTTCCGGTCACGCTTTATTTACAATTAGGATTTTAATAAAGCCAGTCAAAATCAAAACCATCTCTGATCATTGAAAACTGTACATAAATATGTATGGCAAAAAGACTAGCTGCGGCTTTATCATGAATATGCCGTTAATTTTTTTTTGAAGAATTCAAACGCGTATGTGTGTGTTGAGGTAACGCGTAATTTTTGTCGATTTCTTGATGTTAATAAGATGACCATGTAGGTTAAACGGTTCTTTTGTTAATTTCGACATTTTCAGTTTGTTATAATAAATTATGAAGCACGCTCAAGAATGTCACGTTTTTTTAACAAATGTCTACGCTTGTTAATTTAATTCAATCAAAAAAATAGAAAAAGTATACCTACTATGTTTAGAATATGGGCAAATAAGTAAGGATGCACGTTCCTGGGCTAGTGACGTACATAATATTTTTGATGTTTTTATCGGTTACTTTGAAGATTTATTTTTTATTATATAATTGATAATTTGTTTATTTCACAGGTTGTGTTACTTAGTGTGACACGTACTAAATAGGCTTATAAAACAAGAAAACGACAATATGTCATTAGTAACGCAACCAGTAGAATATATATTTATATATGTATATATCATACACATGTATTTCGATGGACATAAACCGTTTCAAACAATCACAGAACAAACGTATCTATTTGAGAATACAAACTCTCGTTCAAACACTGAAACCGAATATTTCTGCGATATTGAAAACTCAAACTTGTGAACAGTTAAACATGATCTTCATATTAAAACTGCAAAACAAGTTAGTGTGGTTTATGAATCACTATGCTGTATGTTGAATTTTTATCTTTAATCAAATGAAATTACAGGTAGTCGATAGAGGTTTTGTCTCATTATAATTATCTGCGAAACTTTTCCTTATTAAAAAGTGTAGAATCTTGAATGATTCACGCAGATGAGTCATATCAAAATTGAAATTGGTCAAGAGATCGGAATAAAAAATCTTATATAATCGAGACTTGTGCAATGTGAATGCCAATAAATAACACCAATTTTTAAACGAAATGCAAACCAGATTTGTTTTATATGCATATGTTTACAAGGTTGAATAAATTATACATCACGGGACAAAAGATTTTTTTTATTTTTTTATAAGAATGAATCGTTTCGAATTTTCATAAAGAATTATTTTATGTATACATTAATATTGATACAAATAATAAATTAAATTAATTTGAAATAATTAAAAAATTCATCATCAATAAACAATAAATTAATGACGGAAATAAATATACTTTCGATAACATTGATAAATTTGATAAGAGATTAAACGGCGAAGAGCAAGAAAGATTTTTTTTTTCCAAAGAAGGTAGCATTTTTTTGAATTGACTGAAATGTTGTGTAAACAAAACTAGACCTGGGTGTCCAATAAAATATCACGGTTATTTTTACACGATAAAAACAAAATATCTCTTTCAATGGAAATAATATAATCTTAATTATTTTATAACAAAAAATATTTATCAATGAAGATGACAGATTCCAAAATAATTTTAGAGTGTAAAACTTAAACGCAATCTTAAACTATCTCTGTAACAATAAACTAGTTATTATTATTTTATATTATATATCGTAATGAAAAATTCAAATACTCAAAAATGATAATTATCTTTTAAAAACATAATTTAATTTACTAGCAAACAAGAATACATACGATTAGTTTATATCAGCAGGTAAAAACCCTAGCTTAAAGATATTAATCTTATCATCCTGTGGATTTTAAAGTGTCAAAAAATGTTCTTAATAAATTGAATTGTCATATTCAATTTAGCACTAGTCGGAGAAAGATGACAAATAAATACATTATGTGCCAATTAATACACGTGAATAAAAATATGTTCAACAAAAAGTTTTTCACAATATCCTCATGTTTGATATTGAAAGTGATTTCAAGCAAGTAATTTCTAAATACGTTTGCACGTTCAACATAATAACGTAGCATGTGATGCGATCGTTGTAAAATGTATGCATTCATTTTTATTAACACAACCACGAAAATAATTTCAACAATGTAAAAAAATAACACTTCCAATTAGTTAGACATTACCGCCGATATTACGAACGGTAACAAATAATTTCGTACAACAATGATAATTTAGCGGCGTGCAGTAATGACTCTCAAAAAACCAAATGTAAGTTTAAGGTGTTTTAACTTTCTCCCTTTCCGAAGTGAATTGCTTACCACTTAAGTGAATGTTTATGCTCCACTTGAACGTACATGCAAGCGTTTTCGATCGTTTAAGGAAGCCAAGTTACGAAATTTATTAGCCACAGGCACCTACCATTCAACTTGAAAAGAATTGTTTAAGCTGTTACTATCGGAGAAATAAAAACAATGTTGATTTCTATAAATCGTATTTTGGTGGGCATATTTTTTTATTTGTACATATGCATATTAAATTGAAATTACTTATAGATAAAAAAACTGTTAAGCTGTAGTAAAAGTCATTGCAATTATGATGTTTTTAAAATACAATTGTAAATCGAAAATGATACGTTTTTTATATCCTAAATCTGATGTAAGCATTTTTTTTTAAATTGCCATTGAAAATGTTTTTTCATATATCTGTGAGGTGTTTGTGCAGATATAATATAATGCTGCAAAGATATGTTTTGAGGCGGCCAAATTTAATTGAAAATATTTAAATAATATATAATATAAAACCAATTTTAGAGTCGTAAACAAAGAATTTTGTGAAATTATGAACTTCTGAATTCGAGAAGTTTTGTGACTGTTTTTTTAATCTACCTTTATCTAATCATGGTTTCAAAAACTATATACATAAACGTACATCTAAATTAAAGTTGAATGTATATAGTACATACATATAAAGTCAATGACTAAGTATATATAGTTTTAGAAACAAAAAAACATAAATTTTCGATTTTTTCAATCAAAATGAAGATCGTAAATTGGTCTGAATATCTAATACAAAATTTAAAAAATAAGCTAAGAATTAATCCAGGCTATAAACATTTAAAAGTCTTAAATTTATAATTGGAAATTTCCTTTAGATTTAAACGTCATATCAATTAATTTACTATGTTTTATTAATAACAGTCATATATTTTTAAAATACTCTATCTGATAATATTAATTAAGCAAAACTAACAAGACTGCTGAAACAATAAGATTTTTTGTCATAAATAGAAAACGTAAGTTCCCACGTGAACTTGACACAAAAAAACTTTTAATTTCTTAAATATTTCAACTCGCTCATTGTTCGAGTATTAATCATCCAAGAGTTTGGAACAAAAAGTATACACGCTGTTAAAATCACTTTAGATAACAAAAATGCACACTTTCTTTCAAGATAGTATAATCCGGCTGTTATTTATTATTCATGCATGGAAAGTGTACCATCGTTTGTTTTGACAAATGAAATTTGAAGCTATTAAAAAGACATCCATTAAATATGATTGGGATATATTTTAAATGCGTGCTTCTCCGACAGTAGATTTGTCAATTGTTGTTAACTAAAGTGTGCTTGCATTGTTCATAGTCAACTAAACAAGTAAATTAAAAATAGTAATAATTTTTCATTTATACAGAAATAAACATCATTGAATACTTTCTTTGTTAAAAAACAACATTTACGAATAAAAAATATATATCGAAATATTTTTTTCAACTTTATTTCCATAGTTTCATATCTTAAATGTTTAATTATTTTGAAAAAATATTATTATAAAAGCATTTAAAAAATTGACCCAGTTGCAGAAAACAGGATATGAGGTTGTCATAAATATTTTTAATTATACTCAATAAATATGAAATTTAATTAATAAATCATTATGAGTCAAATTAAAGTTCAGAATTATAAAAGAGCATTGTGTCATTTTCGTTCAGTTTGATTGTTGAAACGTAAAAGATAAAAAAATATTACTCAAATATATATTTTTTAAATGTACTTTATTAGTTTTGATTAAGCATCAGCATTGTATTTGTATTTGGAACATCAACACCATCAGTTAAATAAATAAGTTTTGTAAATTTTCCCATATAAACGTGCTATTTATTGATTTTTTTAAACTTTCTATTCATAAATGCTAAGTATGGTTATAGTTGTATAATTAACGTAAAAAAGTTTTCAGAAATGGCGTTTATCGTATATCATGATTGTATTAATTAATAGGGTCAGGTGTATTTATGAAAGCCTGTTGTAGATTCACATAACTTTTCCTTGTAAACAAAAAAACTAGTCAGAAAGTAAAGAATTTAATTATATGAATTCTCTCAGCCTTTTAGTATGCAGAATAAAAACATATACACATTGTTCATTGTTTTATGATAGTTACGGAGAAAAATAAATCATAAAGTCATATTTAATTAACGCGCCTGGGAGGCGACCTTCGTATTTCACAACTAAAGCAATGTAAAACGAAGAAAGTGCTCGCTTTTCAATTGTCTATGGAAGAAGTTGCATACATTTAATTTCATTTTTCATAGAGTTTGTTTAAAATGAAAGCAAACATCTCTAGTTAATTAAAATATGAATTAACATTAAGTTCGTTTTGTTTTATGAAAATGAAAAAAAAAATACTATTGTAGTTTCACTTATTAGCAAAGAGATATTTTCGAACGTGAATAAATATATGATTAAATATGTTTATAGCTTAAGGAGTATTCAAAGTAATCTATCCTAAATAAACTCTACCGGTTGGCTTTCGGCCCGCTGCGTGGTTAAGTGTCAACGTCATTGGCTTATAACAAGGAGGTTACGGGTTCGAATCCCAGTACGGAAGTTTTTTTTAGATTGGTTTTTCAATCGATTTATAGATTTCTGATCGAATCCATCGATGTGTGTGATGTAATTAATTCCATTTTCCATCCATGTTCTCTCAAAAAACGTAGCAAACGCTATAAGCATACCACTAGTTCTGTCTTTCCATTCCTATTCTCTAGAAAGGTTGAGTAACTGATGTACAAGCAGTTCTCTTAGAAACTCTTCTGTTGAGATAAACTCCACCATGAGCCCATATGCTGCACATTGGGAGCGGACATGGTAAAAAAAAGCTGTACAGGATATGAAACGTAAATATTTTTAAAACTTAGCAAAAGTAGAAACGAAACTAATCTTAGACACATTATTCATTAATGAGTAGTTGTAAAAAACCATACAACTATGAAGTAAAAAAAACATTGATATGACGACCCTAAAAAAGAGATGGAATCCTGCATATAGCTTACAGATGATCAATGCCGTTAGCCACGATAGTCATTGTTACTGTTAAGTGTAAACGCGACTATTTGTAACGATTACGACTATTAAAAGTAAGAATATGTCCTTATCATCAAAATTGTCCCCAATTTCTATATTTAAATAATATACAACTCATTAGCGTTCGTATTAGTAATTTTATTGTAATAATAATATTTTAACACCGATTTTTGTGTCAATTTGACGTATTTTAGTTTGTCCCTACTGTATCTACAAAATAAATACTTTTTATCATCTATTATAAGTTGTCAGCTTTAAGAGGGCGCTAGTGTGACGAAAATAGTATTGTCATATTCGATACGCAGCCCAAACCGTTATTAATGAATGAAATTATCAATTGTTTTTGAGACTTCACATAACTGTTGGAGATTAATAAAAATCTTCCACAGATTTCCATAAAACTTTTGATATTGCCTATAATAGTAATTGGACGCTTGTTAGCTTACGTTAAACAAGCTTAGGTTTACTTTTTAAGTATCAAATTCTGCAGGCGGCCAAGTTTAAATAGTAGCTCAATATTTTTTTTGAAATAAAAAAATATATTTCTGATTTAACTAAACCCATTTTTATGTTATTTTTATAAAAAGCTGTTTTAAAGAAGAATTCGCGCTTGCATTATTTTAAATGTGTCAAAAAAATAATCAACTACGACTTCGAATTCAAAACATACATCGTAAATAAATTGAGAACAAAGAAAAAAGTGTTATTTACGATGCTTTGTGTCAATTTTCATTCACAGACAGTAGCATGTATAGCATTTTATTTAATATTTTAACACATTGATTAAAGTAAAAACAAAAATATAATTGACATTAATTGTTTAAATAATTGGATTTTTAAATGTGTTATTCTTAAAAGATTTTACGTAATTATATTCTAATTAGTGTTGCATTCGTACGCTTTGTCATGTCCTAATAATATATACTTATTACGTTGAGTTACTACTTCAAATGAAAGTGATATTAGTTTGGTTGCCAAAGAGAAATTTATATATCGACTTAACCAGTAAATAGTTAACCGATGTAATTGAATATACGAATAAGTAGCAAGAGGCCACGTGATGCCGCTAAAATTGTGGTCGGCTTGTATTTTCAATAATAATGTCCAAAGTAAAATTGGGTTCTCTTTTAACGAGTTATGTATAAAATTGACTCAGAAGAATCTTACACAGTTCCACTTGGCTTGCAAGTATTTTGACTGATTTATTAATATTACGTTGGGTTTTGTTGACCAGTTTTATTTTGCACCAAAGTATGCTTTAGAAAGCGGAGGCATATTGCGGTAACAAGATAATTTGCGGTTTTAAATGTGCATTATTGGGATCCGACAATATTTTAAATATTTAAAACACAAATTTATTGATCAGTACGTCTTCAAGTATTGCAGAAAGAAAGCATATTACTCAAGCTTTTCTGCAACATTTTTTAAATACAATACTACCGTCACAAAACCGTGGAATTCCAAAATTTAATATTTAAAATCAAGTTTTGGGAAATAATTTCATTTTTAATTACCTAGGTATGCTATATAACTTTGTATATTTTCATGTCCGCGATAATTTTGCTTCATTTATTAAATAATTTTCAAGCATATACATTCTTCTATAAGACGATTACTTCGTTGTAGATAACTAATTTATATTTTTTAACCATGTCCGCTCCCAATGTGAAACATATAATCTCCTTGAGAAAGTTATCTCGTTTATCTCGTTAGACAACCGTTTTTTGTAATTTTACATATTTTTAAAGAGTAGGCTACTATGGATAAGATAAGGACAGAACTAGTGGTAAACTAATCAATCTCACTACGTCTTATTTTTAGGATAGGGTGGGTAGAAAAAAATTTGAAGCATGACGAACATCCATCTTTTTAACAAAAATCGATAAATCGACTAAAAAATCAATTGCCAAAACTGCCAAATCCAAAAGATGTTGACAACTAGAGCATGATCATGAGTCCTCTGACATTGACTGAAGTATTGTAAATGTTGTGATATTGTATTTTAAATTTCAATTATATAGCTAACAACCTACTGAGTGGAATTTGAATATTTTTAAAAATAAAAATTGCAATAGAAAATTTAAATTAACTTTGATTTTTCCACGTATTGTGTAACTAACTGTGACACGTGTTTCGCCTCTTTCAGAGGCATCTTCAGACTTACTATCGCAAAGTTTGCTTAAGTAATGAAGCAAGATTGATTCTAACATTTTAAAATTATAAAATTACAAAATGGATTGGGTTTTTTTTCCTTTTAAGAGGAGCAAGGAGGGGGGTGTAGAATCGAAATAAAGCAAACAGATAATGATACTAATTTTACTAATGAGTTGTAAACAATCAGAATGGGATTTTTCCTTTTTAATGGAAGCAAAGAGGGGATTATAAAATGCAAACAAATTTAATCATACTACTAATGACGTTAAAAATTACAAACTATTAAAACTAATGAGCTACAATCAATCATCTAGGTTTGTGATTACTCTATTAATTGGAAACAATTTGAGTAACGGGGAACCGCCTGTGCTATTAAGAATATTATTTAATAATATTTCTTTTTTGTTAAGAGTTTTATTAATTTCTAAAAATTCTAAGCTATTCATCTTTAAACCCTTTTTATTTACTCGGTGGAGTATTTCTAAATTACAAATCTGATTAAAATTATGATTATTTTCTATTAAATGATTGGCAAACTCAGAGAAATTGTTACTTTTTAGACATCTTATATGTTCTTTAATTCTAATATTAAAGTTTCTACCTGTCTGTCCAACATAAGACGCTTGACAGTCTCCACAAGAGAGTCGATAGATACCACTCTGTGACGATGAATCTACGCGATCTTTACTGTTCAATAAAATTTTACCTAAATTATTTACTGTATAAAACGCGGGTTCTATATTGTCTGGCAAAAATTTAACTATCTTTGACGAGATGTCTACACCCCCCTCCTTGCTCCTCTTAAAAGGAAAAAAAACCCAATCCATTTTGTAATTTTATAATTTTAAAATGTTAGAATCAATCTTGCTTCATTACTTAAGCAAACTTTGCGATAGTAAGTCTGAAGATGCATCTGAAAGAGGCGAAACACGTGTCACAGTTAGTTACACAATACGTGGAAAAATCAAAGTTAATTTAAATTTTCTATTAAAATGAACTTCCACAAAGTTACCGCCGAAACCATCGAAAGTATAAAAATTGCAATTTCAGAAAAGAAATAAGGAAACGTTTTCACGTTGGAAGTCAGTAAAAATGTACCTGTCACAAATAACGCACACTCAAGACACTGCAATTCGTCAAACAATGTAAATTGATTTTGTTTAAATGTACATTATTTTGTTAATGGGCGGAAAAAGTCAAATATAGACAAATCACACACAAAACCGCAGGTGACCCACTTCTAGCCTAGAAAATTTTGAAACGTGTCCTATTTTGTCAATCTTTAAAATGTTATGTCAAAAAAATACAGTGAAAAACAACGTATTAAATAAAATCTAGAGAAGTCAAATTATTGAATGAATAAAGCAAAATTTAACAAAAAAGATAACAGTATTTTTCTACAGTGCGCGATCAAGATTACAACATATTTCAAATGATCATTTACTTTTAATATTTCTCTCAATTTTTTGTGTTTTTTATTTGGTATTGAACATGACAACTTAATTTTACTGAAATGCACATGAAGCACCATCTTATTGCTTACTCATTATTTACACTCGACATGTTGAGACGTCTAAATACACACAAACTAAACCGTGAAAATTGATGGCCAAGTATATACAATTAAAGTAATTTTTGGTTTGCTTATTGGAAGTTGGCCTAATTCAAAAAGAATTTGAATCTAACGATCTTTTTTTTTATTTTCAACTATTTATTTCATGACAAAAATATAGCAAAATAATAAATTAATACGATAGTAAAGTATCCTACTTTCTCGAGAAAATACAGAAAACTGGTAGGTATGTTAAGTATTCACAATTTCTGAAGCTAGTTGCCTAAACGCAAAAGAATATTACCGTTCAATAATGTTTTAAGTGTACTATTTCTTCAAAGAAAAATCTAACTTATTTAAATAATGTATATAAGTTGTTTAAAGTATCAATACAGTTATCAATATGTATACAACCTTATCCCAACTCAATCACATTTCATTTGACATTTTTTTCATAAAGCGTATTTGGCATTAATCTCAATATAAATTAATACAAAACACACAAGTTGCTGTGTTATTGTTTAAATCTACACACTTTGTCATAAAACGAAACATTATAAGTTTATTCTCTTTTATAAAATATTGTAGAGAAAATTTAATTGTGTCACGCTTTCATAAACAAACAAAAATGCATTATACTTGATTTGCATACAATGCCGTCATTAAAGATTGACATGTTGACATTATGTGATAAAAACATACGCTAGTAAATTCATACCTGTTAATCTTAAGATATTCATGAAATTTGCATAATATTATGTTACCAAGTAATATAGGAATCGAAATAAGTACTATAGTGTTTGTTTGAAACTTTCATCATTGGAGATTGATAAATCTGATTTAGTAACACCATATAGGTATATTTCATTAACTTTATTTATTTTGAATAAAATATCGTTTTTATTAGTAAATTTCTTACACTGTTGATCGAAAAAACAAGTTTAAAAATATTGTGTTACACTTGTTTAAGATTTTCAGGTATAAAAGTAAAAACAGTCTATTGAAAAACAGGTTTTCTGTAGAGCTATTAACAATTTCAAATAATAATATTATGAAAAAAGGGTTGCTATTAAATTATGGTCCACCAAATGCAATAAAAAATAAAAATCAAAACGTTACCCTGTTTTTATAAACTAAATTAATAATGCTGACACAATAACGCTTTTTTTATTTTCACAGAGTGATGTGAAAAAATGAAACGCCACATTAAAGTTAACGTAAAAATGGTTTATTAAAACATTTTCAAAAGTATTCAGTGTTTTAAAGATCAGACAAACCCACGACAAAACTGTTGTCATAAACAAAATAAAAATTGTATTGGTATCTCAAAAGATTAACGGATAAAAATTTGTTTCTAGGTTAGAAGCATAAAGGTCTCCTATTAGTGACGGTACAAAAAAAAAAAATGTTGACAACATAGCAGTCATACCTAGCACACTTTCCATACTACTAAAGTTATTTCAAATAACGCATAAAGATTTTCTTTGTGATTTTGGATTCATTGTATTTGAATCTGCTTTTTAAATAAAAAAACTGCCAGCAGACAACACTTGTGAGGTTCAGACAATTAGTGCCGTTAGGTAAACGAAAGCTTGGTCTAGTTTATTTAACGCCTTTTTTGTTGAGTAAATAGTCTCTACGCATGAGTAACGCTTTCACGGACAGATTTGTAATATTTAAAGAAAAATATACATAATTTTACGGTTCAACTTTGTAACGTCAAGATTTTTAAGAGGGAAATCGTCAACTCACTCTTATCTTGTTTTATGTTATTTTCGTATATTTTATTCGTGAATTATATTTCAACTAAATTAAGAATGTGTTTTCATCGTAAATAATAATGATTTTAACTAAAATTAGAAAAATATAACATAAAAACAAGCATGAAGTTTATAGTGCATTTTTTAAGAATGGCAGTACCAAGAATAACGCTTCTGTGAATAAATATTATCCTTATTTTATAAGAAACTATTAACTTTAATAGCCAATATTCAACGAGCAGTGTTTAATTGTAATATGTAAACAAAAAAACTGTAAAAGTTTTTTCTTATCACATTCACGTTAAACAAGGTCAAGCTTGTTTGGAAAAATCGAATATATGCGATTATGTTACTACCTTATATGGGCCCATTTGAGGTGAAGTTAGCCAAGTGATATTTAAGAAGCAAAAAGTTAAGCTCGTTGTAATATTCTACACGTCTTTAAATACCGTGAAAATAAAGTAACCTCAGTTAATACACATTGCAATAGTGTTATCTGCGTTAAATAAAAATACGCAATGCACCAAAACACCAAATAAAGACGTGATTGTACATAAAATTAAAAGTTCACTTACCATTTTACTAGTAAACTCACTTCACCTCTCGAGGGCCCATATGATAATTCAAAAATATTGTTACAAGTTTCTAAATACGACGATATAGCTTAACGATAGCAATTATATCAGTTGTAAAAAAATGTCCCATTTTACATATTTATATTTATGATAAAATACAAAATGATTTCAAGGATCATTAAACTGAAGTTATCTTAAGACGATATTTAAATGAATTGGATAATTATTTTAATATATGATATATTTATAACTGTAAAGATATGCTGTATTCAAGTAAAGGTAATTTTCGATTTTTGTTTTTTATTATTATTTATATATTTATATGTTTACTACTCAATAAATATAAATCCACGTAAAGCTGATTCTGAATATAAGCAGTTGATTTGAATAATAAACGTAATCCATTACTTTCTGTTTGCGAGTGAAGGTATAACGTCCTTGACTGTACGTTGCCTTGTGAGAAGACAAGTATTGCACAAAATGTAAGATACGAGCAGTGACTGAGCAGGAAAATATTATATCAAGTTCTTTATTATGAATATATAATTACAACTAATTCTCTCAGAAGCATACTTAAAAAATATCGTATGGATTAATGATACATCTGTGTCATGAGTGGATATAAAATATATTTTAATGAGATTTGTTATTGTATTAGATGAACTGTCGACTTTATGATATTGAAAACAGTGGATTTATATCTAACAATAACTAACAGCTAAATGCTAAAGCAATTATTCAAGATATTTTTACGAAGCAGACGTGAATTATGAAATATGTGTAATGTCTACATGTAAAAAATGAGTATCATCATTCTATAGCATGGATGTTTGGCTAACACAATTCAACACAATAAAAATGAAGCAACTTACTATTTTTTTGAACCCCAGTAAAACGGATACAATTTATAATTGGGTTCATTAGAGGCAAAGTGGTCTAAGTGGTATTTTAGAAAAATAAAAGTTAGATGCTTTGTTATATTCAACACGTCTTAACGTATTGTCAAAGTAAAGTAACCTTAGTTAATACACATTATAATAGTGTTAAATCCGTTACAAAATATGCAATCCACTAAAACACCAAATAAAGAAGTGATTGTATTGAAAATTTCAAGAAATAGTTTTACCATTTTACCAGTTGGCTCACTTCACCTCTAAAATGCTCAATTGTGCTTATTTAAAGCAAAGAAAATCACTAGTATTATTAGCAAAAGATTTGAAATTTCAACTTGTTCATTGTTATCAATAAAATGATAAAAATTAACTAATGCACATTATTAAATATTGTTGTTTTTTTTGCTAAAACAGATCACTTCTTAAGTCGCTCAAGTTTCGTGTAGCATTTTATAATTGCGTACATTACTATCAAGGTATCCGTAAACATACATAAAAATTTGCGATGAGTGGGAATAAGGATAAATAAACACCTTCAAAAGTTGACATAAGTGTAACAAAGCCTTAATGATTGAAAGAAAAATATCTTGAAAAGAGTTTCAGTTTTGCTTTGATATTGAATTTTTGACCTTTGAAATTTAGTAATTTTTAAGTTGAAATTATAAACAGGCGATAAATTGTCACAAAACTGTCTGAGAGTTTATTTTATGTTTATGTTTATTTGTTATTCTCAGAAATAAACGCGTTAATCCATTTTTTTAATCCAATGGAAACGAGCTGCATTTATATTTTGTTGACAGGCCGTCATTTTCGTTTACATGTCGTGGGCATAAAAACGTGGTCCAGTCCGCTCGTTATAAAAGTTTTTTTGCCTGTTATGTATATCTATTATAAGAATAAAGTGTAAAAAAACGCAAGGATGTCTGAAAGGTGAAGCGAATGTTAGGAAAAGAGAGCGTGTGGTAAGCCCACAACAGAAATGTGAAGGCCACAATGTAAATGGCATTTGGAGATGTTGTGTTAAATCGAGTAAATATTATTTGGCTTGACCCTTTGTGCGCAGACAAATACTGACAGACGACATTGATAAATCGAAGTCGATTTACTGGTAACATCTTAGATTAATGAATATTTTTCAAATGCTTAAAGTATGTTTTCCTCAATCATAGTAGTAAAAAAGCACGCTTGTTGTTTAAAGATTGTTAACTATAACTTATATTTTATTTGATCAAATAACATACAATCAAATATAAAGAAATAAAAAATCTGAAAAATAAATATGTATTGGTTAAAAAATGTCTTGTTGATAAGATTTGATAACATGTTTTTTTAACGTGATGATTTTTCAGATTTTTAAATAGTTAAAATAATTTTATTGCAAATAATATATTAGACAATGAAACATTCGTTGTATTTAATGAAAAAATAGTATTCAGTTTCATTGAAAGTTTAATAAAACTTTAACTTTAAAAAAAGACATTTTTTGTGTCGTAGAATAAACAATTCATATTTAGATATTTTTGAAGTTGTGTTCAGCTTAAATTAAGGAAATAAGAAAGAAAAATTTAATTGATATTTCTACTGCAAGTTTAAGAAACATTCTTGCCAAAATAAACACAGGCCCATTATTTATGTTATGCTGATAAAACTAATCACCTAAATTAGCCTTAGTGATGACACTAATGGATAGTTATCGACCTTTCGAATCAGATTATCAACTTTAATCCCCTAGTAATAAATTTCGACAACTGGCTGTCGTAAACTACTATCCAAGCAAGAAACGAACAACGGCAGCTGTATAAATAAAAAAAAGTCAAACAAAAAATTAAGCTTCTATATCCGCAATTTTTTTCAATCAAAAAAATAAATCACGAAATGAAATCATTGCGAAAACAAAAACATACTTTTAAGACGCTTACTGTTTCAAGGCACAAAAAGGTGACTTGAATACTCCCCACTGATATTTCTTTTTTTTTTATAAAACTCTTAATTTAAAACTCAATTTCAAAAAAGTATTGCCTAGTTTACATTAACTATTTATTTTTCAAATTAAACTATTTACTGCTGTAAGAGAATCAAAGTTTTTTAAAAAACAGACTTTGCTCAATGGCAATAATATATATATAGAGATGAACCCTATGACGAATTTTTAAACATTTTTTGAATTTAAATTGAAAAATTTGATTGACCGATAATAAAAAGTTGCTTTGCTGCTATATAAAAGAATATTTTTGCAGTATATTTTTAACCGCATTATAATGGGATTATATCGCCACCAAGATAAAAAAGAGACAATATAATGAGAGTTGAAGATGATTTTTTTATGAGGCTTCTTTTGTTATCAATATCGATATGGTTATTTTTGTATAATTTTTTTTATATTAATTTCAACAACCGTTATTATTATCATTTATTGTTCGTCTTGTCAATTTGAAAAGGTCAGCGATGAAATCATTAAAAATCTTCAAAAGGAAGTGTATCGCGATATTTGTTTAAATAACATACATACAATTTAGACTAAAATGTAAGTATTTATTTTTATTGTTTCACATTTACGAAAATGAAATAAATACACGTTACTGACATTCATTTGCCAGTAAATATTTATTTCTGGCCGTCAAATACAATTTTGATCAAAAATAGTTTGTTCATAGAAAAAATATAATGAATAAATAATTTCGTTTTAAAAGAAAGCAGGTTTCTTTTATAGACGGTCAATTTTCAAAAAAGTATAAATCAATTAAAATTTACTTAAATTGATTGAATTAACTTTTAAAATAATTAAATATCTCAAATGCTACTAATGTTTTAAAACAATTTGCAGCTATCATGTTTGTAACAAATACTTCCGGAAGTTATTGCTAATTTCTTAATTAAAGTTAAATGGCAACAATTATGTTAGTTATGCGAAACAAGTTTGTTACTTAGTGACTGGCGGTGCCGATTTGGATAAAAACATATAATTATTTACTTTACAAAAAGGCATCACCAAATACCTTTTATTAAATGGTAACGTTGTGTTATTAACTATGGTAAACGATTTAAAAAATATTCTTACTATACACGTCAAGTAGTTTTTTTTAATAATATAACTTCATTAAACAATAATTAGTATATTCGCCTCTTTTGAGTGGTAGAAAGGTATTATAATATTTTGAAAAAAAAACACTTTTTTACTAATCAAAATAATAAAGTATTTTTAGTACTTTTTCCATATAAAATTTATTGGATCAGGACCGGTTTCGCTCATGGTGATCATTGTCAACTGATAAGAAATACAATGAAACAGTGATGTACTAATTTTTTTTTTATTTTAATGCCATTCCACCAAGTATTGACAGTAAACACCTTAATTTTTTTTTACTAATTCCAAATTATTTACTAAGATATTAGTTTTGCTCATGGCCACCATTATAAACGTATTAAATATAAAGATATAAAGAGTTATTTTTTTATATTTCACCTGTTGATAACACTCGCCATACTTTTATTGAATAAATAAAACAAGAAGAAGTTTGATTTAAATCAAAACAAATAAGTTACTACGGACTTCATAAATATTCAGTTTCATAAATATATTTTACTATCAATTTATGAGTGCTTCTTAGTAAAAACATGAATTATAAATAACGATAAGCTTACCACAAATCCTGTCCTAGTCATATCGTTCTACTTCTAATTTCTTAAAAAGTATGGTCAAGCAAATAAGTAACAAGCAGTTTCCGTAGAAAAAATACTGTTGAGATAATCTCTTTCGAAGTATAAATTCCATATTATCTGCAAATCAATGTTATAAATCAATACATTTAACAAACTATTTTTTATGCATATTTCAAAATTTATTCAAAAACTTAAATATTTTATCTCAACCGATTTTAACCAATAAGTTGATAATTAAAATTGGTATCAAATACAGTCAAACAGGGCTGTTAACGTGTGTGTATTTTAAAAAAATCGATTTTATATTATTGTTTTTAATTATTTGTTCAAAATAAAGTAAATATAATTTGCATTCATGAACGAATTGATTTGTAATCTTTCTGTCGGAATAAGTTTAAAGTACTCACTTAAGAGTTGAAATTCGTTTTAATCTTAATTTATGTATAAATTGTGATTTATTTTATCATTTTAAATTATCAAAATGGTTGTAGTATTATCATTCAATAAGACAACTTCGTATAATCAAAAAAAAGTACGAATGATAAGTTTTCTTAAGAGGTTAAATGTCGTGGGAATAACTAAACCATAAATAAACAAGTCCCGGCAAAGCTATTGAGCAATATATATTCTTTCAGCGCTAACTAGTTTACCACTGTAACTAATGTAATTAAATGTTATAGTATCAGTTTAAATACGTATTCAAAGTATAATGCAATACAAAAATTTAACAATCGTTTCATTTTAAATTGTATACACAAAATACACATATATTTTTTCAGCTGATAATTATGAAAAAATCTAATGATTAATTAGGAGATAAATACCGACCAATTAAAATATTTCTGAGTGATAAATAAAAATATATATACATGATTAATAGTTGAAACAATTCAAGGACTAAGTTGTATTGTAATTGGTATAATTTGCACTACTCTATCATATTATTTATAGCGTGAATATTTATCCTAATTGAACAAAGTTCATGTGGTGTTTTAATGTATGATTTATTGTTTGTTATTTGCGTGGATTTTTAATATTATATAATGACTAATTCAAAAGAGATCACGTTAACATATCAGATATATGTACGTTGGAACCATTGTATTAAATAATGTTTTAAGTGGTTTTTACGATATGTTTTTTTTTGCTTGACAAGTAAGTTTTATTAAAAAAACATATACGCTGGAATACGTAATCATTTTATCTGTTAAATGCTATTAGGTGGTTGAACATTATTGAACTGTATTTATGTTTTAGTTATTATTATTTATATACTGTCCAATAATGACTCTTTGTATCTATAAATTGCTTACAATCATTTCTGATATATTTCATCAAATTATGTTGAAACTTTTAATAAACGTATGGAAAATTGATAAAACACATTGCGTAAAATTATGATTATGCCGCATTTGACCATTGGCTTTACAATAGTTTACTCTATAGGAAGTAGAACGTTTGGATTAAAATCATTTAAACGATAACAATAAAATTGATTGACAACTGTATTGTGTTTTCAGAGCAGTAAGTAACTCTAACGGAACAACGAATGCACTACGGTCTTATAAATTTTCTGATGGTGAATGCGATTGAAAAACACTTTTATGGTTTCAAGTTAATTATTTATAATATGGTCAGTAAAGTTATATTTTATGCATGAACTGTGTAATAAAATTATCTTGCCATTTTAAACAATAAAATATCATTAGTGGAAAATGCAGCGTTACATTAAGCAAAGCAAATATACGAATAAATAAACTTAATGCAATTAAAGTTTTGTTAATTCTACAGATAAACTTTCACACTAAAATAAAATTCTGCTACTACATAGAGGAGATTTTAGAATTTAATTTCGATTCAATACCTTTAAAACAGTTAAATAATACGTTTAATTGGCTAAATATTAAGCGCATCAAAAGTTACGTTTTACCTTTTTAATATTAAGGAACAAATTTTCAAAAACATTTAGAATGTTTCCAGTGTGGTAAAAATATTTAAGTCCAATCCCAAAAAGTTACAAAAATATCTATTGTTTACATAAAGTAACATTAAAATACTCAATAAAAATGAGCATAGTTTTAATTTTCATTATAATGTAAGTGGTTCTAAAATAAAATTTTATGATTATACTGTAAAACGTTTGAAAAATCTCTATTTTTGATGAAACAAAAAACGTAGAATGTAGTTGAGTTATACTATTTTAATTTAAGTAGTTTTTATTTTTGTGAATATAGAAAACATTCAGATGTCTTGTGATGCTTAAAGATAAATGAAAATAATATTCTAGAAGATATCAAAAGCATTTCCATTGATTTAATTCGTCCATTTTGCTAAACGTATCGAAAATGTATAAGATCTCTTTGCTTCACTTCGGCTCGGCTTATTTGCGGTTGAATGTGTTATTTCGAGTCAAGTCTCATAATAAATTCGTGTCTGTGTGGCTAATTGCTAATGACTATCATCACAATTCTTCATAAATACTATTCGGGAAAGCTGTAAATCAGTATTCGCGGCAATAGGTGCCGTCATCCAGTTTTTGCATGTCAATGAGATGTTGCAAAAATGAACAATGCCTCCCAGACATCACGCGCTGAACTAAACAATAAAATTCCGCCATTGTGTGACCTAAAACTAATTGGCGTGTTTTACATTTCACGCCCAAATACCATATCATATTGCATGCTCGGATATTTTCTTTGACACTATGATCCTATGTTATTAGCGGTGTTTTGTTTATTGATTACATAGGGTCTTGACATACCCCTCAGCGCGATTCTCAGGATTTAAATACTATTAAATAATGTTTTTGGTTCCAACGTTGGAATTGAATTTGCTATTAAAGTCTACTTCTTCCGTACCAATCAATGTTATAAATTCTATGTCACATTTTGACAAATTTTCATTTTTATAACTGTATCCACAGTAAATTGTAAAATATTTATTTCCATGCCAAATCATTCCAAAATGAGATAGATATTGATATTTAAAAACTATCTGAAAAACAAAAAGAAGCAAAACTGTACATAATTTTTGGACTAGAATGTTTTATTTCTGAATACAAAAAAATAATCAAGGTAAAAAGTGAATCTAAATTAATGATAAAATAATGAAAATTTACTAAAAAAACGTTGGTTAACCAAATGTCTATAACCTCTTTTCTAATAGAAATAATTATATTGTTCATATCACATTTAATCATCGATAGTCGAGATACTTGTCAGGTTTAATAAACAATATCATTTCTATTTACGTAACAATTGATATCAAAAACATTATTTTCACCAGTCACATTAAACGCCTACTTGTTATGTACTAGTCACAAACAAGGCACCGTATAATTCTAATGGCGAGCGTGAAAGTTATAACTGCAATTCGGTTTGGTTCAGCGATTCACTCGACTAGCAAACCAACTAAAATATTATATTATATATGATTTTTCATTTGCACAACCACACATTACTAATAAGGTGATGTGATCTATCTATGAGTGGTTTAAATTAAAATTAATTATATAAATTGTTAGTTTGCGTTTATTTAGTAATGCAATATAAATATCGCTCATCGTAAAAATGTTTTGTTGCGCGTGAGGGTTCGTATGTTTACTGTTAATTTATTCTGAGCACTTAAAATTAATTGTTTTTGTTTGATGTTATTTGATTGCAGTTATTTTAGAAATGTTTTACATCATACAAAAATCGATGTAAACTACCTATTACTTAAATTATTTCCAGGAAACTAGATTTAAAACCGAAACGAGAGTTTATAATGAACCATAATTAATCTATTGGGAATAATATATAGCTTGAATAGCGAAATTAGTTTGACTAAACATAACAAGACAGCTACGCTACGACATCGTAGAACAATTAATTAATTGTTAAGAAAAGTTAATTTTTGACGTAAAATATCAATGGGTGGGCAAGCGACAAACCCGAAAATATGATTTATAATATTTATATTTAAATAAAGTTACAACACTATTTTTACATATTCTAAAAGAAATATAAATAAATTCAAATTAATTTAGATTAAAAAAAACAGTTTTATTCGTATACTTATTAATATTTAAAAAGCATTAAAGGTAACTATAATGATTTTTGTTTGTCTGTATGAACTGAAATCGTTGGAAATTTCAAATATCAATTTATAATAATATGTGTAAACTTCGTTTTAAGTGATTATTATTATTTTATGCGGTGGTATTTGCGTGAGACCATGCCCTTTATTACTAACAATAATCTTTGTTATCAGCTGTCAGTCAAGACATGCGTCAGCACATATACAGTGAACCGAGTACCTATTTCCATATATGGATGCGATATTTTATTTTTTTGAATTATGAATAAGTTAAGTCAAGATTTTTTAAAAAATGTTTGTCTAAATAATGAAATTGAATGATTCTTTCAAACGTTTGAGTGCATTTAGTGATGTGGATTGACAGCAATATTTTCAAGATAATGACCATATTATACAGTAGACCCCGATTCACTATTTTTTCAACGGAACACAATGAATGTGAGAGCAAAAAGAGGTTTCTGTGTTCACGGTATCAATATATTATGTTATATATGTTATTCTACAACCATATACATATCATCACATTATTATCACAACTAGGTTATGGTTTGATATTTTAAACTGCTATTTGGTAATACAACAAGGCATGAGTCTTTCAAAAACGCCGATGAAATTAAATTATATTTTTTTTCTATTATTATACATCTAAGCTTCAATAGTTAAATGAAATTCAATAAAATTCTGTTGATGGAAATGTGACATCATGTTCAATAGCTATCTCAATAATATTGAACATTAAGTAACTTGAAGTATTGAAGTGGCCATTAAGTAAAAATATTTTACGATATTTTTGGCGCTGTTTTATACAACCATAACTGTTCACAAAGTATTATGAATAATTATGATTGTTAAATCTTATGAAGCGTTTGTCAGTTCATTTGAATGAAATGAATTTCTATGTTTTTTCTAGCCGACATTTCAGCTATCAGAAAGTGTATTAATAAGTAAAGGTAATTATGTAAATGAACTCGATTGCCGTGCACTTGTGCGGTGAAAATGGTAGTCATACTAACACGAAACCAGGAAGTCAACAATCGAATCAAAAATCACATACATAATAACGTTAACAGACGTCGGCAACCAATTTTTATTTTACACATATAAAATTTATTTTGTATAATAGAAAACAAATGTTATACAAGTATTGAGTTAATATTGTAAATACAATGAAAGCCAAGTAAAATAAAGTTCAACTCTATTTATTTTTTAATTCATGTTTGTTCCCAATTGAAGGCATTTGGCCTTTTTATGAAATTATCTGAACAATTTTTTTTCTAAGAGAACTGTTGCTTAGCCTTTCTTTTTCGAAAAAAAGTAGGGATAAGGAAGATAGGGCTAGGATAGAACTAGCTGTAAGCTTATAGCTCTCGCAGAGCCCCATTATTTTAGAATTGAAAGGGTAGGAGGGAAATTTAAGACATCACAAACATATGCTTTGAATAAAAATCGATTGTAAACATGGTTTGTGCTGAGATTTTATCCTGCGAAATCCGACACAAAAGTAAAAAATGTTGACTACTGCACTACAGACCATTTATAAAGGTTAAAATTAAATAGATTTTTATACTTCGAAGTAATTAGTTTTTAACGCGTAATGTAACGCAATATTTTCTTACTATCTTGCATTACAAAAGAGTTTATCCTTGGTAATCAAATATCGTATTACCGAATTATACAGTCTCCCAGAGCACTACAATAGCTTTTAATTATATAAAATACTATTAGAGTAAGAGCAAGAAAAAAAATGTTTATAGTAGCACAACCACAATTAAGATGTTTTACATTTGAGATGTATTGGCATTTGTCTGTCATTTAAAAAATAAATTATTAATATTGAAGTTTTGAAGAAATGGTTTTTGATGTTTTCGTGTCGAGTATGAAGCAAATATACAAATATACTGACTTTTCTACTGTGCTTTAATTGGAACAATTTAAGAGATACTAATAATTAAGTAGAAAGTATACTATTGCAAAATATCAAGCATTTATATTTACGTATGTTTTTGAAGGAAAAATCGGTGCTACTTAATGTATAATTTGCACTATTTTAAAAAAGGTTTGCATTAAATATGTAATCCAACAAAGGTTTTATCGAACAAACAGCCAAGCCTAGCGGCGACTGTTCAATGCTTTATCTGCTATTTAGTCGTCATGCAATCTGAATCGCTCGATTTATCCAATATTTTAGCCGTAACAAAGCGTTCTATTTAAATAGCTAATAATATAAAATGATTCAGTGTACTTTTCATAGTAAATTATTGATTTAACATTATTTCGAAGACTTTATACAGCGCTTTTAAGTATATTATTATATTACAACAGTTAATCACATTTTATAACGTAACGGAAAGTGTAAAATTATACGTAACATCATATCGTAAAACCAGATTGAATAAACATTTGAAATAAATTACACGGCAAAAAAAGTGATCAATACTACTCTATAAGTGTATTCAGATGAGAATAATAAGATTTATTACTTCAAATTGTAGGATGTGTATTAAATTTACTGAGACAACAAAATCAAAAATATATTCACATATGTGTAACTAACTGTATTTTATTTTTTTCCAGGTAAGAGAAGAAATTGATTTTATTAAAATTACGTTACCGATAAAATCATCATCTGCGAAGAAAAATATGTAAGTAAAAAAATAAATATTTTTTATCGTCACTTTTTTTCATACATTTATTTGTATTGCATTTCGTCATAATCCTTGAATAAATCAAAAATATTACTTTTACATATTTTAAATGATAGCATATAAATTTGAATGAATCATGGTATAGTTGAAATTTAATCCTTCATCCGGTAAAAGTATAAATTCAAATCGTTTTATATTATAAAATACTGTTTCAAACGTTTTTCTTTAAACGATTAAAAGAGTATTGAATTGGATATATTTACCGTTTCCCCTAAGCTGCTAAAAACACTTCCGATATGTTACTGGCCCTTAAAAAACTAAGTGAAAAAACATTTTTGATGGACGGTAAAAACCTAGGGAGTACACGTTTTTCGCTTGGTTCTTTAAGGGCCAGTAACATACTGGAAGTATTTTTAAGCACTGTAGAAAAAGTATTACGCCAATGAATAACATATTCTTTTTCATGATGCAGTCAGCCAAGATTGTATAAATATTTTATTTATTGGTCTCAAATCTACATCTAAAATATGTTTAAAATTTGAAAAATATCATTCGAAATGAGACATTTTAATTAATATTGATTAACAAATATTGTCGGTATATAAAATTATAACTTAAAAAAATAGGCAAATTAAGTTCAGTAATCATTTTAAAGATAGAATTATTGTCAGGTGTTTTCTTTAACGAGTTGAGAAATTTCGGGCTTTTTGAAAATGTACTGAATTCCAAATATGCCGCTATTTAATTAAAAAAATATTGTGCTGGAAAATTATAAGACCTCAAATCATGTATGTTGTATGTGACCCAGTTGTGTTGTTGATTTTGCCCGTTGATTTAAAATTTTCCACACGCATTGTACGATAAGAAATGCTTAGATCTTTGCCGCACCAATATGTGTTAATGCGTTCTCTGTTAATTTTTTTATAATAATTTTAATTATATAAAAATTATCCAATATCTTATTAGAATGTTGTTATCGTTAATGATATTTTATTTGCGTTGCTTGAATTAGCATTTTTTACTGATCCATTTATTGATAGAACTTTTTTTAATTAAAAATTAAACGGTAATACAAAACACAGATATTGTCCAGTTATTATTTTTTTATTGATTTATGTCCACTGAAAACGGTATTTGTTTAAAGTTTATTTTTTGTATTCTGTATGAAAACAACGTTACGAAAAGAAAGGGTAGATTTTTTTATCATGCTCTTCGTCTGGAAAAACAAACTTATTATATCTAAAACAGGCTTCAATTGCTTATTTTTTAAAGCTTTGCTCTGCCATTATGTGGGTATAAGTTCAAGTAATTTCTGAGTAAGGCCAATCTATATGTGACTTAAACAAAATTATTTACGATCGATTTATCATGAAAAGTATTTTTATTACTATCAATACTTAGCGGAAAAGCATTATATTAAGAAAAACAAAATATTCATTTGTACTTATTTCTACTCTTACTAACCAAGATCAGGGCCAGTTTCATTCATGGCGAGCATTATCAACTGATGAATAAAAACACTGTTGATAATTCTCGGCATGAGCCAAATCAGTTCTAATATTGGTAAATAAGAGTGAAAACAAGTACATACAAAGGAATATTGTGTTTTTCTTAATCAAAAATATTTTTAAAGTTACATTTTTACCATAGCGACAACTGCAGCTCTCAGAAATTAATCTAATACTGTAATATGGAAGATTGAAGTCATATTTATCACATAGCCTTGATAAATAAGTTTAGTAAGTATTTTAAACTTATATTCATACAATGTCTCAATTAATGTATAGTCAATACAAATTATCTTTCTTTTCCATGTGCACATATTAAACATACAACGAATACGGAAGTACATATCTTGATTTTGATTAAGGTTAAGATATTTTTACTAATACGTTACTCATACTAAATTTGGTGTTAAAGAGCTACTGTCAAATGTTTTCACGCACAAGTATTCGATCGTGACACCGAGTTAGTGTGTTAATACCTACACTAACAGTTTTCAGTTAATCGCCTTATGTCCGTTCCAATTTTAATGTAGAGTTTGACGTAGGTATATACGCATTATTTGAACACGGTTTGGATACGAATTAAAGTCGTTCAAATTAATTGGATAGAAATTTCTCCGAAACATATTTACTGATTCATGTTATCGGTAGGAAGATTATTATTGAAAATTTAATTAGACTGAAATACAGCATTAGATTTAATGAAAAAAACTTTTGTCTGTTTTTAATTCAAGAATACATTATTTTAAATATTTGATCAATTTTTAAATTCAAATAAATTTTGCTTTTTAAACATTTAATACAAATCTGAATATCCATCTTTAAAATTCTTATCGTCTTAAATATGCAAATTTGAATTCATTTTTCACTTTTATTTCACATTATTTATTGCATATCAGGACCGATTTTGCTTATCGCCAACATTATAAGTAGTTGCATATGTTGTTCATGATGTAATAATGCTCGCGATGAGCGAAAATTGTTTTTTTTTATAAATATAGTGCGTTTCCACCATAGATGTGTAACGGATGCACAGCTCAGGAGCTTTTGCTTTTTTTGCATAGTAAAGGGGTTAAATTTGTTTTTACTATCACAAAACTTTAAATGTCACTTATAGATATTGGTCTTTTATTGTGAAGAGTTTTAGAATGCAAAAGTGTTTTTTATTAATTATTTAAAAGTCGCTCTTAAACATCATTTACGAATTATAAAACTTTATATACCGATATCCAAAACTATGGGTCAATATTTAATATAAACTGTCAACTAGAAGGCATGTTTGTCGGTGGTTGAAGAACAAAGTATAGTTAATATTTTAGTCAGTATAATCTAAATGAATATTTGCAATACTCTATTTATCTAAAGTTGCTTAACAGCGCCAGCAGGTGCAATCAACTATAATAATCTAATACTCTGTGTTGTACCTATAAAGCTTTCAATATTGCAAAGACAGGTGGCAGCTATGAGATATTGTCCAACGAGTCACCCGTGAAAAGTTTGTGGCAAGGGCTTCGCGGTCGAGTGACTTACTAAAAGTCAGTCGTGTGAATTATTATGTCAACAGTTTTCATACTAACCGATAAGCCTTGAGTTGTTTTGTAACTTATAAATTGAATTTATGCTTCAAACAATAATAAACATAAATTTAAAATAGTACCAAAACGGCTTTTAAAAAAAAGTGTTATTTTACATATTTTTGATTCAATTGCAATAACCGTGGTAGCTACACTTCAATAATTTGACAAATAGGAAAGCATTTATTTAATTGGATAGGTTTTATATTGTTGAAACACCCTGATGTACGAAATATTGAAAAAATAGCCATATTATAACTATTATAAGGTAATTGGAAAATTTTTGCTTATTGGTGAAATTTTAGCCTATTAAAGCTATTTGATATCGGAAAACAAAAGATTGTCTTAGTTCTGATAAAATTACTTATTAATTTTCAACCATATCTTTAAAACCTTGTGAAACTAAATACTTTTCTGTTTAATCATATTATTACCTCTATAAATTGATTTAATTAATCAATTATTTTGAAATAAGGAAAAAAAAACATGAATTTCATTTTATTTTATGCTACATTATCATAAAGGAAAACATTTTTCTTAAGAAATAATAAAGCTGAGAAAAGTAATGAAATATCTATTTCAACGATTTTAAAATCTGGTGAAAAATCTTTTCGAAGTAAAAATAAAATGTGTGTATTTCGTTTTGGTTGCAAGTAGATCTAAAGTGTTTATTTGTTAATTCAAATATAACGTTATAATGTTGAATAAGTTAAAAATGTGCAATTGGAGATGGAATTTAAAGAAAAAAAGTGATATTTTTAAAAGATAGTAAACAGTTGCGAATTTGCTGTCATGTAAAAGAAACAGCAAACATAAAAATTGCTTGCATATTTAACTCAAGAGAATAATTGACCCGCATTTTGAATACATTTACTTTCAAGGTGATTGTGCTATATTCGAGACTCAATTAAATAATTTGAAAAGCTCAGTATTACTTTGAACTTAAAATAACGGTGTTAACACAACTCAAGTGTAGCGACATTTTAAAATGGCATGATAATAAATTGAATAAACAAAAAGTTATAATTATATATCAGTAAGAATTGGGTCCTTTTTACACCAACGAAAACAACACATTTAAAATCAAAATTAAAAAAAAATTAAAGATTAAATTATTTAATCTTATTTGTTTTATAATAAAAGGTTTCGAATACAAATCTGTTTTATTTATTTATCTTATTGAAGAAAACCTGACGTCTTATTTTTTAACATAAAACTGAGGATAAAAGATCTTAACAACGATTTATACGAGTGAAGAATTTTTTTATACAAATTATATTGAAATTTTTGCGTTAGGAATATTTTTATGCTCAGACACATGTCTGCAAATTTACTCAAACTCATCGAAAATTATAATGAGACGTAAGATTGGGGTGAACATATTTCATATAATAAATACGTTAGGTATAATAAAAAAAACCATTTGTGGAGCAGTTTCAGAATACTAAACGCATCACCTATAGAATGGAAGACATTTTCATCATCAGAGCAAGCGATGCTTAGAAAGATTCATCAGTATTATAGTAGACATAAAACAACTGAATTTGCTTTTAATCCAGCCAAATGAATTGAGCAATAAGAAAATAATTTGTTGACATTATTGTGTTAACATAAAAAACTGAGTATAAAAAATACAGTACTGTATATTAATCGATCTGTTTTATTTAAACTTAAGCCAATTCTGTCGCACTAAAAATGATCGATTATTAATGATAATAGTGTTTTTTAAATACAGTAACACATTAAAAATATCTACCAGAAAAATGAATGGTAAATCATATTGACCTGGAAATACAATTAAATCATTTTAGTACACTTGCGAATGTAAAACGTGAAATTGTGATTTTTATTTATTTTCAACGATATCACGCCAATAGAGTCGTTCACTGGAAATCATCTTTGTAATAAAACAAAGCAAAGTGATCACTGTTATTTACTTAAAGCATAAAAAAGAATTTAAAGATAATGAATATTTAGAATAAGAGAATGAATGATTTAGAATAAGATAATGAAATAATCACCTAGGTTATTCTATCGTGTCGGTATAAATATCTGGTAAATTCGTTTTTATGTATAGAAGAAATTATCTAAGAAAAACGATGTGAAATATAAATGAGTGTATGTAATTATTGAGTAGGTGCAAATTTGTGAGTGCTTAAGGATTAACACCAAATGAAAAATTGAGCCGTTATTTTGTAAGAAGTAAATATTTTTGACCGTTGTATTGAAAGGCATTGAACTTTTGATGTGTAACGGAGCATGGCAAAACCAATTTAATTTAATTAAATTGTCTTTAAAAGTAAACAATACACGAGTTTTTATTCATTTATTTGAATACTTATGCATTTTTCAATAAATCTTTGAATAATGTAATTAAAATTATCAACTACGTTTTTTAATTTATTTGTGTTATGAACGAACATTCCGTAATTTTTGTAGGATACAGGAAACACGCACGCGTACGTAGTTGACTATAAAGGGAAAATTTGGTTGATCTGAGTTGTTCAAAGACAGACGTCACAGATTTTATGGTATTAACGCAACTACGTAAAAATTGGTCATTTTATTTCTGATCAATGTGTTCATATGGGATCATAGATCGGATTATATGGTGCAGTGGTTAGCGTTATTGACTTCCGTACTGGGTCTCATAGGTTCGAGTCTCATCGATTTATCGATTTTTGTTCAAAGGCATGGGTGTTTGCGATGCCTCCCTCTCTTCCAGGGAATGTTCATGCAGATACTCAAGCTATCATATAGCCGTCTGAGATTCTAATAATATTAGAAATTAACATAAATTTTAATTGATATATAAGACGTTTATGTCTATAATAATCGTAAGGTAATTTTGTATAAGCAGAATAGCTAATGTAGAATATACGTTTTTTTAACATTATTTCAGACTATCAAAAATGGGACACGTTAGTAAAAATACATTTTATTTGACATCGACGTGATGTGCATCGCCTAAAAATAACTTCATAAATGAGCTCATTAGAGGTGAAGTGAGCCAAGTGGTATTTTATATATTTTTTTTTAGATGCATTGTAATATTCTACACGTCTTAAAGTATCGTTAAAGTGAAGTAACTTTAGATAATAAACACTGCAATAGTGATAACGCCGTAACATAAAAATATGCAATCCACCAAATAATTTATAAATCCGTATTGTAATAAACGTGATTGTACTTAAAAGTACAAGAAAAAGGTTTTATCGTTTTCAAGGTTGGCTTACTTCACTTCTCAAGAGCCCATTTATGATGGCGCTTAAATCCATAGTGAGTGTAATGAAAAAATATTTTTGACTGATGTAAAATAACAATTTTAAACTAAAGTGAATTTTTGTAAATTGGCGCACCATACTGATAATTTTCTCTTTGAAAATGTATACTTAAACATTATTAAACAGTCATTCTTCACAAAAATGCATTAGTTTGAAATAATTTATAAACAGTTTTATAAGCTTCATATTGTAAGCAAGAATGGTTGAGATGAGGTATTTAAAAAGAAATACTGAAGGTCAGCGGACCACTATAACTACGTCACAGTTTTCCAAAGGAAGCAGTTTTTATAAGTTTGTTTACTTCAGCGGTTAAACAGTATCTTCTAAAGCGTATCAAGGTAAAGCTTTGCAGTGGCGTGCCAGAAAAACTGATATAAAATTAAAATAAATAATTTAAATTTAAATTAAAAACTGCACACAATTTTGATTTTTGAATTTTTAATTTTAACATTAAAGTAAGTACAATCATATAAAATATAATTGATAATTATTTGAGCATAAAATCGTTATAAGAATTTTTCAAACACATATATATCTACACTTGTGAGACAATATTATACCTTATAGAAATTATATGTATGTTTATACATATATAATCTTAAAGATATGCACCAACTATATATAATAGTAACTCTACTTTTAATGATGACAGACGGCAATGTATTTTTGAAAACATTCAAATAACTTAGACTAAGGAAGCACAAGCCTTCAGCCTGTTTTGATTTTTTTGCGGTTCTCAAATATTTTTTTAAAGAAAATCATTGATTTTTATAAATTTAAGCATTTTTTTCGTTAATGAAGCATACTAAATCGGTTCATAGAAATAGGTATACTGAAGAAAATTTGGATTCGATTTGCGGCTTAATATTAAAGCTATTAAGTCAAACTCTAAAGAATAAGCTTAAAACTTACACAAACAAAAATCGCATTAACTTTTTAATTATAAATAAAACATGTTTACCAAAATATATTAAAATAAAATTATATTTTGTAAATAAGTACAATAATGCTCTTTTCGCACAGTTTATTTTTGCATGTCTGTTTTTTATGTAACGCACCCCCGTGTAAAAGAGTAAGGAACGTACTTTAAATTTCATTTTTCTTTGTAGCCCAGACCCATCATACATTATATTTATGAAGCCCGCTAGAAGAAAAAGCTTGTGCATACGTTCTTTAGACGCCATTGAATGATGAATGCACACGGATCTCGTTTCAAGACGCAATATTTACTAACGCATGTTTTTACAATTTTTTACGTATACATGTTTGAGAATTTTGGTTATTTTTTGTGCAGATTAAAATATGACTAAAAGTATCTCTTTTGTATGTCAGTATAAAATAATGTAGTTGTTACTTCACTGGATCATTCATTGACCGTCTGCCACTGTGACACCGTGTTGTCAAGTGACCGAGATCCGACAAATGCCGACACAGATTGCACATGTTATAGACTTTTCTTTTACGTAGAATGTGTTCATGAAACAACGTTTGGTGTATATTATAACAAATACAACCAATTGAATATAATATAACTGGTATATTTATTAAAACTAATCAATAACTTAAAAATTGAAGTGAAAATAAAGAAATAGTAATCGAAGTTAAAATGATAACAATATTATTCCTTTGGTTCTGCTAGTCAGTGTGACATAACCAGTACACCCAATTCTTTTTTTATGCGATTTTTTGGACGACACCGATACGTTTTTTCATACATTTTTGATACTTTTTTTACGAGGATTTGGAACCGATTTATCAAATTATATTAAAATTAAGTTATTTAATGCGCCACTTTTTGGAACCAATGTATCGCGTAAAAAAAAGTATTAGGTTTACTACAAATACTATTTTTTGAACAATTATATCTGAATTCATCAAATGTATTAAATCGTAATATTTTTTTGATTGATAAGAAATGTTTTTAATCTTTTACAGTTATGTATGTAAACACTAACTAGAATATTTCTAACATCAACTATAATAAAGGATTTAAAGTGTTCACTATTAATTCTTAACAGAAAGGCATTATATTAAAAAAAGCACCGTTTTGAAATATAGTAATTTCACATTATAAGTGATAGATCAGAATCGGCTTAAGTCATCAATATAAGTAATGTCATATACAATGATATACAGTTCTATTGTTTTTAGATTCTTTCATATTTCTTTAACCATTTTTTTTGCCATACCATGTTATATAATATTACTTTAATTTGTAAATAGATGACCCTGTATTTCTTTTTATATTTCATCACTAAGTAATAGTCGTGATGAGCGAATCTGTCCTGATTTTTAAAAAAATATGTTGAATTAGTACACAAGTATTAAAATTGTTTTCATAATGAAACATTAATAAAGCCCGTCATGAAATAATTGTGTTTATACAGAAACCATACATTATACATTTGCACAGACACAAAAACAATAAAAATGTCACATGTTTGACCTTTTCGAATAAACTTATTTAATTAGAGAATGCAGAAGCTGAGTGCTTTAAGCGCTCTCGGGAAACATAAATTGTTCGATTCAACGATCAATCAGCGCGAACATTGAGAGAATGAATACCAGAAATGTTTTTGTCTTTTACCATCCGAAGAATTTAAGCACTGACAGATAATATGCACGGATAAAATGTTCGCTCTCTTGATAATAAATTTTCCCGGAAGACTTTTCGCTGACAACATGTTTTTATTATCTGGTGTTAATTGATCAATTTATGTTGATATTACTGAGTGAAGTATACTAACGAAAACGATTTCATTCGGAAAAAAATACTCGTCTTTATAATAATTTTAATAAATATTAGATAATACAAATTATACGGTAGAGTTTATTTCAAAAGGCATTGAGAAATGATCTCTTTATTATTCTCAGAACTTTTTCTGCAAGATGTACCGAAGTAAACTGGAAATATTTTCCACCACAAAGCACTCATTGCTTTGCTAGCATTTCATAAAAATGAATTTGACTATAACTAATATTCGTAAAACTATAACTATGTCGTGAATCGTGATAAAAATATATGAACTCATACTGGAGAATTTTATTAAAAAGTTTTTACGAACATGTTTTGTTTTTAAGTCGTTCAACCTATATTTTTGGTTAGAATAAGCATTAAACGATACAACCAAAGATTGACTCGTAGTTAGATGATCGTTTTTTGTACGAGTTGTTTTAAAGATCACAAATGAATCGTTTGAGCAGGATGATATCACAAATATCCACTGATTAAGACATGAAGCCATATATCGACTCACCAACATGCCTAACCTAACCAGTGACAATTTACAGTTGGTAATATTAAAATAAACAATGATTTTTAACTATTTTTTATATATATAATAATATAAAAATATTCGTACAATGAACGAAATAAATAAATTGTTTTGTAAACGTTCAATTGCCGTATGAATTTTTAAAAAATATTTTTTAAACCGAGATTAAACAAATTTTAAATATTGTGAGAAGATTTTATAAAAACACCCCTTTTCAAAAGTGGGTTGTCGAACGATATTTGAATATAAACACTTACAAAAATAGAGTAAAATATTGCATAATTATATAAATTTGTCTTTTATATGGCACAATAACCTTTGCTTAATTTAATTTTTATCACTATATCTCGGTATTGTGATTGTCCAACACGACGTATTTCATCACGAAGTGTTAAAGTTTTATTTCAAGTCAAAAGCATCAAGCATGGTTCCTTTCTAGCATACTGTAAGAACTAAATTGCATTTAACATAAGCGATACAAACAATAGGCCATTGGTACAGGAGCGGTTAACGTGACACTCCAAGACACTAAATGAACTTCCACATTTAACTATTGTGCGGTATCCGGATGCACATCACAACCGTTCTATCGTGTCAGTCATATTCAATGTTTCGCCTAAATAAATTCGTAAATAAAAATTTATTTCCTTCTTGTTTATAAGACATAAAACTGTTTGTAAAAAGGATAACTTTATTTATAACCATTATTGTTCTTATTCTTGTTTCAAAACAAGATTTGAAAAATGTCGACGTCACAGAAAGTTATCAGAATTGTTTTTGAGTGTTATTTTATAAATTAAAATTGAAAATACATAAAAACATGATTTTAAAATTTCCGGTAGTGCGGCTGGGTGGTCAGAGTTTGTCATATTTGAATTCGGTGACCACGGGCTCAAAGCCTCAAATTAAAAAAATATATGTTGATTATTTCCCCAATTTATGAATTTGTGTCCAAATGCGAAATGTATCTGAGATTTTTACTTTCCATCCTACCAACCACTCTGATCCCAAACATAGAGCTCCAGAAACTGAGTAAGAATTAATTGTTTCAGAAAAAAAATTTTTAGATACTTTTATGACTTTAAGGGGTTAGATCGACCTATAATCGGCAAAAGTCCTTAAGACACACTACTCGATAAATTTCGTTTTAAGCCAATAATTATTCAATTTTGCCTAAGGCGTTAGTAACGATAATTTAAGAGCATTTTAATGTTTTGACTTTTTATCGTTTGTTCAACTTGGACTCCGGTTGAGAAACACTGATCTAGATAACTGAAAGAAGTCAGACCATTTTATTATAATATCAGAATAAGCATCAACCATATATTATTATTTACTAGCCGCACTCAACAAATTGCTTTTTAGATGCTATAAATTAGAAGCGGACGAGGATTAAAAAACAAACAAAATAATGAATACTTTCGATGGATTCGGCGGTAACTTTGTGGAAGTTCATTTTATTATAAAATAAAATAACTTAGATTATTCCACGTATTGCGCTACAAACTGAGACATTCACTCGTACTCAATCAAGAATTTGCGAAAGTAGTTTTCTAAGGATGTCTCTAAAAGAGGCGAAACACGTGTCACAGTTTGTAGCACAATACGTGGAAAATTCTAAGTTATTGTATTTTATAGTAACAAAATAAAGATTTCAATGGCAGGACGATTCGATTAGATTTTATTTATTATTTTCGACAGGTCTATAAAGGTCAAAATATAAAACACTGTTTTAATATCCCAAAAAATAAACTTGAGAATCCCTTTGTATAAAGTCGCCCATATGGATGGCACGCTAGCGAATGAGACAATAGACTTTATTGGCCTACAAACGAAAAAATGTATTGTTCTCATTATTACCTACCCGAGGATCCGGTAAACCAACCTGATACGTCCATCTGTTATAAACAATACTAATAGACCGTTATTAAATTTATGTGAATTGAATTTAAATATTCAGTAATTGTATTAACATGTAAGATTCCGAAGAGGAAATTTCAATCACGTGAATTTTGAATACATCTGCCATAACCAACTAAAATTAGATTGCAAAATAATTATTTTCTCGAAATATATTGATTAATCATGACATTGTATTTAGTTTTTGTAATACCCTTGTAGTCTTAAGATTTGTTTTATCTAGCCAATTTATTTAAAATATAGTGTTTATTTATATCAATCATCCTTTTATTAAACATTTAAACATATATATAAAAACTAAGCAACTGTTTTGAGTTGTAAGTTTAAACAAAGAATTTTATGTCTTTTGGTTTTTAATGAGGTTGATCTTTTACCAAAATATATATCATATATTTTATTGTTTGTGGTCAACTGCAAATTGTGATCAAGTAATATTATATAAACTGACTTTGATTTAATATGATGATACTAAGTTTTATAGCGTCTCAAATATACATATTTGTTATATTACAAATTCACTGATTATATATGGAAAAAATATGAATAAAAAGTTAACAAATGTTTCTCGAACAGACGAAACACCTGTCACAATTTATATCACAAATCACTTAATTTTATATTGAAATTTAATTTACACAAAATTACCAACAAATGCATCAAACATGTAAAAAAATGCATTTAAATAAAAACAACAAGTATCAATCTACACATTTATTTAATACCATATTCGTGATCATTATAAAGTTCCCTTCTAATTTTTGTCGTTGGTAAGTGAAATCGAAATCAACTATTTGCAAGACAAATTGCTTCCAATGAGTTGTAGTATTATTTTGTAATTTGATATTTTTATGTTAATTTGATACGCACGTGTAAATTTAAAACGTCTGATAAAATTACAACTTGTACGATTACTCTAGTCCAATCATCCGTTCGATAGAAACACATCTGATCACATGTATTTGCATACAAATGAGATGTATCAAAACCCACTGTATACTGCAATATCAGGTTTGTGGAGTTGTGTTCTACTTTTTAATGGGAATTTGAAAAAATGAAAAGTTCAACACCAGAAGAAATTTTACCATTATTAATAAATTAAAAGCAGCCCTATATTCAATTTTGTTTATTTTTGTAATAGTAACCAGCATTATGATAGCACAGTTAAATATTCATTAGAGTTAAGGTTAAAAAACTGTTCTCGCTACAATGTAGTATATTGATTATAGCTAAAAAGCCAGCTGCGTAAAACACCCAATAGGTGTTTATTTATTATTGACTTACTCTGACAATTATTTTTCGATCGTGCCAAAAAAGTTGTGTTCACGAATTCTTTAAACATTGAGTATTAAAACAATCAAAAAAACCTAACGACAAAGAATGTCAATATTCACAAGTTTCTGAGATACTTGGTAAATAAATGTGTCATTTTCATATTACATATTAAAATAATTGATATTTCGTATTTTGTTAACGATTTTTTGAAAATAAATTAAAGACTTTGGCTGAATACATGGACTAAAACTTTAAAAATCTAATAGTATAAAAGAAAATTAGATTTAAATTAGGTTTTCGATTGAACAATATTTGTCCAGGGTTATTTTTTATTTGATTCTTCAAGCTAATCCCTTTATATAAAATATATCAAAAATTATACGTATAATTCTTGTAGAAATAACGACTTGAATAAAACATATTACAAACCAAAGCTTTGCAGTGAATATTTGCTAAGCATTGTGATGATTTATGTTTTGTAAGAAAGCATAAAACAATAAATATCAGTATTTATACTAAAAAACGTTAAATCTCATAACAATTAATATCAATCACAATCAATAGCTTTAGGCTTATTTTATTTAATTGTTAAAAAATATTCCACAGCTAAGACATCAAAAATGAATAAATATATAAAACAATAGACATGGTTTATGATAGAATTAGTTATACAAATATGTTTTTATACACGCATATTAGAAAAAAACAAATAATAATTTAAGAAACCGATTATTAAATAAGTTTTTTTTGCAAAAAGATTTACATGCTACATTAATGACGTATATTTTTCGCATGACCTTTAAATATAAAAAAGAATTAAAGCTATAATCTAAAAAATAAAAAATAAATCATCATGTTTAATTTACCAATATTTGAAAAGATTGTTGTCGAAGTACAATAACAAATTATTATTTTAAGCTGAAGGTGTTATTTTCGTTGTATTGTGCGTCGATTTGTCAATGTGATATCGACTCCTATTATTCTAAAATATTTTACGCGAGCGGCGCCTACTGTTAAAAGAAAATATGCACTTTTTAAATCCGCCCATCGACTTCGACTATGTAAAAGTATTCTTATTATGATATTTTGAATGTGAATTTCTAAAAAACAGTAACATTTTTTTTGTCTGAATTTAAGCTCAGATAAAAATAGTAAAATGGTAATGCTTGTAGAATTTATGCAAAATTACATACTTACATTTTCAAGAAAATAAAATGATATTGAATACATAAGTTTACTGTTTTTGATTTTTTTATTGAATTAAATAGTTATCAAATTTCTCGGCTGCATGGTCGAGCGGTAAAAAATGTTTGCTAATAACACGGAGGTCACGAGCTCGAATCCCAGTACAGACAGTTTTAATAAATTGATTTCAAAATCGATTTATGGATTTTTGCTCCACATTGGGAGCGTATATGGTTAAAAAAATCAAATAATACTACGCGAAAATCATATAAAATGAAAATTCAAATTAATATAAAATACATTAATTTAACATATTATGTATATGTGTGAATACCGTAATGAGTGCGCTAAATGAGACAATTCATATTATTGTATTATGCTATAATAAATAAAAAGTCTTACAATAGTCTTCAAGGCAAATTAACGTCAAGGATATTTATTTTTGTAATGTTTTTGGAAATCATTATTTAAGTATTAATTGATAAAAACTTTTTTTAATTCACTAGTTATGTTACTGAATTTAAAACGTCTTTTTATATTTGAGAAACATCTTCAAAAATTCAAGAAGATATAAATTAAAAACGATTTTTATAAAATTTAACGCCACATCTATTGACAAAAATGTGTTTTATCGAGTCTGAATTTTAGATAAAGTCGCAAGATGTAGATAGCTGAAAACATATTGTTTGTATTAATAAAAAAAAATATTGTAAGCTATAAATTAAGAATCAGTATAAAAATGAAACAAATTGATACCATTAGATATCTCAACAATGGCATTGATAACGCACTTGTTACACTTCACCGAGCCGACAAGTGTTCCTTTGAAAACGTTGAAACAAAAAAACTACCGGATTTATTAAGGAGAGGGGACTTAGACAAAGAATATTTTAGAGACAATGGATGGTTTTAATCAGCCTTATCAGTTATTTTCTGGGGTATCACTGTAACAATGGCATGAAAGAAATCTTCATTATTCTTCATCGACTGCTAACAATTTTGAAGGCATCTTTATCACGGCTCTTTTAAAAAGTAATGTAATAAAATACTATTCAATTTGAATGAATAGAGCAATTTCATTCTGAATTCGTTTTCTTAATAAATTGTGGTCCGGAAGTTAAATTCGGGATGAGTTTTTTTATAATTGTGATTCATATGCATCAAAATATAATAAACCAAAGAATTTTTGATTGAATTTAATTCTTTAAAAAATTAGCACAGGCTTTGTCATTTATAATAAGATTTTTTCTCAGTTGTTTTTTTAAGACATTGATTGGTGAACGATTTTTTTTCTCATGGAATTCCTGAAACATTTACATATATTATAATATCTATGCAGAAAAATATTAAATGGATAGAATCTGATATTAAAGAAACACACAACTCGCTTATTCAATTACTCATTAATAAAAAATATATCTTTATTAAGCGAACGATCCACTTTTTAAAATCCATGCCCACTCCTAATGTAAAGCATATGGCTTCCTAATGGAGTTATTTCAAAAAGAGTTTTTTTCTACGAGAACTGTTTGTTACTAAGTCGTTCAACCTCTCTTATTCAAAGATATAGCAGTGATATAAAAATACGGCTAGGACAAGTCTAGTGATAAACTAATCGCTCTCACTACACCTAGTTACTAAAGGATCTGGAAGGATGGGAGGGAATTTTCAGGCATCATAAACACCTATGCATTCGAAAAGAAATCGATCAAAAAAATGCTGCCCGTACTGGGACTCGAACCCGTGGAACACGGCATGGAAGCCCACCATGCTAACAGCTGCGCCATAGGACTCAAATCTTAACTCGAGTTCTACACATATTGTTTTACATCCAATTGATGTAGCTTTAAGTCACAAGACGATTTCTTCGAGTCTTCGTCATCGCTGATGTAATTGGTTATTTGTATTTTTTTTCAACGTTGCTACAGAAATCGTTTCATGGATGATCAATCCACAATGATTGTTCACGTGAACACCATATGCATTTATATGTATATGATATTATAAATACTTCCCATATACTTTATACATTTATATACAATATATAAATAAATACATTAAGAAGAGTCATTCACATGATGACAAGAGTCGTGTTTTAGGCTCTATTCATTCAAAACAACTCCGATCAAAGAGTGGTTGGGCAGAACTGCTCTCGACTTGAAACGATTTTAAGGTATTGTCATGTTACATACATATGTATATGAAAATAAGAAAAATTTGGATAGTAAAATACAATAAAAAGCATGGTAAAAAGTCATCTCATACTTCCCACAGTAGTCAAATTTAAGTGATTGACAATCGAGTCGTCCATCTTAGAATTTTGATAAACATAATAATGCTTGGTAATTATTGCGCCTGTGTGGTCGAGTGGTCAACGTTGTTGGCTTCGACTACGGAGGGCCCGGGTTCAAATCCTGGTACGGGCGGTTTTTATAAATTGATTTTTCAATCGATTTATGAATTTCTGTTCAAAGGCATGGATGTATGTGATGTGTTGCATTCCCCTCTCCCACCTATCCTATCCTATGAACGGGGCGTACGACTAATCCTGTCCTATCCCTACTCTCTTTGGAAAAAAGAGAGGTTGAGCAACTGAGTAACAAGCAGTTCTCGTAGAAACACTTCTGTTGAGATAAACTCCATTAGGAGTCCATATGCTCCACATTGGGGGCGGACATGGTTAAAAAAAAATATTGTGCTGAAGTTTAACCTCATTTTGCGATGGAAAACAATAAATCGGTTATACTTGTGTTTGTATGCAAATTATTAGCGAATTTGAGGTTAAAAAATGTTTGAATGATTGAAACAATTCTGTTTAAATCGAGAGCGGAAGTTTTGAAGGTTTCCCCATTGAATTCGCAACGTGAAACCCGGAGTATGTAAAAATGCAATTTCCTCTACAACCGCAGAATAATCATTGCCTTTTTCATTGTTCCATTTACCGTAGTGCTAGTTGTGCGGTACGCTATATCCAGATCCATGAATTCAAAACAGATTTATTCAACAATACAAAACTATATTTCCTCAATAAGCAATTGAAGATGGCTGAGTTTTTTTGATTTATTAATGCAGTGCTAAAATATGACTATTTTATTTCATAACAATAAATTCAATTTCAACTTTTTATTCATTTAGATTGGTTTACCGAAAGATGTTTAGAAGAAGACCTTAGCACAATTTTAGTTTTAATTTAATGTTAAAATTACCATTGAAATCAGTAAGCTGTATAATTTGAAAGAAAACACAGTGATTCTTCGGAAAATTATAGAAATATAAATTTTCCACTTTCAAAAATGACACATTTTGATCTTGTTTAAGTTTCTTACTCTCTACTTATGAAATTTGAAATGAGAATTCATTATTATTTATTAAGATTGTTTTAATTCTATATCATCACAAAATAAAATGTATAAAGCACCTAATAAATACGATATTTAATACAAAAGTTTGAGCCGCTATATAATTATGTTTTAATTATCCAAAAGTCTGTATACTCTCGTCAAAAGAAATAATTTATAAATGTTTAAGAAAATGTATTGAAGTGTATACTTTTTTGTTAATGTAAAGTTTCAAAACGCGGTAACTTAATAGGCATTCATGCAAGATATTATCTTTTAAATGACATTTGAATACCAAATGAGTCAGCTCTGAATGAAACTCATACAAAGTTGGCTCGGGAAACGAGTTTTTTTGTTACAAAAGTATGGACTTTGACTAATATAAATTGCTAACATAATTATTAATGCGGGTTTTTCGGACGAACGAAGATTAGGCATTGCAAAAGTTGAAAACGTTTTTTTATCGTTAAAAAATGAGGTAAAACAATATGCTAGAAACAATGAACGAACAAAAACCAAACTGTTTACAATATCATCGAAGTATCTGGAAGTTTTGAAAAGAAAAATTATAAATTATAATTATATAAGCGTACACAACTCTTTTAAAAAAGCAGATATTTTACAATATATTTCCTTAGCTTACATTTCTTTTCCAACTAATAAGCATACTGATACAAAAGGGTTACAAAAGATACTATAACATCAATAAAGGAAAAAGTTGATTTCATTGTTGATAGACTATTCAGATATTTTTATAGAATGGCAATCAAAAATGACTTCATGAAATCAAAGCCACTTTATATCCATACCATTGTTTGAATTTTAGATTTCCGTTTTTACTTTATTTAATACATGTCAAAAAAATCAAATGTTTTATTTATTTCCTAAAACTAAAATTGAACCTTTTGAAAGGATTTTTTTGAGTATTCCGAAAGAAAAAATATGTTTATATCAAATCTTTGAGATCGGTTAAAAAAATTAGAGACGTTTGTGTAGAAATATTAAAAACTTTCAAATGAACTTTGCTTTATGTCTCGCCACTAATATTTTTTTACAAACGGGATATAAAAATATTAATTTATAGCAACTAAAATCTCCATCTGATTACAATAACCGTATTGAAATTCGATGAAGACTTTTTTACTAATACTGCTGTGTGTTGTAAAAATAATTCATTTAACATGAAGAGCATATTTTCGTTTTTAATATGAGTATTGTTTCAAATTTAAAAACTGATTGCAGACTATTTTGTGTTTATTCATTTTCAATACAAATAAAAATATAAAAATAACTTTAAATGTTTTGATTTGAATCGAAATCATTTGATACAAAAAAGTTGATTACAATTCAATTAGTCTGGAGAAGCCTTTTAAAGGAACGTAGTACGTGCCTTGCATAATAATACTTTTAATTTTGTATATAACAACATAACATTTTTTTCATTCATGCATACTGGCAACACGACTCAAATTATCACATACACACCGTATAAATTAATACAAAGTAACACATATTTCATACCGTAATTAAAACTTACAACAGTCGTCGGTATGAACAATATACGCGTAGTTTCTTGCGGAGATCCGTTGCCTAGCATAACGGTGAACAATATTACCATGTCATTATTGAAGTGATGTCATATCCACACGTATTCATATAATTAAACATATTCAAGAACTATCATTACCTGTAAGTGCTTTTTTAAAACGTAACGTTCACAAGACGTCCTCGACTTTTGCACATACATGAATTAGAAATGCGTAGGAAAGATGACCACTATAAAAATGTCCATGGATAAGCCCAGATGATTGGAGCAGTCCAATTTTTCAGTTACTCAGCTCCAAGTGAAATAAGAATTACATGAATATGCGCATTACGATTTATCATATCAATCATTATTGATTCGATTTAACATCATTGCCGCCAGAAAATTGTTTTTCATAATGTGCCTCTTCTCGCTTAGAATTAATGTTAACCCTTTGGTTACGGGCGAAATTTCGTAGGTATGTGCGAAAAAAACGGGTAAGAAAATGGGAATTTTCCAGTGTTTTGGAAAAACTAACGTAAATCTCAAAATTTTTAATACATTTTATCATTTTTTTTTATAACGTGCTAAGATCAATATTATCTACGCGAATTCATAGTAAATTAAATAATTATCTGACTTAATATAAATAATAATAAGCGATGAAATCAAAAAAACGTTTTTCTCATACCCTAAATTCGACTTTCACTCCAAATATATGTTTTATAAGAGAATAAAATGTATTTAACAATTATGCTAATCAATAGTATGGATTGTCGTTAGTATCATCATAAAAAAATCACGAGGAGTTTTGGACCGAAAATGACCAGATCCACCTTTTCCTGAACGTAGAAAAACACACTTTTCTTATAAAAAACTAAGACAGTTTTGATTATTAGGTCATATTTTAACCCTTAATTTATTTGAAACTAAGAGGTTTTTGGCGACGTTAAAAATTTTATTTTGTTCCTTTGAATCAGTACTCCAATATTATAGCGATATTTAATTTTTTTCTCTTAACTGAATTTGGGCGTATTTGATCCCATACTCCTCATAATAATACAATCATAAAAAGGAATAAGCGCCACGTAAGATCATATAGCGTCTTTCGTTTTTGTCTCAAATTACATCATAATTCATATGTTACTGATAACATTATAAACTATAATTTATATTATGATTATTTTACAAAACGAAATCATATTATCTTCATGTAAAATCACTTAAAAATTACCTGGACTATTATCGTATCACTAAAAAACTATTAGGTTTTTTTTCTTAAAGGATTATATTATTTCGCAACAAAAAAAACACAAACATGCTTTATTTATTGTTCTCAATGTAAATCGGATGCAAACCTTTATCAATCTTTATGGAAATATACTTTAACCGTTTCACCAGGGGTGGGCTGGAGGCGGCTCGCAGGGGCCCGGGCGAGCCTTTTGATAGTTTTAAATTGGGTCAGCGAACCCTTTGTTAAATTATGAAAAAAAAAAATCTTGCTCAATCAGTACTTAACTGCAATTTATGACCCATATATTATCTACAACGGTTTCAGTATAACGTTTGACTGAAAGAAATAGTACCTATTTCTGCGTCCATCTTATAACTCTTCACTCTTGCAATCTGAGGTAGGTAATTTCATTTTTCAGCTATAGATATTAATAATTTTACGGTATATTACGTATCGTTACTTAATTTAAGAATAGTAAAAATTAATTGTTTTAATATTTATTGTGTAAAATTGTAGGTATAAGATTGATAAATAAATCTGCCCATTGAACAGAACACTGCGAATATATCTGTGATTAGGCGTACCTTTTGCTAGCGTATTGGCAGCCCACCGATGCGTTTTACCATCCTTTCAACGCTTTTATTACTGGCTGTTAAGTCGGATAAAAAATGACTCCTACTTCGGCTTTAAATTGAAAGCGACTAAGACTCCGACTCCGAATTGATATTTACATATATCGATGGCTTAGTTCCATACTGCTATAACTAAAAATTGTTAGCTTTGAGATATGGTTGGCTGACCAATGTTTTGACACATCTAAACTGAGTTGTAGAAAAGTGATATTTATTGTTTGTGTCATATCTTTAGTGAATCATTTTGTTATTAATCTCATTTCAGTTCAAATTTATTGAAACTTTGACAAAACCATAAAATGATATTTCGAATCGTATATATTATACATGTAACCGAGATATTGTTTATATTTCTTTATTTCCATTATGCAAACTTTTGCCAACCGGGAGAAAACTAGTATTTTTTTCTAGATGTTCTTTTGTGAATCTATAGAAAATGTATTCGAATAGGTAATATAACTCAAAACATCAAATTTTTGACTTATCGTTTTATAAAACTAGGACATCGATATATATATTTCGCGGGATTTTTTAGTCTAACAAGATTTATTATTATTTATGTTGTCATGTAATGCTCATTTCCAAAATAACTGCTATAAACGCTTTGATTTGATATGCAGTTATCGGATCTCATTATTTCATCTTATTTGAATGTATTCTAGTATAAGCATATTTATTTAATTCAATGGTTATCATGTTCAACAATTGAGCATTAAAAAAAGATTGATGTAAGAAATAGCTTCAAATGATTTTAGGTGAAAATGCTCGAGTCATAATAACTCGTTAAATAGAATGGGCAAGGGTGAAGTGTCATTAAATTTTACTAAAATCTGTTCCACAATTGTAATTATCAGCGTATTTTCGGCTGGATGACGTCACTGTATGATTTTCTTCAACCATTAGAATGATTTGGCATTATGGGTATTATACCAGGGCTGTGGAGTCGGAGTCACGGAGTCGCGGTATTTTGACCGGAGTCGGAGTCGTGAAAAATGAGCGGCTCGAATTTTTTTGAAAAATATTTTTAATGAAGTGTATTCAAACAAAATAGTACAAAGTGTTGCCATTACATGCTTGGCTGCTTACAGATCATCTAATGGTACACATATTATATAAATAAATTTTATAATATTTAAAAATAAATTTTGAAAAAATTCCTCGGAGTCGGAGTCGTTCATTATTTTAAGGCTAGAGTCGGAGTCGGAGCCGCCTTTTTTTACACGACTCCACAGTATTGTACTAAAAATATTAATAGGTATGAAATTCGTTGTAATAAAATAAAAAAAAATATTGTATAATGTTTGCATGTATGTGCGGTCCTTAGGCAAATTTAATTTTAACGTATACATATTGTAACTTGAATTTTCGTATATTTCTGTATACATATTTTATTTTATTTATTCATATTATGAAGGTTGGGGAAGCCGCCAATACTTTTTTTGAGACGTTGTTAGATACTGTTAAAAATCATTTATTTTTATTCATGTCAGTTCCCAACCTTTTTTTACTATTAGAACTGCCTCAGATGTTCAATCAATCTTTTTTGAAGAGAAAACAGATAGAAAGAATAAGGTTAAAACAATAATTACAGGTCAGCTAATTACTCTCACTACGCCCTGTAATTTTAGGATTGGAAGGGTAAGAAGGAATCTTCAGACATCACAAACATCCTTGCCTTAGAAAAAAATGATAAATTGTTTGAAATGTGATTCAAACCAAGCGTCTCGGAAGCAGATGACGTTGACCACTGCACTGCAGAACCGAATCACAAATTTAATTTATTATTTTTAAAATAAATTATAGCAGTTTTGTCGGGTCCTACGGCGCAGTGGTAAGCGTTTTTGGCTTCCACGCCGAATCTCACAAACTCGAGCCCTAGTACAAACAGCATTTTTTCGATTGATTTATCGACTTCTGTTCGAAGGCATGGGTGCTTGTGATGTCTACAAATTCTCTCTCACCCTTCCAATCCTTCAATAACTGGGTGTAGTGAGAGCGATCAGCTAAATACTAGTCCTGTCCTAGCCCTATACTTTTTTCCTACTACTCTCTTAGGAAAGGAGAGGTTAAGCGACTGAGTAACAATCAGTTCTCGTTGAAAAACAAATTTTGAGATACTTTCATAAAGAAGCCATATGCTCCACATTGAGTCCGCTTCTAATGGGAGCGGACATAGAATTTAAAAAAAATAGCAGTACAGATACATTGCGACTCTATGTATACATATTGACTATCATCGTATGAAATCAATTACACCACTTTCCCCGTCAAATAATAAATGCTATTGAGAAATGCATGTCGATAAAATATTTTTTAAGAAATCATCAGTGCATATTTATTTTTATATTACATTCAACCTTTCAACGTTTTTATTGTTGCAAAATGCATATATTTTATTCGCTCAGCTCTTTCCAAAATATTTTGATTGCAACAGTTCAATCAATACAGCAGGAATTAAAACCGATTGTCAATTTTCCACGTGTATTACGTAAAAAAAACAAGATCCTTTCAAAAACTATACATAAGTTAAAGAAAATAATCTAGAAAGTGTTTGCTTAATTTTAAAAGTTAAAGTGAAAAAAATGATTAAAAAAAATTTAGTAATAAAAAAATTGTCTTTTTATAATCATTAAAAGAATGAAATAAAGTAAAAAAAAATGTTTTAAAATAAGTTAATTTATGTATTTAACAATCATTAGTCATATATTCACCAAAAATATTAAATGATATTCGCATAAATATACGTTCATTAAGCCACGCAATATGACACCAACCAATCGTCGCAAAAGCGATTCCCCGATCTTTTCGCATGGGAAACGATCGTCGCAAAAGCGATCGCCCGTATGCAAAGGGTTAAGACTGAAAATTGCGCTCGCTTGGCTAGTGGGTATATTGGATGCGACTCAACTCCATAAAGTGTTAAAAAGTGAGGTTATGTATCACTCGGCAGTGTTGCTGTATTTCAAATAATTCTAGTGTTGCAAAGTGCCAAATACAATATTTGCATTCGTTTTTATGACAAAAATTTAATTGTTATCAAAAAAACATCCAAACCAGTGGAGCACTACAGATTTTCGCTGCTCAATCTCCGCTCTTACTCTGCGTAAAGCTCCATTGATTCATAGGTCCATGCTCCTATTTCGAACTCTGTTCCAACGGTGTGAATTAAGCAAGTTGCATTGCACTTTCTCTTCAAATAATTTGGGATTCAAGGAGTTTTACTTAAAACAAATAAAAAATCAATATCCATTAAAATATGACTTTTAAAGCATCATCTAAATAGCAAACTGTGCAAAAGACGAGCACAAGCTACAGGAGTTGGAAGATTTAACGTGCATACAATATGTAAGAATCTATATTCGTAAGAAAATATATATGTATACATAATTGTCTCTCTCTTTTAACCTATATTTTTAATACTTTATCTGCTCTATAAATACTACATTTCTATTGCAGAAAAAGTGGTATTAACAAGAAGGGTATAATATTTCTGATCCATTAGTCAATTATAATCAACTTTTTGCTCAGGTTATATTTGAAAATGAAGTTTTTTAAGCACGCATCAAGTTAATGCGATACAATTAAATTAATGGAGTGAATTTTATATTAAGTATATTATATTAAACTTTACGGCTCGCGCCACACTCGGCGTGACAAACACCGCGTAAAATAAATGTAGTGTGCTAGCACCACTTCTAGGTATACACAGTTAATAAGCTGAATTAGTTAATAAGAGTTAATAATGGTAATTAAATAAATCACGTTACATAATATTACCGAATAAAGTTTTGTTGTATTTTTTAATTACCCATTAATAAATTTGAAAAATGATTGACATGAAATGAGACAAAGCGGATTTAATATTTGTTTCTTCTATAAATTATCATATGTAGCATCAAAATTGACCAGCAAAGTCGATTATTATTAAAATGTTGCACCATGAATTTGATTAAAAATCATGTATTAGTAATTTGAGCCGGAAAACGTCTATTTGTTTCTCTCAGTCATTTCTATTTAACTAGGTGAATAGTATTTTTTATTGTAAACTTATATTGTTATTTGAAGACGCTCTCTTCAATGATATAATAATGAAAATAATAATGAATTTCTGTTTTACCCATTTTTAAAAAGTTGGTAACAAAATACCGCCAAAAGATTTTATCAAGCCTGACCCAATAAACGACAAATTAATGTGTATGTTTTATTGTCTAAATTACTTTGACGTGTCATTATAACAACGTATTATAAATAAAGTCCTAGATTTAAAACGTATCTTATGTAAAAAAAATAAATACAGTGATACGCGCTTCATAGAGCAACTAGGTTAACGGTGTATATTGTCGTTCATTTGGGACCGGAGTGGTGATTGATCCTTAGATAAGATGGCAGCCGGTTAGATAAATAGTGGTATCTACTCTACGCAAGTGTGGTTATCTGTAAAAGCGGTGGCTGTTAATGGCATCCTTCCCCGCGTCTTACGGCATATTAATTATTCGCATTAGACGTTAGTCTTCACGATGTATTGTTGTTTCGGTACCACATTTGCCATGGATGCACGAGCGGACTATGACTGAAATATCAGATTAATATTATGATAAGATATGGGATGCTATTACGGTAAATTGCTGCCGTTTACTCACGAATTTATTTATTTGGATGCATGCATTTACCCACAATGCTTATAATTATTAGAAATATTTAAAATTTTATATATTTTTTAAATTTATTATTTTCATTAAAATTTCAATAAATAAAAATAACTATTTTAATCTAAGATCTTAAATTAATGTTTTAATCTTTATAAATGTCGTAAAATTAAATTTTATACCTCTTTGGCCTTCTATTCTAAATACATATTTGCCATTTAAAAAGCTCTTGATTGGTTTGCGTTTGAATTATTAAAAATTAATGCTTGTATCTAGCCGGATCATATTTGATGGTCGAAATCAATTTGAATTACTATGTACATTAAATATGTTATAATTATATTATTTAAATTATTACTTATTCTTATATTAAAACTAAAATAACCTTTTTGTGTTAAATATGTAAAAGATATACGCTTCCGATGATGTATAAATTATAATACTTGTTTCGTATTATTTACAATCTGACATGTGAATTTGTCCTACTGCCCGCAAGCTGTTATTTTGTACAACTGTTTTCAGCACTGCGTGATATTGCTACTTTTCTACATTCAAAAATTATTACTTATTATTTTAGTAAACGACAGATTTTCTATGTAAGGCATCTATCCAATATAAAAAAAATCAAGGATGAAGTTGTTGCACTCTATGTCACACCGTACAGTTATTTAAAATATAATATTTATTATAATTTTTATTATATTATATAATAATTATAACAACAAGTACTCAATAATAATCACATTGAAACAATTATGAAGACAGATTCGCTTGAAAACTATATATTCCAACGGGCAATACTTTTAAGCATAAACCCTGAAAAGATCGCCAAAACTTTTCTTTTCTTTAAAATAAAAAATGATAGAAGTTAAAAAAATATTTTTTATGTTATTATTAAATGCAATGCTTCAAATTAATGACATAAAATAAATATTTTTTTAACAGATTTGTTCAGATTGTTGTTAAAGAATTCGCCCGAAGAGTGGTTAATACTGATTAATTTCTTAAAGAATTGAATAACGAAAGCCTTGGCCTGAAAATTTATGAAAACACAAGCAAAGTTGGTATATTTTCCTGTAACATAAAACTTTTAAATTGTACAAACTAGCAGAAGAATAATAATTATTTAAGAAATCGCTAAAACTTTCTATCTCTAAAACAAAAAGTATTTTTAATGCAATTTGTGAGTCTTGTGTCCAAACTATGCCTATTTTAACATAATTATGAAAATAGCTTTATATAAACCTCGAGTGGAAGATGTTTTTTAGTACTTGAAAATGTTAATTATATTTTATCGTTGAGAGGAAATTTCTTGATGTCAAGTTCAGTGTTCACATATTAGGTGGGCGGCATATCCGATCGGTCGTCACGAAGAAAATCTCTACAATAAGATTGATATTCACGAATTCTCAGTACCGTATTTGGTTCAAAAAGTTTTGCGAAAGTAAATCTATTACAAAAAAATATTATTTTTAAGGTACTAAAAGTCATACTCATCAATATCTGTTACGGATTTACATACTTTGTACATGAAGTATTCCACAAAAAGCAACATAATTCAAATTTTGTAGGCGGCATTCGAGGAAAATACATAAATACATGCGCAGAAATTAATATTTGTAATATTAAATGATTTTGAAATATAATAACTTAGTAAATATTTATTATTTAATTCCAAGTAATAGTTTTTCTATGTACTTACATATATACCTTTATGTCATTCTTATAATTCAGTCTTCTTGTGTCATTTTTTGTTATTGTCGAAAAACAAATTCAGTATCGTGAAAAATTTCTAGATTCTAGGATGTTTTGAAAAATATCCTTAAAGTGTTAAATTTCTTGTCAAAAAGATTTTCATACATACTTATTTGTGGTTATTTCACAGTTTTATTACGCGATAATGACTGGTTTAACCCAGTACGTCAGAATTTTAAATTGACTAAATTCAACACCAGTTGAAAATATTACCGAGCCTATTATGTCAGGTCCTATGGCGCAGCGGTTAGCATTGTGGGCTTCCGTGCCGATCTCACGGCTTAGAGTCTCAGTATTTTTTGATCGAATTACCGAGTTCTGTCCGAAGTATTCAGCAGTATCATATGCTGCACATTGAGAGCGGGTATGGACTTAAAAAAATAAATAAACATTGTATAATTCTTTTGTTTTTTAGTGTGTGTTGTTTAAAAAAAACAATTTATCATGGTATGCAGTTGTGTCATGTGTTAAAATAAAATTGATTACAGTGATATTTTGAATTTTAAGTGTTTATCAAATAGTTTACATCATTCAAAAATGGTCAAGTTAACGGTCGTGAAGAAACGAGGACATCTTTGGCAATGTAAACGAAAATGCGATTATACAAATTAGTATGGCATCCATACAAACAAACATCGTGATGCTGTCACAAAGTAGCAGCAAAAAGTATTACGAAAGTATACGCTTGGTATTAGACACGCACGACAACAGTAATTGATGACGGATACATCATTGTGCGATGTGAAATTCTGTGGAAAACAGGAAAGGAAATAAATTTATATTAAATTGTCTATGATTTATTTTGTTTTAATGTCAAGTAAATAAAACATACTTTAAAAAATGTATTATTTTGTCTCTTACGACCAGGGTTTCGTCTTTGGCACCTTAATGTTTGTTTTGATCCGTTTTGATCGTATATATGTTATTAATACAAACCTTTAATGAAGTGTTCACAGCCAATACTTGCTGGAAAAGCATTACACATAATAATAAAAAAAACACTTATTTGTACCAATTTATCTTTATTTTAAATGATCAGGACCTATTTCACTCATGACGAGCATTATCTTCTGTGTTGGGTTAATAATGCTTGACGTGAGTGAAACCGCTCTTGATAATTTAAAATAAATGTAGAATAAATACAAATGAGTGCTTTATTTTTTGATACAATCCTATGAATAGTATTTGGTTACATATACATATATTAAGGTTGTAGTTCCCAAATGAATAATGCGATATTATCATATGCGCAGCATAATAATGTTAATTAATTACTTTAACTAAAATCTCAATTTTCATAGAGTAATAATTATGATATAGTTCCGCTACGTTACATAGATAAACGTAAGGTCGTTGATACTGAAATTTAAATAATTCGTTACAAATTATAAATATTATAACGTAATATTTCAAATTGAATGAACGTTTTTGTTGTATTTTGTAACACGGCAACACTGTGGTGAGTAATTAAGAAATGCAAAATATGTAGACAACCAGTGTTCATCCACCATTTATAAATAATTATGTTGGTACACTGGAACTGGCAGGCGGAATCAAAATCACGAAGAGTGAAGAACAATCGAATCATTCAATTCTTAGAATTAGAGCTTATACAAAAAACGGTTTTCAAGTTTCAATATTTTCTAAAACTCGGTTTTAGTCGGTTTTCAAAAAATCATTAATAATAATTTTTTTTAACTGTTTAATTGAAATAGCGGAAAATAGTTCAATTTTTTATGTAAAAATAGTATGTTTGTTATAAATAAACGCTGTTACAATTTTTTTTTTCGGTGTTTCTACTATATGGTGAAATAATAATTATTTATACCTGCCCGGTATTCAAAGAGTGTATCATAGATTTAAAAAAATCCAAATACCATGTTTCGTGTTAAAATATCAACTTTTTGATTAAATAAATATAATATTTAAAACCAAGTTACCGTATTAAAAAAACCGGCTTTTGAATGTCGCAAAGTTTGCTGAAAACCGGCAAGTCTTACTTAAATATCTTGGCTTAAAGCACTAAATTATAATTATTTTTTAATTATACTGAATTTCATTATAAATCGAGAATATTTAAGAATTTTTACCTGGTTATTTCATTATAAAGACAGTATTGAACTTAGAGAATATAATGTATGATATTTATAAATTAAATATTAAATGACAAGTTTTTTTGTTTAATTGACGTTTTATTCTCACTTAAGCCCACACGTGAAACACGTAAAGCCTATATTTCCTAGTATGGATACAGAGGTCTGGATTTACGGCATGTATTAAAGTTAACGAAAATACTTTTATCCATAAGCTTTGTGCATTATAAAGTTTAAGTGAGAAATTTACATTAATCGTATGAAGGGTTGCAGTATTGGTTATTTATATCGAGCGTTTGCAACTAGTGCAAAAGAAATGACATAAAAAATAGAGTATAAAATATCCGATACATTATTTATCGTGTCAGCCCTTTATTGTCGGGTTCGTATTAAGCTTACAACGGTGTACAATTAAGGTAAATGCAATTGATATGGTTTATTGAACATTTAGTTGGAAAAAAAACAGTTGGAGAAAGAAACGGTTTAAATTATAGCTTTTTACAAATAAATGAAATTGATAACGATGCAGAAAATTAAAAACAAAATAATGATTTCTCGGAGATATTTTTATGAAGTTTACAAGATGAAAAGATTCGCTAGCTCACGTGTAAAAGTTAATAAACATTTACGTTGCCATTTTAATAAATATAAACAATCAATTTACGAAAAAATACGTTAAGTGCTTAAAATAGTTTTACTCTGGGAAGATCCCACCCGATCAACTATAAATATAGTGATTCATTAAACGTTTGTTTACAAAATTAACAAAAATAAATATTACGAAGGTATGTAAAATATAGTTAAAACTTTAACTAAAAGCCTTTATTTAACTGTCTATTATTTTTGCAAACAGACTTTGATATCTTATCGTTCAGTTCAATTCTCAGTTTATGGACAAAGTTGCTTTTTTGTAGAGTAGATATCTTTTAACTTCTAAAACAGTAGCGTTCTTATTCAAGAGAATATCTGATTTCAATTTTAATAATATGTCTTATATTTCGTAATTTGTTAAACATATTAATATGGGTTATTCTGTGGAAGGTTGTTAAAGTGCAAAAAAATACATATATTATTTTAAATTCTTTCGATCTGAGATTTTGTGCCTCTAATTGTTTTTTCATCTCAATCAAATGATAAATCTTTGCATTTATTCAAAGATTTACTGCTTTTAACTTGTTTAAAATTCTTGTTATAATTAATATACTACCCGTCAGATAATTGACTTATTATATTACCACGCCATTTAAAATAAGCTCAGCATGGTTTGATATGTGATTGTGCTTAAATATTATTATACAAGAGCAATTTAATTTTGTATTCTTATTAGTGTACTGATATTTCCAGCGCATACAAATCAAATATAAAACCATATCATTCGTCATACAACGTGACCTGTCTATTTTGTCACGCGATACATCTGCTTTTATTCAACTTCTTAAATTGTTTTACGAAGAATTCGGTAAATATTTTCGTGGTTATTCTATTTGGGCTTCTTCATCTTACTCTCATACACAACAATTAATTGTATGATACGCGATATTTCACGACGCATAGACTCATGAGTTTGAATAGCGATACATTATTTTATTTCAGTATCTCGAATGTCTCATTTTTGTTGTTGATGTTGAACGTATTGTCATGACATTTTGAATTTCCCACAGCGACGTTTCATAAGCGTATATTTTACTCTTATTGACCTAGACAATTTTTATTTTATACTCATGTAGAAAAAATTGTGTTATTTATAGGCATATTTATATTGAATAAAAACCAAATTTTCCGTATAACGCAGTAAAATCTGTTTAAATTGATTTTGCCTTCCTCTTTAAAAAAATATTTTACGTGTTTTTATAATTTTACTGAATGATTCTGTTGCTTTTTCGTCAATATGCTTCTAAATGCGTATTTTCCACGAACAAATAATCCACCGAACTTCTATTTGTAATGAGACAAATGCAAAAATATATAATACATATATCAAATGTGTGTATTTTTAATTTTTTCATGAAATCTTATAACCTCATTGAAAACGTAGGTGGATAAAAGTTTTATTTTAGAATTTATGTCTATAGATGATGTCTATGATATTTAGTCTATCATTGTGGCAGTATATGATTGTAATTTCTTTCTATCGTTATAATCACAACAGCGATAGTTTTTAATATAAATAAATGGCTTAAAAATATTTAACAAATAACTTCGCAGTCAAAGTGATCCTTATTAACCAATTAAACATACCAAAAGTTTTCATTATCACTAAACACTAATTTTGTATCAAAACGTTTGTCTTTCTTGAATTATATTTTAACTCTCATCTATTAAGTATTAGATCTATAAAGCTTACAGTAAAATCTAAAGATACAATTCCGACTGTTCAAATAAGTTAAATTTTCTATTTTACCAGTAAGTATGCTTGTATGTAGATGTCGATTGTGATACTGTGTTAAATTTACTAAGCGCCACTGAGGTATCACTATCTGGCCATCGCGTTCGGGTAATGTCACTTCTTGACTTCCGCGAATGGCCTTTTCATCAGATCTAGAGATGTCGCCCCCTCTCACAAAGGGAGGACGTGGAAATGCATACTTTTGTTATTTTAATGTCATAAAAGTGAACAATTTGCCGCTTTGTCGCTCTCTGTCAGGTCATTAGCCATGCTTCAAAGACGCCTTGCCGACTGTCGTTGTTTGTCGCTCCAATGCGAAGTTAAGTTGCTCGGTAATTTTTTTTAGCAATAGCGTTACGCCATTTTTTTTAAGAAAGAAATGGACTGTTTGGAGTTTATCAACCTGAGCAACGTCATTTAATTATGTAGGTTCTTTTTACTGGTTTGTTACTGTAATAAAACGGATTGCTTACCGCATTGTAAAATTTATAATGGGAAACTGACATCCCTTATAGAATGATACTTAAATACAAATTCAAAAAATTATATTGTTGAATCAAAAAAAATCGATGCTTTTTATGTCAGAAGGTAAATTTTATTGAATAATGGCAGAATACAATTTTATTATTGATTATTAAAATATGAAAAATACATTTTTCACTCCAAATATAATATTCAGATTTATTTGATAAGACCCTAAAAAAAAATCACAGAAAACAGAATTTTCATGTATGCAATATTAAATTTATAAAATATCAATTATAATTTTTTTATGTAAGTTTTACGGTACATATTAAAAAAAAACATTACTTATACTTTTGTATACAGCTTAACGACCGTGGACGCGTATTTGAGTCTTTGAAAAACAAAGGTTGCTGGCCGGCGGACACATATATACGTATAGGTGAAGTATCTGGAAGCTAAGAAAATTAAATTTTGTAAAGATATCTCAATTTTCTTACAAATTAAAGTGAATTTAGTAAAATTATGATTTTTGCGAATTTATCGCAAAATTTTATTTCGCCAGGTGAAATTTTATAAAAAAAACGTGCGGTCGTTAAGCTGTTAATTATTACATATTTTGTGAATTATGTGAATCTAAATGTTCCTGATTATTTTTTGAGAAATCGTGGACATGAATTTTTTGTTCTCCCAAGGTGTAGAACCAGCCTGCCAATGGGGATGCCACTGGGAAGAGCTTTAACGGTGTTCAACAATATTGCTTCGGATGTCGACATATTCCACGTAGACGTGGGTGAGTTCCGACGAATACTATTTTTTATGTATTAAAGTAGAGTTTGTCGGAGCTTACTCAGTTGACTTCCTTGTCACTTTTTTTTTACTGCTTTTAATATTAAATTATACTATTTTTTTTTCTCCATTGTAAAAGTTTTAAATTTATAATTTGTCAACCTTGTACAATGTTAATTAAATAAATAAATATCCTTACAATTCAAAAATGACATACTTATTTATGAAAAATAAGTATGAAATGTTTGCAATAGTTTTTTTTTCTTATTGACAATATTTATATAACTATTATATTTATATTTAAGACAGTAGACTCGTTCATAAAAAGGGTTTTTTGCATATTCGAATAAAACTGAATTTTAAAAAATGATTTAATAATTCTATTCATTTATCAGTAATTATATTTAGTTTGCTGAATAATTAAGATTCTGTGTAAAAACAAAAACACAGAGCATAAATTTGTAAAATAATACTAATATTTTTTTGCGTTCAAAAAAAATACACCATAAAATATAAAAATAAAATTTTGTTTCGCAGAAAATTTTAGTTTTACCTGGATGCTTTTTATTAAAATTCTGGTGAATATTCATTTTTAAGCTTCTAGTGATTTTGACGTACACTTTTTCATATTATGGATGTGATGAAATTACTTTGTAATATCAAAAATATTAAAATACATATACCGCTGTGGAAGGAATAAAAAAATATATTTATTTTTCTGAATATTGTTGAATATACATTATTAGTATTTTCGTAATGATATATTCTTTGTTAATTTTTTTTCGAGGAAACAAAAGAATATTTTGCCACAGTCCAGTTAATATTTTGTTACATAAAGACCATGCATATGCTTCTGTTTTACTATTCTGTGCTTAGATATAACGTTTGCTCTTTGTATTCAAAATCCTCCTTGTTAATTTAAAATGCAATACTTTCGTAGTAGAATTACGAATAATGAAAATATATAGCTGCTTGACACGAATGAATGTTACATTATCATGTATTGAATAGATTTAAGATATTTATATAATTATCTCTTTGAAAACGCTCAATAGCTAATCGATCAATACATATTATATTGATCTTAAAAACGTAGCGAGATCTTACAGTAATTTGATGAAAATATTGTATCAGGATGACTTTATTCAAACACGTGTAAAATCTCTACCTAAAATTATTTTTTATTACCATATAACAACCTTAACTGAACGAACTGTCACTGTAGTATAGTTATTTTCGATCTCTATCTACTTTTTGCAAAGTTGAGAGTTTGAATTCCTAAATGGAAGCTTTTTTTTATATATTTTTAATCGATCTATCAATTTACCCCATTTCTCAGTAATTTTAAATTCTTTTATACTTGGATCCTGTCCTGATCTGATTTAAACTTTCTTCATATTAAAACAAATGAATACACTTTTATCGAAAAGTAAAGAATTGCAGTAGCTTTTATAATATGTTTATTATTGTTCACATTTTCAAGTTATTTGTAAGTGTTGTTATACAAACCTACACAAGAAATATAATATAACACAGTTTTACACTGAAAACTTTCATATATAAATCACAGTAATCCATTTTTTACTTGTCACTGCATAAGAAGAGCTATAATTACGCCCGTGTATTAATTGAAATGCTGTGTAGAAACAATAATTGAAATTGTCGTGAGAAGAAAAAGAGTTTTGACGCTTTTGTTTCTAATCGGGTCTGTTGCAAAGGTTTCATAAAGCCACCCACGCGTTGCATATCAGTTTTTCACTTTCGCTAGGAAAAGAAAAAGTTTTTTTAGTAACGTGGTTATTATTACCACAGAGTTATACAAGATTGTATCTGTTTGCCCAGTGTGCCGGTTATTATGAAATTTTACTGATACGCTTCGCCTACATCGAAAAGTATACTCAAGCTTGTAATTTTATTAATATGACAAAGAAAGAATAATATATTTATAACCATCGAGACTAATAACGCAAGAAGTTTTTTTTGGTCTAACTATAAAATAATTAAAATCAAAAAAATCAATACAATTTAATTGTTTTAACGTATTCCTAATTTGATTTATTGATTGGTAATACATAAATAAATATATAATTAAATATTGTTTTTTAGATTAAATGCGTTAAATAATAAACAATGGCTTAATATAAATGTTTAAAAAAAATAAAACGCCATTGACATGTTTACAATATTAATACATATGTACATTTAAATTACTGTGACCAAAATAAATACATCTTCTTATCTACCATTGCTTTCCCATCACTACATTGTATATGGAAATTCAATTCCTCTACGTAACCACAAAGCTTTTATTAGTTTGGGTATACTTAAATTTTACTTTTTATTTGTATAAGTAGCTAATAGGCCTAATGAATGATTGAACCCTCTTACGCAGCTCTTACTTTTAAGTAAATCTTCAATATGACGGGTTCACCATCAAGACAATATTACTCATATAATTGATAAAAAATACCAATCCAAGAAAAACAGTTTTGGAAACGTAAATGTGTGAAAATAATTGGGGAAAAGTATTTTTTCTGAAATATCCCAAAGTTTGTTTTTTTGCAGTATCCATTTGTTGATTATAATGTTTTGAAGTGATTTTAAGATTTTAAACACTTTTTTTTGTATTTCAGTGCAACCGCTTAGCAAACATAAGCTTAATACATTTTTAAGGTGTTCACTTAGTGGAAAAGCTTTAATTAAGCAATGATAAAACAAAATTTCACGTGCATTTTCAACTCATGTGATGTGTGTGCCTGATATTGACGATGAGCGAAACCGGTCCTGATCCTAATCATGGTATCCGTGGTCAAAATTGTCAAAAAAAAAGTACTAGAGCCATCCATCAATCTCTTAACCTTCTTTAAAAGTTAGACGATTGAATAAAAAACAGTTTTTGTAAAAAAATCTCCTGTTTTGGTGTTTCCTGAGAATTCCCCATGGCGCACAAAGGTAGCGGACGTGGCTTAAAATATGTATCGATATTTCATTTTTCAGTGAGTACAATCATCGACTCATTATATTCATTATAAAATTCCTAAGTGTAGGATTTTGGTAAGTATGCCATCAATCTAAATTATCTGTTCGAGCAATACAATGCTGTGCTATTGCGTTGGTGAATGTAAACTGAGTGCAAGTATGTGTTACATACATGATCTGTTTCATCAGAAAATATTGCAAATTGCATGCAGTTTTTTGATCTGTTTTCACAATCATGTAAATTTATATCCAATTGTTAGAAGAATGGATACAAATGTTTTGCTTCAATTCACGATTTTAGTAGTTTAATACTACCTTGTAAAAAAATACATGCAAATAGTTACTATGTAATACTTTTCTAGCAAGGTTGTCGAGAAACCATACAGATATAAATATTTAATACTGTTCTTTGAAAAAATATGTAGCAATATATACATATATCGATACCTCTGTTCCAAATAATAATAAGTCATTTTTGTTTTTGTTTTAAGTTAAGTGTAAGAAAATGCTTAGAATACCGAAGTTAACCAGTTTCAAAATGAAACAAATGATAGTCTGTGATTATTTTAGAATGACGCTGGTTATAATTGTAAAAAAAACAAAAATCCTGGGAAAAGCTCCGAAATATGTTTATAATATTATAAATAAAGATTTTTTTTAGATCATATATTTATAATAATCTACTAAACATAGATGTACAGTAGAATAATAAATCGGCCTAAAACCTTGTTTGCTAATTATCCCAAAACTATGTTTTATGAGTTGTTACACCCAGAAAGCGACGTATCTATTACAGATATATCGTGGTGTGTCTTAATTTCTTATATACTTATTTTTACTAAGTTTACTAACGCAGGTTTATATTTCATTCACTGATTTATTAATGATAATTTTAAATATAATTTGTGCTGCGTAATAAAAGTTTATTTAGGACTTTTGTAGTATATAATACACACATACAGAATAAGAATGATAGATATATGAAGTATATTCATTTTTATGGTAAATTTTTCATGTAGCAATCAGTTTTTTAACGGCAAGCTTCATTCTTGATATTTAATACGCCTTTCAAAAATAGATTGTTGTTTTTGCCAGTAAACAATTATATCGGACGAGCATTAAAATTATAGAAACTTATAATTGAGAGATCAATTTGAGTGACTGATGACTGACTTATTAATTAAGACATATATTATTAAGACTGTTGTTAAGAAGTTGGATTCATCATTATCAACAAAATCACTGCTAATATGAATTCACATTCGAAGGTAAAGTTAAGTGGTTTTGCCCATAAAGTGTTACATGCGACACTAAATAAAGAAAGCGTGTAATTATTCTATCAAATACTTTCATATTATGTTTAAGTTATGGTGGTTTGACATATTTATGCAGGTTTGGGATAATATCATTCTTATATCAGCAATATAAATGGCAATTTTTAGAATATTTTCAAATCAAAAATAACGTTTTATTGTAATAGGACATTCCTATAGTTTTGTAAACTAGTAGATGTTCATTTATTAAATTATATATTACGTTTAATAATCAAGAAATTATAGCGTTCAGGTAGTTAAAAAGAAAATTATAAAACATTTTGTGAATCAACGCACTAAGTAGCAGTCTTTCTATAATTTTCTTTACTACTTTACTCAATCAATTTTAATTATAATTATTTAGTATAAAATAAAATAAATAATCTTTATTTCTTCCGTCTGATTGAATTATATTATAAACTGTATATTGGTAGCACTGCTTTACTAGTATAATTATGCACCGTCAATTAAAAATTTGATTAAAACCAAACAGTAATATTGCGACATCTATTGATTGCAATTAGAAATTCTCGTTGTAAAGAACAATAGAAAATTAAACGATTAACTTTTTATTCAATAATATTGACGAGTTTTTAAAACTCGATACATATAACGTGTAAATATTGCAATTGCTGGAATTATAATGGTGAGATAACCACAACTTTGTACAATATTTTACTTCATATGATTTAAAATAAATAAACAAATATAACTATTGAAATACCCTTGCGATGGATAAAAATATGATACTTATAATTTTAATGAGATATTCAGCTAAATAAATATAAATCGTACAATTTCAAGATTTTAGTGTAAAGAAAATAATTAACTGCCAGTGAAAAGAGAAAAAAATAAAAAAAAGCTTTTAGTTTTAAAAACAAACTATTTTTGGTACTGATTTTATTTATTTATTAAAATCAGTTGAGCTCATAACGAACCTTTTCAAGTGATTGATATATAAAAAAATTGATACAGTATGGACCAACTAGAGGTGAAGTGAGCCAAGTGATATTTTAGAAAAAAGTAGGATGCATTGTAAAATTCTACACCTCTTTAAAATTCGTAAAGTGAAGTAAACTCAGTTAATAGTGTTATCTCCGTGAAATAATATGTAATTCACCGAAAAATTAAGTAAAAACGTGATTGTCTATGAAAAAAGGTTTTAAAATTTTACTAGTTGGCTCACTTCACCTCTAGAGGGATCATTTAAACAGAATCAAAGAAAACTAATAAGAGTGTGATATATATTTTTTAATAGAAATATGAAAATAATTCATAGGTTATTATGAATAAGTGACCTACCTATAATGCAAAAAAATATCATTTTGAGACAGTATAATTTATACAAAACAATGAAAGACTAGTATGTGGTACCTAATATGGAAAATAATTCGTAAATAATGGTACAAATTATGAAGTGGTGATATAAAACTGTTTAAAATTAAAATTCTAAAATCCTCTTACAAAAAAATACTCAAAACTTGCGATTGGATTAAAAAACAGTTGAGTAAGAAAGATCACTAACAATAAATTCAGAAGACTGGGATTTACTTAAAATAAAATTTATTTATCACGTTTCTTAGTATTGAGAGAAAGAATTTTAATTTTCATAATGTTTGGAAAAATGTAACTTTTAAATCGACCAATTGATCTGTTATCTGAGCAAAAACTTCACCGATCTCTTTAGCCAACACAAATAGTGCAGCAAAACCATTTGTTTTCACAAAATTAATCAATTGACAAAATGAAAGTGTGCATTCAAGCTTCTAACGACTTTCGCATGGTGCAACAAGAGAAGAGAAACAATTTCTTGACCAATTATGCTTTGTGTCCAAAACAATGAATTGATTTGCGAATTACTTGATTAAATATTGAATTTAATTGTGCATCGCTTTTATTTTTTTTTAATAGATCTAATCACAATGGCAAGGTCAATAAACTTTGTGATGTTTACGAATACTGCCACTAAATTTAATCAATACTGAAGGTAAAAAAATACTTATATGTACGAGAATTAAAGGGCAGCATCGAAAATAATTTTGGCTTTTTGAAGCATTGCAAGAATATGGCCAGCCATCGCCAAACCTTATTCATCCAAAACTAAACATTTGGGTCAGTTTACTTTATCAATTTTACAATTAAAATATCACTTTTAGGGTGCTCACTGTCAATACTTTGTGGAAAGGCAGTATATTTAAAAATAACATACTTATTTATACTAATTCTACCTTAATTTAAACGATTTTGGCCGTGTTTTATATTTGACGCCTCAACTGTTTTTACACAAAAAGCTTAAGAATAATGAAAGTTAGATTAATGTTATTGAAATAGAAATTAGAAAACATTAATTAAAAGGAAATATGATTATTTAATTAAAACAAAAAAAGTGCGAGTAACATAAAAAAACTTGGTTCACGTTAAAGGTAAAAGTATATTTTTTGTGATGGTAATACTGGTCTAATTTCTAACAAGACTGTTTATAGAAAAGTGCTCTAATTGTAAAAAAATCTTGCATTTCTAGTACTATAATGTAGTCAGCCTAAAGACAGAAAGTCTTATGTTTATTGCATGTACTTAGTAAAAAACGAGTTTGAAACGATTTGAACGAGATTTCCATGATGTTTACTATGCCACAAGCAATGAGCATTTCGCATGTAAACAATGACAGTTCTCATAAATAAATACAATGCAAAAAATACTTTTGATTTCTAGTGAAATAGAGAATTAATCTACGATGTTTTTAATAGCGTTTTTGATTTATATTTATAATAGTTTGTAGGTCAGTTTTCAACGATCAGAAAAAATATGAAATAGGTAAATGTTTGTGTTGTGTTAAAAAAGCATTGAAATAAATAGATTATCTTTCTATGACTGAAAGAGTGAAAGTTTGATTTATTATAAGCGCGAAAGAAAGATTATTTTTTATAAGTATTTCGAAGAATTATTTAAAACATATATTTTACCAACAAATCTGATTGGGTCCATAGTCGAGTGGTCGACATCGTAAGCTTTAGAGCTCAAGAGCTCAAACTCCGGTTCTGGCAGGTTCATATATTTTTTAAATCGATTTATGGTTTTCTGATCGAAGGTATGAATTTCTGTAATGTTTAAAATTCTCTTCCATCCATCTTATATAAGAAAACGAGACGTAACTACAAGGTCCATTCTAATCCTTTTCATATATCCTTTTTACTTTCTCTAAAAAGGTAAGTTGAGCAACTAAGTAACAAGCAGTTATTGTAGAAACACTTGTTTTGAGATAAAATCCACATTGGGATCAGACATATTTCAAAAAATCCAAATTTGGAGTAAATTTGATTTCAATTGAATGAATATATGTGATTGGAGTACTGACTGTTAATCAGTCGCGAAGGCTCTCTTTTTGAAAATGATAATGGCTTACAGGATGTGCTTAGAAATAGAAGCTACCTCTCGGATACAGTTTAAATTGATAGATATTTAAATTAGTAAATCATTTTTTTAGCATACTTTTAATAAATATGCGTCCATATTATGGTAACTTTATGGCCGAAAGGCTTTTTTTGCTGTCGTAATAATAAAATATAAAATTAATTAAAATTCATGTTTCCGGATACGGCTGTAAAGTTACAACCGCAAGACTATTTCATAAATTAATTTGATATCGATAATAAATAAATTATCACTCTCAAGGTAGATCACGTATACAATCGATTATCTAGTGTTATCGATTATTTTTTTTTATCTAGGTCTTAAAAGTAAGCGGGAAACGTTCTTGAGTAAAATATTCGAAAAAAATATTTAAAAACAAAAACGATTGTTATGTTTATATTATCTGTCAAAATCTTATTTTAAAGAATAAATCTTTTATAGACAAAAAAGTTTAGAGGTTCCCAAACGAAGTTCCTGCGGTGTAAGAGGGTCGGGTCGTATGGCGCAGCGGTTAGCGTTGCTGGCTTCCATTTCGGATCTCACGGGTTCAAGTCCCAGTACGAACAGCATTTTTTCGATCGATTTCTGTTCGAAGGCATGGGTGTTTGTGATGTCTTAATTTTCTTCCCACCCTAACATCCTTTAATACATAGGCGTGGCAAAAGCAAATAATTAACCACTAGTCCTGTCCTAGCCGTATCCTTCTATCCCGACTACTCTCTTTCAATAAGAGGAGTTGAGCGGCTGAGAAACAGTTCTTCTAGAAAAACTTCTGTTAAAATACCTCCATTAGGAGCCCATATGCTCCACATAGAGAGCGGACATGGATAAAAATAATAAAATAAGTGTATATAACTAGTTATATACAAATAATAGCACAGAAGTTAAAGTTAATTCACTTTTATTCGTACGTTTATAAACTATTCGTTTATATAAACGAATTAAAAGATACCACCTTAATTTTATATTACCGTCTTATGTTTTATCATATAATAAAAATCTTAGTAATTGAATGAGAACAAACAAACTACAACTAACGTTGGTACACAGTCCATCATAATATATCATTCATTTCATTTATAAATAAATTGTTACTATGGTAAAATTTCCCAATGTCTGTTAAAGTATTGGATCCATCTCCAAAAAAGCTGGCACTCCTTACTTACGTATGTTTTCTACGGTTAGATCTTATATCCAGTATTTTTTTTAGATGGATATGTATTCAATGTTTAATTAAACAATTAAGTTAGTGTATTTTGAATTCGAATAGTGATAGAAAAATAGATGCATACTGAATATTAAATGTCGTCGATTGACTAGATGTAATTAATAACTTGTCAGTCAAAACTGAGAAATTATGTTGAAAAATACGTTTTTAAAGCTAAATTAAATACACTAATAGTCACTCAGTGCATTCTTTGTTACATGATTTTTGCAAAAACTCACTAATTACGGTAACTTACTATTGAAAACTATCAAAATAATAAGTATTTGTGATACATTCGATGGATTCGGCGGTAACTTTGTGGAAGTTTAGTTTAATATAAAATAACTTAGATTATTCCACGTATTGTGCTACAACACAGCATTTACTGTTTCGTAAGCATTTGTGAAAATAAGATCGTCTGAGGATGTCTCTGAAAGAGGCAAAACATGTGTCAAAGTTTGTAGCACAATACGTGGAATGATCTAAGTTATTTTATATTAAGTATTTGTGAGACAAAATTTCAGATTATAAAAGGGAAAAGGATTTTTATCACTTATAAAATGTTGTCACTTAATGACTTCTGGAAGTAAACCAACGTTGTTAAATGTTTAACCAAAAATGTTTAAAAAAACATGGTTTTATATTAACCATTGCATTATGATTAATACCAAAATCACGGTTAGGTAATTAAAATTCTCGTTTAATAAATACTTTTTGATTTTATCGTAACAAATTATAAAGGAATTTAAATACCATACTAATTTGAAATGATATAAATAATTGTCTAGGTATCGGTGTTATAAACAAGTGAAAAAATACATTATCATTACGCGTTTATTTTGGCTGTGATTTTAACGAGATACTTCAGTTGGCAACAATGTTTTTCTAAAGTTTTTTTGTTTGATTTCAGGTATGCAACTTTCTGGTCGAGTATACTTTTCAATATCCGCAAACGGTTCAGACAAAACCGAAAATGGTTTCGCCCTCTTACTGGTAGGTGAACTATCTACTTGATCTGGCAGTAAGATTACACTGAAAAGCAAGACTTCGCGTATTGTATGTACCTCGAGCAATATATTTTATCAGGTGCTTTAAATGTAATTGTTATCTTAAAGAAAAGTTTATAATCACTTCTTAACGAAATATAGTCAATTGATTTTCAATACAGATTATTGTTAATTTCTTTTAATCATTCAAAATAAATTCAGATAGTACAGAATCAGAATAATTTAAAGATTTTGTAGTCATCATAGCTATGAAAAAATATTGTTTAAGTGTAACTTTTTTTAAATAAACCTAAATTTTTGTCACAAGCTTTACATATTAGAATAACTTTGAGTTATTTATGTAGACAATGGTTAACTTTATTTCAAATTAAAAATATTTCAATAATTATAATTAAATACATGAAAAATCAAAAGAAATAACATTTATAGAAAAATGCAGTTAAAAATATAAAATTTGATATAAATAATAAAATTTGAGCAGCTGATATTTTGATGCAGGTTTACACTGTTTTACAATGAAATATTTTTACTATAAATAATTTTATATTACAATTAGTTTCATTTCATTATAATTATATTAAAATCTTATAAGGTATTTCAAAAAAATATATTTTTTTTTGTTATATTTAACGCTACGCTAATTTTCTGTTTAAAAATCCAGATTATAGAAATTGAATGTCTTTCAAGTCCTTGCAAGGAAATGTAATATATATTATTTTTAACAGAAATTGAGAAGTATCTACTTAACTTATTATACTCTTACAATATATTAATGACTATACCTAATTAATGTTTGAAAAATATGTTATGATATTTGAGTACTTTAAACATCTTAATTATACTAAAAGAGTTGTAATTATACTATCAAGACAGCCGAAATTAAATTGAAATCAACCCGCTCCCTACGTAATGGAAAAAAATCATCATGTGAATAGTAATGGTTACTTCAAATCCGGTTTAAATTTTTCTACGCACACATATTAACTATTTCTTTTTATGTCTCTATTTGTGGTTTGGAAAATATTGATTTCCAAAACGTATTAAGGTTAATAACCATAAACTTATGGTTGACACGTGGAAGCGATATTTGTTTGCTTAAAATTCGGTGCAATAACGATTGGAATTTTACTCTGGGAAATTTGGTGAAATCAAAATTTTTATCAAAACGTCGTTTATGCTTTATTGAATGCAAAAAATATTTTTAATCGACTCTTATTCAAATTTCTTGTAATTATAGGTACGAAGAAACACTGATTTTTATGTTTGCTTCTTAAATGCGTTGTCTACTTATGCTTTTTATGATTTATTTCAGTACGAGTGGGCAGTATTTTTATTTCAGTAAATGAAATATTCTTTTTTCGTCAAATTAGAATTCATTGCTGAAATTTACTTACAAAGCAAAAACTATAAGTGTTTTTATAACAAGTAGTTTGCTTAATAAAGTATTTCATTTAAACATTAATTTTAGTCAATTAAAAAATAAATAATTTATTGACAGTTGAGGGAAATAGTTTGTTTTTAATGAAAAAAGCGGTAAATGTATGGAATATATTTTTTAATGCATTTTTACTGAGAAAGATAGCAAGCAATATAACTTATAAGATGATTGAAATACATTAAAAACAGTTTAACCATCATCACATTAAAGGAAGTCATTAATGTCGGTATCGTACTGAATAAGTATAATTTTGTAGTTTGACAATTCGAGAAGCATTTTGATGATTTGTCAAAATATACTTAGAAATTGCTTAATATAAAAAACACCATGATTGTTTTAAAATTAAACTTTTCAAGGTTTAATAGCACTGCACAAACTTACACGAAATCGATTGTCTTTTTCATGCGGGCAGAGGTTTCTGTTCAGATTTGAAATCGAAATTTCCCTTCGGGCACAAAATAAAAGTACCAACCGACCGTATTGAGTAGGGTATCCAATCCCAGAGTCTTTCTCCAATCTTGGGATTTCGGGATTGATTAATTTTCAGTCCCGGGATCCCGGTATTGGGATTAGCTCACCGAGAAATTTGAAATCCTCATTTTGCCAATTTCGTGTCAATTTTCAGGATTTGCTAGAAATTTCTCAATCCCGGGATCGCGGCCATGTCAATCCCGGAATTTTGGGATCAGAAAATTGAGCGGGATCCCGGAGTTGGATGCACTAGTACTGAGAGATCCCTCCAGTCTTATACCTATTTTTACTTTGAGTAAAGAACAAATGGTTTGAATACATAAAAGTATACTTTTCATAAAAGTTGTGTTTATATCATACAGTCAAAAGAGAAAAATATACTTTTTAGAGAAAACGCAAATATTGTCAGAAATTTGTTTTTTTTTATTGCCAGTCTGGAAATGCAACTCCAATAATCAAACGAAGTACAGTAACATTGTTATTAATTTAAATTCAATACAGAGATAAACTTCTATTTTTAGACTTTTTTGAAATTTTTGAGTTATACTTTGGGAAAGAACTGTATCAATTATTTTTTTCTGTCTTAGTAATGTTTAAGAAAAGCGTAAACTTTTTATAATCGTGTTATGAAATGGATACATTTTTTATTATAAAGTCAAGTTTTAAACTCTTATATGAAATAATATATACATACACAACTTGTGCTGTAATTTATTGGTTTAATCATTCGATCAATACAGTTTTAAGTAGGGTTAATTAGTTTTTCATCGTTATTAAATCGACAGTAGTCTCATATTTTTATAATCATAATCAACTTAATTTATAATTTAATAAAGATTAATTGAATTGTTTGTCTTGTATTAAATTAACACCGTCCAATTCCAAACCACTACATTTGTCTTTGATATTGTTAAATATGTGTTTTCTTTTAATATAGTTTTTATTATAATTACCTGACATAAAAAAGCCATAAAAAATATGCCGTATAAAAAATATCAAAAATGTCGTTAAAAAGATCTCATCGATAAATGTATATTATTTAGACATTTTGACATATTATATATCAAAATTCAATAAAGATATAATACTTTTCTATCCAAAAAATGACATAAGTAATTATCTTGCAAACTGAGGTGAAGGTGCTTTAGGTGTTAGATGACAGGTTAAAAAAAAATCATGAAACCCTATCATTCATCGTAAAAAATATTTTTCTATACTTCATTGACATCTATCGTGCGATAAAAAGATGGCAGGTGTTCAATAATCCGAAAGAAAGTAAACTGATAGTGGTTACTGTCTCGCTTTAATATAATTTGGCAGAGTGTTGTACGAGGAAGATGAGGTATTTGAATGCAATTAATTAATATGAATTGTAAAGAACCGGCACGACCTCAAAACCCATATAGAAAATTTTGTATTGAATGAAGCCGTATTGGTTATTGACGGTGGACAGTTTTCTCTCCAGTGAGAGTGATTATAGATTTATATGTAAAACCTGTTTTTCACTGTTTGTTTCATCAAATATGCAATATAACCGCATTAGGATTACTTTAAACAGCGTTCAACTGCCAAATTATTGATAATTAACAGTCGTAAATTATTGCTCAGATAAAAACAAGTATGTAATTGATATATTTTATAGTTCTTATAGAAGATATCAAGTATATTTAGAAATAAAATACAAAATATATTATTATTGCAGCTAGATTAATCACAATACATTTTTTATGATAATTTAAACGTTAAAAAATATATTTAAATTATGCTTATTTATAATAAAACTTCACGCAAATTGTACAGACATTATTTATATTGACGTCGTGTACTTGATTTTTTAGCCGATGAATTCAAATATTTCAAGACAAATCAAATAATACAGGAAAATGTAGTCATATTACAGGCAGAATTTGGTAATAAGACTGACAAAAATGAGTTAAGTCTATAAAGAGATCCTCTGATATATATATCTTTGTCTGTAATAACTCGGTTGGTGCATTGATAACACCAGTTTGCAAAAAAAAAGTTTATTTATAAAGGCAATTGTCATTCATGCTTTCGAATTTATCGTTAGTCTCTACTTAAGCCTAATGATTCTTTGGTAGGTTTTGAAATTATGTTTTAGAGGTAATATTTTTTTTTGTTTTAGTCAATTTAGTGTCGTTTATTCATGTTTAACCTTTTTTGTAAATACATTTGAATACCAATTGTTTGTTACAACCTAGTAATTAATTTTGTTCAGTAAAACTGTACTTTTGTTTTCTCTTGTCAGAAGATAATTTTCATCGTGATCGAAACCGGTTCTGATCATATTAAATAAATAAATGTGGAATAATTACAAAGGATATTTGAATATTTTTTGAGTATGATACTTTTCCATCAAATATTGACAGTGAACACCCTAAAAGTAAAATATAACTTAATTATCGTGTCGCATAAATGATTTTTTTGATTCAAAATTACGTTTTCCACAATAATGTTTCTACAGTATTGTTTGTCTGCAGAGTTAGAAATTAAAAGAAATATTATGTTCATTTCAGAAAAAACAATAATATATCATAATATGTTGTGGTGTCGATGAAGATTGAAATATAAACTGAATACACATCCATTTATATTTATTTATTCATGATAATATCCATTATATATTTATATGTACGATTTTAATGAAGATGGCATACATTTTTCAATAAGTACGTGTGAGATGTAGGCAAAAAAAATATGATAATCGCTATGCCGAACTTATACTCAACCAATATCACATACAATAATTTACAATTAATAGAAATCGAGCCTAAATGACGCTTTCCATTTCGATGCGACTGTATTTTTTTTACATGCTCATTTTAAAAATAAAATATATTGACTGTAATTATGCCGAGAGCTTAAATTTCACTTGTGGTAGTTTTGAAATATTATTTTTGAAATATTCACGAGGCTGTATTGGCGAGTAGATATTTGATACTTATTTTCTATAAAAAATAAACATAATTAAGGTGATCATTTCAGAACAGCTAAGCATGTCAACATTTGGAACCGGCCGAAATCATATCATCAAATAAATATTAGTGAAAATACGTGTTTACTACAAAATATGTTTTATGCTGGATAACATAAAATTTAACAGTGTAAATTTTATAATTGAAATTTATCAAAAAAAAATAATTTAGATATGAGAGATGTGTATAATTGTTATTAAAAAAACTTTTTTGTCTTTTGTATTAGATAATAAAAAAAATAATAAAGAAATCTATCACAAACATTACACGTTGTTCGCCATTAATTGTAAGATTTTATAACTAGCTACTTATTGTCGAAACAGAAATGTAATTAAAAAACTTGCAGTGATCGTTTTTCTGTATTTATTTTTTAAAAATCGCGAATACTTGCTATTTTAATCTATGAACCGATATTGTTTTTGACGATCAATCTTAAATACAATATATCAGATATTGTAAATAGTTCTCCAGTAACCTTTATGGTAAAAATAAGTTTCACGTCAAATCTATTATATTATAATATTACATTACATGTTTTAAATCTAAATTCTTGGGCATATAGATTTTCAGTTTTATAATCATGTTACTTTTGGTAAAGGGTATTTTTTAAATTATGACAATTTTTTATTATTTTCACTTAATACATGTAAGTATTCATAAACGTATAAGCCATTTTATTATTCATATTACACGACACGTAAGATATTCAATAATTTAAGTGTATTGTATTATCTGCACTGGTTGTAGTATGGTTTACTTATGGAAATATAATACAAGTTCTTGGCATTGGATCCTGGGAAACATAAGGGAAATCCAACGGATTCGAAAGCAAAATTTTAATCTGTAAAATATTCAAATGTGTAGATACTGAACACGCGAATCAACGACATCAGCGTTACGTCGTGAGTGAAGTCCGATGTAAAACGAGCTTTTTTTAATATCTGAGAATTATGTACTGCATGCTTTCAATGTATTATTTTTGTAAGATGAGTATTTTAGAAAATTTATAATATTTCAACGACATATCAAATAATGAACGCGTGATCAAGTGGCCATGCTCGTACTTATAAACTTTCAAAATATATCGGAGATTCAGCCGTTATACAAATATTAGAATTTTTATGGTAGTCAAGCGAGCAATAAAAAAATCGCGTTGTAAGTATTTAGTGGTTCTTTCGAAGTCATAATGTTTCAACACGGCCTTGGGCAACAAAAAGAACAAATTTCTCATTTCATTGCCAAGTCGAGCAACAAATTATCATTGTAGGCACAGTGCCGCACGTGATCGGACAATTGAATAAATAAAAAGTTTTCTAAACGTTTGTTATTTATAGCTGATATCAGCAGAAATATACAATTAAGATGGCGATTAATTTGAAAAATATAAATACACCGAGGGCAAAACTTTCAGTGTTCATTCGAATATGACAATATTAAATTTAATTACGTTTCGAATTTAAAAAACAATATTTATAAATTTAGTAATAAATTTAGAAGTTTTTTTTGCTATTCTTAAGTTTCTTTTTTATTTGAAAGTTATAAGTTATTATTCTTACGTTTTCTGAATACTTGCTATATTTTACAGAGAAATTATATCTTATTTAATTTATAATAATATAAATAGGAATCCTAAATTGCTTAATCATGAAAATCTGTTTATTTTAACCTGACACATTAAATACTATTAAAAGTAACAAGTATCCATTTATAGTTACTTTTGGCAAAATATATTTTTCGAATTACCTTATCCATGAAGGTATCTTTCCTTAGTATATACGGTTTTTTCGATGGCTTTTCATAGACAATGATCAATAAATTATGATAACATTTTTTTTCACACGATTTTAATCCATCTTTGTATAAACAAAAAAAAACATTACTGTTTGTCGAAAAGAAATTACTTAAACGGAAAAAAACGTACTTGAGATAATATAGCACGAAAGATTTAAAAGGTTTTTTCTTAATAAACTGTTATACTTCATTTGCTATTATTTCCTTGAATTGAAAATACAAAACACTGAAAATCTTCTTCATTTGAAAAAAAGTATTTAAGTGAACGTTAAGTTTTCACCAATACTTTTGATTTTGAGTTTTTTTGTTACAATTGGTTATTCATTGTTAATTAATCTTTACAAAAATAAATCAATACACACTAAAGGTTGTCTTTGTATTGTATAATTAATAATATTTCATTCTCAAAAAATCTCTTTTAGTGGTTAAAAAGCCGTTTTATTGAAACCGGTATCCCAATTTTTCAGCTGAAAATTAATAACGGTATTTTGATATACAAAATGAAGCAAAATTTAAACACCATTCAAGGTAAATAGTTACAACGCATTTTTTAATGACTATCCGTCCAAAAAAAATGAATCTAAGAAAGTTTTTGCTGCAGCCGAACTTATTTGAACGAAAATCCGACCATGACTGATGTACTCCAGCAATGATGAATAAGCCTTTTTATTGTCATGTCATATTTTTTATATCACTTGGGTACATAATAATGTTACACCTTCATAATTTTATAACATGGTGTATTCTACAGCGTTACAACCTTATTCCTGTTATTTTTTTTTTTAACATGGGTGTCTTTTATGAATTTGACAAAAGCTTTTATGAATTGAGTTGTATTCGCTTTCTATAAAAAAAGCACCAAACTATTTGAATTATTTTTTATTGGCTCTATATGTAACCAAGTCGAAATAACTCACGGAGATGACAAACCAGTCACTTAGACGTATCGTATTTAAAAATATTAACCTTTTTTGGTTGAATAATACATTATAAAACCAAGCTTAATGCTTCCGTCCCATGTTGTGATCCAAATTGACTCAATAAACAGAATATAAACAATCACCAATCGTTTTTTGAACGAATCAGTTTTTCCCAACAAAACTTTATATTTTGTTATGACTATGTCAAACGTTTTTTTTAATTGATGTCTGCTTCCAATATGAAGTATATGGCCTCCTAACGGAGGTATCTCAAGAGTTTTTTTTCTACAATAACTGTTTGTTACTCAATCACTCAACCTCTCTTATCAAAAGAGAATAGAAGGGATAGAAAAAATAGGTTAGGACAGTGGTTAGCTAATTTTTTCACTACACCTAATTATTAAAAGATCTGAGAGGGTGAAAAGAAATTTTTAAAAATCAAAAACACCCAAGCATTCAAACAGAAATCGATAAATCGGTTGAAAAAATGCTGTTCGAACTGTGACTCAAACCCGGAGCCCACAACGCTTACCGCTGCGCCATAGCACCCGACAAATATATGACTACGACGGTATATGTATGCTATTGTTTCATATTTTTGGAATACCGGTTTTTATGAAATACCGGTATTGCTGATATATTCGTCCGATATTGCAATCCCTACACACACACACACATACGTTGTCAGTAGTAATTTACGCAAGTTGCATGCTCTACACATGAGTAATAAGCTGTTGTGATGTTCCTGTACTGAAAAAACCGGTTTTGTCTTCTAATTACGGTCATTAAAATGAATAGAGTTAGGAGCCACGCTCTTTTACATCCGGTAGTTCCCCAGGCGTGTCACTGGAGTCATTTTTTAGTGCATTCGAGCTGTCTTCTTTCGTTAAATATCTATCACCTACTTATCAACAACATCAGTCATGATAGTAACGATGTTCTGGCATTAATATTTATCGAATAAATGGTTAAGTATTTTTTCTGTTTTTGGAGTAAAAATTAAATTAAAGGCGTGAAACAACATACTAACTGATTTTTACATAAAGAAATCACACATTTTTACTCTTTTTCGTAATCTCGTTTCCACACATAAACAGTTTTTGCTTTCGTTTCAATATTAAATATAAATTAATCTTTATTTATCTGTATATCTGTAACACAGCGCACGCACACATAAACTGTCTCTTATTATGTGCGCGCGCTGATAATATCTGCACACCAAGCGCATTAAATGAACTGTGACAAGTGGCACTGTCACCTGTTTATTGTTTGTAATTTAATATTATTTCAATCTTTTAAGTTTGCCCAATATTTGTGATGACATACAGCGAGAGAGAGAGAGAGATAGATAGTGTGATGAGCGAATGCTAACAGGGCGCACTGACGCCAGGTTTATATCATAACTAGTTTGAAAATTGATATCATTAGATTGTATAATCAATGTATCCCAAGATAAATACAAAGATAAATACTTACTTACCCTATACTCTTTATGGCATATGATAAAGCAAATACAAATAATTCATTCTGTTGAAAAAAAGTTTGATTCTGTATCAAAAACATAATTAAAAATCAACCACTACATCTTTGCTATTCAATTGAAATAAATAATCGTTGAAATTGTGCATTTCTTGGAATATATAATGATGTATTGTTTATTTTTATATTTACGATGGATTCGGCCATAACGATGTATGAGAAAATTTACCAATAAAAATAAAATTGGACTTCAACCTTTTGTAATTTATAAGTAAGGAACTAAAATAAATCTTAACTTTATTTATATATTCTAACGATGTTTCATAGCAACACCCGTGACAAAATTTGTGGCACTATCAGTAGAATATGTTGTCAAAACTAATTATGTATATTTTTGTGTATTTATTAGTAATTGTCGTCCATCGTGATTTTTTTATAAATATACTACTTCTAATATTTATACTTTGGCCCGTTTTACAAAGCAAAAGTATTATGAAAGCTTTACGACTTAAAATGAACGAGATTAGTCAAGATTAATCCTCTATTATATACAACGCCGCTTTGCGCGTTAACCAATTTTGACACAAGAGACCGATTGAGCCAATTCATTAAGAAAATATTTCAAAATCCACGAGTACGTCATTCAACCCATATTGCGTTATGATATTTTAATTCAAATAAAAATAAATGGCCGAAGACATAATCCTTTTCATTTCAGTTGCACAACTTTATGTGTCCACATGAGTCTATATCATTAATCATATTTAGGAGTGATTATTAAATATTACTAGGCTCTCCAATTTATTCAGTACAAATCTATTAACTGTTTCTATTCAAAGCACTGGCGTATTTTTTCGATTAGGCAACATTTGAAAAATTTAATCCAAGCGTAGCGTTTGAATTATTTATGCATGCACTTTCTTTGTATGGGGGCAGGTATTATCAAATCGTGTAATATTTATAAATCCTCATTTTATTTAAAGAAAAAAGAAATGTTTGATTGTTTACTCAGTGGTTGGTGTTTCAATCACTTAAAAGCACTTTACATTTTTTTGCAACTTGACTATAAAGAACAATTTTTTGTATACAATAAATACCAACGTAAAAATAGAGTATGATTTTCTACATCTGTGACCTAGTTTTTACCATTTCGATATTTTTAGACATTTACCCAATCTATCAGCCAGCAAAAAAACAGGAAAAAATAATCTAAATTAAAATTAAGTGTATGAATAGATATTAAACAAATGTAGAAACATATTATATTTATTGAAAAAATATTTAAATCTATAACTACAAATATATTGATGATTTTAATATTTTTTTTCCACTCATGTAAACAAGACTCATGTAAAATATATTGTGACTTAAATACTAGTTTTTTGCTAGCGCCACCCTTTTATTTTGTTTCTCTGCAATTTAGAAAGGTTCTGAAACTGAATATTATTAAGTTTTCAAACAACAACAAGTTGACCCAATAGAAGTCCATATCCTACACACAAAAGGTGAAGAAAACGTTTTAGAGATAACTTATAATTAGTTTGGTGATTGTGCAATATTAGTTTATAATACTGTTTATGCAATATGATTATAAACATATACATTTTTTTGTATAAATTTGGAAATTTAACAGTTTATTTATATCAAAAACAGATGTGTTATTTATCGAATGCACTTGGTGTCAGTTCGAGTGCATTTGCGCACTGAGTAGTACCGGAAGATGCCTAGAGGCGAAACCCGGGTCGTGTTCGAACAAGATTTTTGTGGAAGTGTACATAACGAAAAGAATGTTATTAATTTATAACACATAATTCAAATAATGTGTTACTTGGTGAGATACTATTTTTAACAAGCCCTGAATATAGACGTTACAATTATTATTCTGTTTCGAAGAAAGTGAAAGTTGAGATAATAATTCAAATGACAAAAATTCTCACACACGCTTCAAAACATAACGTTTTCTCGGTGAAATTTGACAAATAAACAATAAGTTTATTTAAAAAATGGTTAACAGACATAAATTAATTAAAAACATCAACCGATGAAAGTAGTTTGCTTATAAATATTATGACATAAAATTGTCACTCAAACTTATCGTTGTTTTTACCAGAGATTGTATTTCATAATACATATATTTCCACTCAGTAATAACATGCGTAATATTCAATTTATTTTACAGTAAATTACCTTTGTAAAGTTTTTACCGATAAAATAATTTGTGATTGTGAACTTTCGAAAGCAGTTTTTTTTAACACTAGCTTGAAGTGTTATTCGTCTGTGTTGATGATAACTATAAAATCTCTCATTTCAAATATAAGTTATCTTTGGTACCTATACAGTCGCAATCATATAATTAACCTACACTAACAGCTTTTCTCCCCCTATTCTTGATACCACATGAATTTACACCCTTTTCAAATATTACTTTTTATTTCATGAAAAAATATATAAATGTATATTTTTTTATAAAAATGAATTAAATTGCAGATGTATTTTGGTACTAAATGTAACATGGTATTGAAAAAAACTGTTATCAAATATCATTCCACTAATAAGAATCACAAAACAGCTTTTTTTTCATATCGAAATCATATCGATAAATAAAACAAACCGTTATAACATAATATATCGTTGAAATATCAGCGTGTATTCGAATATTAACACCAAATCAAATTTATTGAAGATACATCTTAAGATATTGTTGCTCAAGATTGATGTATACATTAACGATTTTGCATTGATTGACATTTGTATGGCGAGCGAGTGAGTGTCTAGTCTATTGTAAAAAATAATTGTCTTTTGTCTTCTCGTTTACGAGAAGGTGAATGATACGATCAAGATAAATATAAAATTATCAATTAAAACTATTTATAAATTAAAATGTAACAATTGTCGATAATAAGACGAGTGAAAGTTATTAGAAAGGAACACTTATTAATAAACAAAGATAAAGAAAAATAGTGCCACAAATAAAAATAATCGTTTGTTACGCAATACTATTCCGTCACATTTATATCAATTAAAATATTTTCTCTTTTTTCTTTCTAATTAATTATTTTAACTGAATATTTCTAAAAAAATATTACGACTCAGGTCAAGTTTCCCAGACTAGTTATAATTCCAATACATTCTTTTTATATTGTAAAAGTAATTATTCTTTTCCGTTAATTTGAATTCTTATTTTTTCTTTAGACAATTTTTTTTTTTATATATATAATTAGATTGTCAGTGAGGAAAGCATAAATATTCGTTGAAAACGATCCGCATATTGATTTATTAACAATAAAGGTAATATTTTAACAATTTAATCTTTTTTGAAATTCCAAAATACAATTATCCCTAATATTGAGTGTATTTGTATTCAATTATTATATTATACAGGCATACAGAACAACAAATTGAATGATATCGGTTGAAATTTTGACTGAATTAGTTTAAATGTGCAATAAAATATTATCTATGAGTGGTTAAAATGTACTTGTTTTTATGCTAATTTATGTAATAATTATTTTTTATTATACGACTGAATTTGTGAGTGTGAAAAGTGTCACTATGTGAAAACCGATTCAAAACAACTTTTTTATGAAGAAAATTATATTGAATGATGATAATAATGTTGTATGTAAATCTTATACATCACTTGATTAATTGATGATTAAATGTAACAGTATGAGAACGGTGGTGAGAAAAACTCTCTAACTTGGCTTGAAAAGAGAGATAAATGCATCATCAGTTTTATAACAATAGATTTTTTATGAACACATTACGAAAGCATTTAAATATGCCATTTAATTTATGCAACTTCTCAAATGGTGCTTGCGATGCATTATAAACATTTCGCGATAGAGCATTTAATTGTGATATTATGTGTAACGACCATATCACGGTTTGTGTAACAATTATGGAGAGATCTCTTTTTTATCAACTTCTAAACAAAAGATAGACATCGGCAATATTTCGTATTGAAACAAAGAGATACTGTATGTTTACAAAAAAGTTTTCGATTTAAGATTGCTGATGAATTAAGAAAGTTATAGTTTAATATGGTATTCAAAAATTTATGCTTATTTAAAAATTATATCACCATCTCTCTGGAAGGTATCGAAGTGCATATTTAATAAACTGATGAAATATAGGAAGAAATGTTTGTAAAAAAGAAACTACCTTTTCTTTGTTAACATATTAAAATATCCCTATTAAAAGCGGAGAAAAAAATATATTTCTTCCGGCCTTCCAATTTTTTTTAAAGAAGCATTCGGCTCGTTTTCATTAATGTTAGGTAACCGATGGTCGAGATAAAAAAAAACACACGTTTAAGACCGTTAAATAAAAATTCAAATAATAAATTGATTGAATGATTGCTTTTTCCTTCATAATGTCGTCAAATTTTTACAATTGAATTACATGAATTTACAGGAGAATTCCCCAAAACCTGCATGCAAATAATGCTTAAATAAAATAATTGATAGCGTATATTTAATAGTTTGAATATGCTTTCGATGGATTCGGTGCTAACATTGTGGAAGTTCATTTTAATATAAAATATAAAATAACTTAGATTAGTTTGAGTATGATTCAATGAATCGAATGATTCCACAATGTATTGTTGTTTACTTGAAAAAAAACAATAGAAATAATAAACATGAGAGTTTGCTAATAGCATTCTTTCTTTTTTTACTGATATAATTCGCAGTCTTTTCCTGGTACAAACATTTTTCTAAAATACCGAAGAGTAGATTGATATACATCACGCGCCTGTATTATGACACCGTCGCCAGTTACGTAAATGCATCACCTAAAATAATTACCTTTGGAATTTTAATTCCGTAAAACTCGCAAGTGCATCTCATTACAGTATTGCTAGCACGCATACTTAAATAGAGAAAACTTCTTGTCAACGTGATAAAAGTGTATTAGATAATTATTTGACAGCGTTATTTGAAAATATTTTTGATCCGCTAAGAAACTAAAGATTTTTTTTAATATAATTTTAATTTTTAAGTCTATAAAAAAATAATTGATAAGCAAAAATGAATTGAAATGAAAAATGAATTTTCATCACTTCGACTGTCAATTTTTATGGAAACGCGTGTTGATAAAGCTCAAGATGTAGAATTAGTATATTTTGAAAATCCATGTCCGCTCCAAATGTGGAATATTTAACCTCCTAATAGAGGTATGACAAGAGAAATTTTTCTACAAGAACTGTTTGTTACTCAGTCGCTCAACCTCCCTTTTCCAAAGAGAGTAGTATAATGCAATGATAAGGCTAGGACAGGACTTTATGGATCGGAAGGGTGGGAAAGAATTTTTCGACACCACCAACACCTATTACTTCGAAAAAAAGCGAAAAAATGCTGTTCGTAGTAGTACTCGAAACCGTGTGTTCCGGCACGGAAGCCAATAACGCTAACCGCTACGTTATAGGACCCGAATTATTATGAACAGTTTATTTTTTGAATGAATTTTGATACTGTATTCAACCACCACGAATTTACTGGCTGCTATTTCGGGTGTATCCTAGACACAACGCTGTTAAGCGCTTTCAAACCATTCCCATAAATGTCATATGATCAATTACTTAGGTTATTCTGGTTAAAAATTTTAGAAAGTTTAACCAGAATTTATTATTTGTTAGGGACTTCCTGAAAAAATACGGGAAAAACAATAAATGCAAGAAACACAGATTTAAGTTCTACTTAGCTGTAGTTTGTATAATTGTAGAATTAAAAAAGATGTGCCATAAACAATATAACCGCTACCAATAGTCTGGATCTAATCAGTATGTATAGAACGCTGTTTTTTAAATGTCTTATAATTTTCCCTAGTTGTTACTAAGTCGACCTATTTCACAAGTTGGGAACATTGCCAACAAGAAAAATTTATTCAAGTAAAGTCGTCAAATGGATTTAAATATAACCTAGAAGTCATTGAATTGGTAAAACAATAAATGCGGTGGAAGTATGAACCAGTGAGTCATCATGGACCAATAAGTAAAGAGATAGCGTGGACTGTGGAGGTGGAAAGACCGGCAGTGGGTCGAAGACGGCTTCCCATAACGAAGCATATGTTTTTTGAATGGTCATTATTTAAGTAAAAAAAATAATACAGACGTATAAATTGTATGTGATATATAATATGACTTCTATAACAAGTTAATATCGTTATTACAGTGCTCTATTTAAAAGTATCATTAGAAGGTATATTATTAAGATAGCAAAAGCCACTTTTTTCTTTGATTGTAATAATTAAATGCTCTTATAGATTCTCGTACGGAGAAAAGGTGTTCTACTTATAATAATGTAAATGCTCGCCAATCTTGGCAAAGAAATCACATCATTGCTGCTAATAGTATTAAGTCAACAGAATACGAGGTAAGTAGTGGTTCTCGTTGTAGAAATCACACATTCAATAAGTTTATTTTATGAGAAAATCGGATGATCTTCCATTGTTTACATTGAATGACAATTGGTAGTTTATTTTAACGGTTATGTTCTTCGATATAAAAGGCTTGTATCATTTATTACATTTTATTAAAGCGATTAACACTGTGCTAATTCACTATTTAATAAAATTATTAAAACTGGTGTCACTTATTGCATCGGTTATCCGAGGCTCTTGATAATTTTGAAAGATTTTTGAATTACCACACAAATAATATTTTATTTTAATTTGTCTAGAAACTTGAATCCTTGATAACTCAACTGAATGACTGAAAGCAGAAGAATTCTGATTTGTTGGTATTTAAAACTGTTTTTTTATAAAAAAAATGGCTGTTTTTCGTAAATTTTACAATATCAAAAAAGAGCAGTTCACAATAATTCATTATTGACGATATAAAACATATTAAATTAATTACGCCAGTTTTAAAAATATATCATAATATGGTAAGATTTTTTAAATTACACAAGATTAACTTTCAAGGAAATGACATTGCAAACACACTTGTCGATGATTTTAAAATTTAAATTTGTATTTGGTCTTGCAGCAACTTGCACCCAGACTCATCAGATCGCATAGATAAAGTTATCACCACTAGACTTACGGAGGCTGATTGATTAATAAACTGATCGTGTAAAATTGATAGCTGAAAACATATCTTATACAAGTCACAAAGAAGAATTAAATATAAAAACTTTATTTTTTTGCAAAAAAATAAAGTTTTACTTATATAATAAAAACTTTTTACTTAAAAGTTTTTACTTATATAATAAAAAAAAACATTTTCTGATAAGAGCATTTGTTGAAAAATGTGATACATGATCAAAATACAAAAAATAACGATTCAGATTGTCAATGTTTGATCATCAATATGTCAAACATGTATCGTGACAAAAAAATATACATACCATAGAATATTACTAAAAATAAATATAATATTCAATTAGTTATATACAAAAATTAAGCACAGTTTGTAGTAGATATTTGTCAACAACATTTTTTCCAGTGAAGAAGCGATCAGTTAAAAATTGTCACTCTTTACCTCAAAATTGCAAGATAATTTATAGGGTTTTATTTATTTATTAAGTATTTTGTCGATAAAAAGAGTTTTTATGATGTCATTCAGAATAATTAAAGTAAAACTCCTATTTGTTATTCCATTAATATTGGTTTGATTCTTAACCCTTTGAGTAGTGAATTACTGTTTTTTTTTGCAATTTTTGATTGCCACACACATAAAAATATTTTTTGTCAAATATATTTTGTTTTATATATGTTTTGGGTCAGTATAGGAAAAAATCGCTTATAAAAAATGTAAATTATTTATTGTTTCAAATCAGAAGTACAGTATATGGCATTAGAGCTGTGGCCAACGCACCATGCACTTTACAAACAATTCAAAAACGTTGTAACTGAAAATGTCCACTTCTCCAGGCAATGCATTGATCAGTTAGTTGAACAGCCCTTGAAACTGGCAACTTATACGACCGATTTGTTTATAAATATGAACTCTTTTAGTTTTTTTTTGTTCGTTTGAAACAAATAATGAAAATAGTGAGACGGTCCAAAATCAAATATATGTATATATATATTTTATCCATTTTAAAGAAATAACAATGCAATAAAAAAAAACAAGAAAATTGCAATATTATAATATTAGACAGGCCATAGTCTTCAAAAGATATATTATGATTTTATATGATTTTGCTTATAAGACTATTAAGACAGTATCATTCAATTTAAAACGCTCAATCAGTGATTGATACTCTTTTTATCAACAAATCTTTTTTTAAATAGAAAAAATGATTCCAGAATTATTATATCTAATATCAATGACATAGTTAAATGAAATAATACGTTATCATGTTCGAGTAAATTAATCCACCATGTTATGACAACATTGTCACGTACCGATATATTATCGTGTCTTGAATATTGATACCAAAGTTGTCTATTTTATAGGGGTTTTATACGTCGACCTGATTGCACGCCAATTTGTGCGGAGCTCTCTTTTCTAAGAATAAAATCTATATCGTTCAAGATCCTATCGTTTTCAAAGTACAGAAAATTATAGTTATAAATTAGATGTTTCCATGAAAAATATCATTACATAATTTTACAATTACCTTTTATCTAAATGGTGTATTTAAATATATAATTGATTAATCAATTTTACGGCTTATTATGAATTTTGTAATAAAAATGTGTTTTTTTAATACAAGACGTTTTATAAAGCAATTTACCCAATTCATGGTGACACGTGAATCATCGTCTAAATTTTCTTCTAAAAATTGATTACTTTTGCATGGTGCGTTGATATGACTCCAGACTGCCATTGATAATTGGGTTGGAAAAGAGACTTGTTTAACAATGGTGATTTTTTCACTTTATTGGTATTAAATTTGTTTTACTCTAATATAATAAAAGGTAAATTATGCAAAAGATTTAGAAAATTTTCACTAGGATGATGAAAATTTTTGGAATACCCCATACACTTATAGTTTTGAAGATGACGTGTTGTCGAATTAACTATCAAATTTATTTTTAAATAAATGTTGTAAAAGTATTATGTATTTTTTTCACTTTAAAACGACGTGGGGCGGTTCAGACAAATGTGGTTAAAAAAAATTGGTAATTATTATTTGTATTTGATATTATGTTAAATGTATAAGTTGTTATCAAAAGATAGGTTTCACGCAAAAAAACAGGATTTTAAAATTAAATATCAGTTACTGACAAGACCTACATACAAAACCACTGTATAATATAATGACGATAGTGACAAATTACTTATCTCTTATCAGTATTCTATAAGGTTATTGGGAGCATCCTGCTCTAATAAAAATTCACCTACTTAGCAAAAACAACATTATTTTATATCGACTGAGCTTGATAAAGATTGCGGATTTAACATGAAAAGACCGATTAATTAAAATGCTGCCACGGCTCCTCTCTTTTTTGCCATAAACGGAATAAAAATGCGGTAATCGAGCGACCACTTTTTGTTACAGACCTCTCCGATCACTTGACACTATGTATGACATTGAACGGTCATGATGGAGAAAGAGATCACTTCAACATGAAATCATTTTTATTTAATTTATCATAATGAAAACTTACACCTGGATTTTAAAAAATTATTGTTCAATTTGCAAATCGGCTTACACAAGTGAGGCGAAATTTTTAGGTTAAATATATAAAATAAACTTAATAATTCAATAATCAAATATTCAGCGTTTTCTGTGCTGATTTTTTTTCCAAATGGTGTTTGGCTCAGACGAAGCAGTCAGTTATAAATATAAATTACTCATTGACATTCATTTAAGAAATATTTAAATGAATAAACTGTATGTAAGTATTTATTTGAAGCGTTCACAATTTAATTCATACTATATATATATATTATCTAAAATAATTAATATATGTTCAAAATGATAATTATAAAAAGAAAAATAAACATTAGACTATTCTTTGTATTGAACACAAGTGTTTAAAGCAATAGATAAGGAGTAGTGGCGAAAGAAAATTTTATCGTTTTTGTAAATGATTTTAGGCCAAAGAATTGATACCCGCTAAAAAGATAGGTTTTAAAATAGTGATATGAAACAGATAGGTTATCTCTTCGTCCGGTAAAAAAATACTAGAAACAAAAATTGTGTTCTGATAAAATTGACCTTATAAATTTAAACGTCTGTTTAACGATTTTTATATAAATAACATATCAATTGAACTATATATGATACAGTTATGTATGTAAGCTTATGTTTAGTATACTGTAAGGATAAAACTATCTAAGAAAACGCCAAAGAACTCGTTTTTAATAAGTAGTAATATGATTGTTTTCTCTAATGTTTCGCACTACTTCAGTAATGTTGACTTCACGATATTTAAGTACGTATGCTGATGTCATCATTATTATTGAAATCATTCAAAAATACGATTGATCTCATATGGTTTAAAAAAATGTTTACTTTCTGTGTTCAAGAAAGACTTTTGTAAATTTGCCAAATATGTAAAGTAAACAATCGATTTTGTATTTTCATTTCAGATGCTTGCTTATAGATAGAAACATATAGAATTTAATAAAGCCAAGAATATTACAAATAATACTATTTGCATATGTTATTTTTTATATGTGTTTTACCAGAGAGATGGTTAAAGTTTCGAATCCAGTTTCATATGTTTTTTTAAAACTGTTTTCACAATGAATGTATATATTCAAAATTAAGTGCTTGGTACGACCTAATAACACGTCGGTCGTTGAGTTTATGTTTTCAACGAGAAAAAACTATGATGAGAGTTGTGAATAAATCGATTTAAAAATTAAAGAGTTGAAATAGGAACCAGAACTATTTACCACTTTACCGAATAAGATGTAAGCCCAAGAGGCTTTCCACACGGCCACAAAGCCAATTGCTAAGCAATTACGTCATTTATAAAAATCTAAATACGTATGTTTGCTTTCAACCTTATCGTGAAATGATTATTTAATTATTAAATATAATAATAGTAAGAAATTTGGTATTTATAATGCATATGCGTAGAATATATTTAAGTTATCTAGTAAATATAAAACATACAGCATAATTTAATGCTACTTTCAATAAATAACATAGAAGAAAAATATTTGTGAAAGATTGGATACCTTTGTGTATTAACACTTGCTTAAAATTGTACATAATAAAATATAACATCAATTTTGAATCCGTAATGTACGTATCCACAAGTTTTCTCATTAAAAAACCCAACTTTTGGCATCTTTAGGCAGGAATTCAAGGAATTCAAGTTCAAGGATGAACTTGAATTCCCGAAAATTCCGAAAACTGGGTCGTTAGTGACAAAATGTGTACAAAATTACAAAATCTGAGCCATTCAAATATAATAATGAAATTCTACTAACCCGATCAGTCGAAATCTTAAATTATAAAATAACATCGTAGATTGTTCAACTATATTCTAGAAAAAGAAAGATGGACGTAACTAGACAAAAAATAAATGGTCCCTAAGGTATGTAAATTTATTCTAATTGAAAACAATTTACAATAATTTAGGTAAACGCGCGTAATTTTCCAGTTACAAATTGTTGAGCAAGACCGAAAAAATGAAAAAATTTTTGTCTAAGGAAATATTCGCGCATAAAATAAAAAAATAAATATGACTATTTTACGACGAAAGATTTTTTAGTCCACCGTAAAACGAGGTCTTACGGATTTGTATTCGAAAGTTATTTCAGAAAACTGCGTGGAATTAAATTTAAAATATTACTATTTGTAAATAAACACTACTATTAGAGCAATATAATCCGCATATTTTTGCAAATAAAACCGAATATTGCTTTATTTATCCGTTTCAAAATGAAGTCACATTAAAAAAAATGGCTAATACATTGTGTAAAAAAATATATACAAATATTAGATTCAAATGTTTTATATTACAACAAAAATTTTTTCGCTTTATCTTATATGAGATAAAAATAAATATTTTTTATCAGTTTTTGAATTTAGGTATTCTGCATATTTAAAAGAATTTATAATTATTGGTTGTAATTAATTTGTTGAACAATTACGGAACTGGTTGCTCTATATTAAAAAACAAGGAATCAGTCGAAAATTCTAGCGTTTATGTTTTCGACATATCTCAAAAGTATAGAACGTTTTTTTTAAAGGTTAAAAAGTTTTCATCGAGAAAGTATTATATTTCAAAAAATTAAATTGATATAATTTATCACATTCAAAAGATATTTCAGATAACTAAAAATTAAATTGATGTAACTTTTGTACGTATTATATAGGGATTGCAAAACTGATATTACCGGAACCGGTATACCGGCATTCGTGGTGTTTTTTCAAAATCAAAATATTCATTATGAAAATACAAAAATACTGGTATTTCGGTATTGGAAATTTACTAAGCAGAAGCCATAACATATTTTACTAAAATTGTTCAAAGTATATATAAATAATTTAAATATGCCAATAGCTGTATCAATATAAAAAAAATGTGTTGCAATGATGCATTATTTTTTGAATGAACTGTAAAGTATTTATGAAAAAACAGCCGTTTATGATAATAAAATTTCGATATTTTCCAACAATGTTTTCTATGAAATATCGAAAATGAGATTTTGATTTACTCGGCCGGTATTGCGATCATAACTGGTCTTATTTTTTTTGTTTCTCTTAATTTTTTTTTAAAACCGGTATTGATTTTTGCAACACAAGATGAAATACTTACGTTTTTGAATATTTTGAATACATATGATATAATTACATAAAAAAATATGTTACTATCTACTAATGATTTGCCTCACCGATTAAAATTTTCATAAGGCTCACGTAAATTTACGCCGTCCGCAGATTTCACTCGTTCTGGGCGACCTATAAAGCGATATAAATATTAAAATGATTTTCAAATCAATACGAAATAATGTGCGGCTGCCTTGGACGAGACGACGTGACTAGAGACCGGCAATAATTGATTTCTGATTTATTTCACTTTTAGTTTTGGCGATTCGGGTCGATGGTAGTCTTGGTGAAATCAATGTATAAATAGCTGAAATAAAATAAGTGTTTAGCTGGAAACTGTTTTCGCTTAGAATAATTTAAATTTCACAGTCTCCCTTAAAGTTGATTGATTCTTAAATGTATTTATACGTTATTTTTTTTATTTTATGTTTTTTTTAAATTACAGATTGATGGTCAAAAAAAGAGAACACGTCACTTATGTTTAAGGTAAGACATTTGATTTAACGAATAATATTTACATTACTATTCTATCTATAAATTAAATACCAAAATTTTTGAATATATAAAATCTATTTCAGTATTAAGAAATTCTTGAAACTATTTTTCATTAATATACCATACAATATATTTATTTTGTTGACCCTATATTATCTGTGTACTATAATCGAATAATTTTTTTAAGCAATATTTTTCAAATTTGAATCGTTCAAACTATGTACATTCTCACAAATTTTGTCACTAACGACCTGGGTTTCGCCTTTCGGCATCTTCAGGCATTCAAGTGCACGGATGAACTTGAACTGACGAAACCCGGGTCGTTAGTGACAAAATTTGTGAGAATGTTCATAGTTTGAACGATTCAAATTTAATATTGAAATTCCACCAAGCACCTTCAGTCGAAATCTTAAATTATATCAATATTTTTCAATCAATTTTTGGGCTCATGTTCATAGGTATGGGTAATTGTAATATTTAGATTACATCCGACCTATGCAAACATATAAATGGGGCACAAGAGCCGGTTGCTAACTATTTATTTCCATCTCCATTCATTTTATGCCCTACAGAAATTTGATAACTGATTAATAAGTAGTACTCTAGTAAAACAGTATCTTGAAAAGTCCTTCACTAAAAGTTCATAAAAACATCTAAAAAAGAAAACAATAGGGTAACTTTATAATACTTTAATTAAAATTAGGAAGTTCAACAAAGTTATACTGACTATAGTATTTTTTTTGGCATTTGTGTGGAAAATGTGCCTAGTTGTTTTTTTCTACCCTTAAAAAGATAGTTAAGCTTTTTAATTTGATTTCTCTATGTCATGTATGATTATCTTTAATCTTTTTTTATAATCCATTTAGAAATTGTTTTGCTTACCTCCCCATAAGTCTTTTATTTTTAAATTCATGTCCGGTCCCAATGTGAAGAATATGGTCTCCCTATGGAGGTATCTTCACATAAGTTTTTATACAATAACTGCTTGTTACTCAGTAGCTCGAGGTCTCTTTTTTGAAGAGATTGGTTACATGGTCGTTTTTTCTAAGCCCCATTGTTTTAGAATCAAAAATGTTGTAGGGATTTTTTAGCATCACAAAAATCTGTGCCTCTGAATAGAAATCAATTAAAAAATGCTGTTCGTATCGGGATTCCAATCTGTGAGATCCGCCACGGAAGCTAATTATTGGCCCTGATCATTTATCAGGACCATACAAACTTGCGAAATAAGTAAAACAAATGTGATTTGTTTTGAATGACAACAGTTTTTTCGATAGACTATTTTTCTAACTACTTGTCTATATTGAAACCCTTCTTGCATACAACCCGATTTGGTAGATTTGACGTCCTTGTTACTTTAATTTAAAGTTTGAATAACCTTACGATTAATTGTATCGCTATTGATATCATCTAGACGTGGTTTATTAATGTCACTTGGTCGTGACATGTATCCAGCAATGAAAGCTCAGGTACCCGGATTTAAGCTCTCAATATCTCTATCATAACACTTTCAAGGTGATAATAGTATGTCTTTGCTTTTATCTCAGATGCAAAAAAAAATAATTATGGTTACTTTAATAAAAGCCGAGACAGTGAATACAATAGAAATACAGCGGTTGGATAGTTAATTCGATAACCTTTGCATGTCATAACAATAAAATAGTATACTCAAATTTAATTATAGGATTATTTTTTTTGCAAATAAAACAAGATCAGTGTCATTATGATATATCTCAAGCACACGAAAATCTATAAAAGCTTTTTGTTGACTTTATTTTGGTTGAATATCTCATGACTATTTTGAGAAAAGAATATTTTTTACAAGTTGTATAAAAAAATCAATAAAATGATTTTGATCACTGGATATGCCGAATAAAGTTGGCGCGGTTCATACTTTAATGAAAACAAAATATTAAATTATTTGTTGTGTGTACCATATTTTGCTATTCCCATTAACAAGTGGCATGCCCTACAGTCAGAATTTTTCTTTGGGAGGAAAATCTAAGAAATGTGTTTCGAATTCTATCTCCAGACATCTCAGAAATGTGATCTTACACTTTAGTGATAATACAATAAACATAATCAATGAGGAGAAAAAATACCAAATTGTAAAACTAAAATACTTGATTATTTTTCCATCTTAATACAATGGAGTTATTACAAAGAAATGTCAAATCAATCAATATACACAATTCATAGGCGCAACCAGGAGAGGGGCTCCAGACTTATTATGTATGTTTATTATAATACATTATTATTCCACACTGTGGGCTCCACCGACTTAACAATACATATTTCATGAAAACTACATAATTTGAAATAACGAATTATAATAATTTTAAGGGGTACTTATATCATAAAGTCTACACCCCTCTGGTTTCGCCCATTGTAACGCGGCAACATTTTTAAGTATTCGTTCTACTTGGACACTTAGTTTATGGGTTGATGTCCGTTTAGGTATCCAAAACCATAGATGTCAGTGATATTTATATTAATCTCACCCACTCTATTTGCTCCCAAAAACGGATTGTAAGGGACAATCGGCTTGCTACAAGACCTGTCTTTTCAAAATCATTCCTTATTTTCTTGATTTTTTACATTAGAAATGGGAATGCAAAAACGAAAATAAGACACCTATGATTATTTATAATTTCACTAAACACCTTAAATAAATTTAAAAAAGCATAAATTATCTTACTTAAAATGAAAACCTTAAACGTAGAGTAATAAATTCAATGACTATTATCTTGTATTATTATTTTAATTTCAAATAATTTATTGTTCGCTATTGCCTGTGGTCAATGGCTGGGGGTCCCACGTGGGCATGTCAATGCCAGTTGACGTGCCTACGCTAAAATGGTGGGAAATGCCGCACACCAGCAAGTCCCATCTGCTGGCCTCCCCGTGGCGTCCATCGGGCAATGCAACAATGTTGTAGCTAACAGCAGGGGTCGCAAGGCGAACGTCCGGCGCCTCAAAACTGGGCTACTGGCTAAGGGAAGGAAATCCCCGACAGAAAAACCAGGGTTGAGCCGACCCCTAGAGCCCTTGTGACCCAGGCCTCGGGAGCGCAGGGTTAATCACCCTGCATCCTTAAACCCAAAACCGATTAAAACACCGCCACAAGCGCCTCGGACTCCCGGATGCCAAAATAGACAACCCAGCACAACCATGGACCGAGAAGAAAAAATCCTCTCCAACAAATACATTATGCGCATTGGTGCGTACAACGTCCGTACCATGCGCACTTCTGGAAAGGACCTGCATGCTACCCGTATCTTGCGAAAGTATGGCCTTGACGTCTTAGGACTGAGCGAGATACGCTGGAAAGGCGCAGGAAAGAAGCTGTTGGAGGGGTGCACGTTGATATTTTCTGGCCAGAGTCAATATCATCGCCAGGGGGTGGCAATACTGATGTCTGGGAGAGCGGCCCGTTGCCTTGTGAAATGGGAACCGATCTCTGAGAGATTGATACGTGCCACCTTCAGGACTAGTGACAGCTCTGTGACTGTCTTTCAGTGCTATGCCCCCACTGAGGACGCCAACGAGCAAGCAAAGGACGCCTTCTACGACTCCCTTCACGCGGCAGTTGCAGCAATCCCCCGTAGGGATCGCGTGATAGTAATGGGGGATTATAATTCGCGAGTAGGGGCTGATCCGGCTCTCGGGCCCTCAGTGATGGGACGGCATGGTCTGGGCACCGCAAACGACAATGGTGGGAGACTGATTGAGTTCGCTATCATGAATGAGCTCACCATTGGCGGAACTATCTTCCCGCATAAAGACATCCATAAATACACATGGACCTCTCCTGATGGTCGCACGAAGACGCAGATTGACCATCTTCTTTACAGCACGAAACATAGATTTGAACTTCTCGATGTTCGCACATATCGAGGTGCCGACATTTATAGCGACCACGAACTACTTGTCGGCAAAATCCGCCTGAAACTAAGTCGCATAGCTCAAAATCCAGCGCGGAAAAAGATCGACATCGAGAAGCTAGAAAACGTAAATACGAAACTAAGATTCGAGATTGCTGTAAGGAAGGAAATAGATCGTGTCTCCGTGCGACCTATATCCGGGTCCGATCGCATTGAGGCGGACTGGTGCTGTATCAAACGTGCTATTGCATCATCGGCCGAAGATGTTCTCGGATTCCGGAGGGAGGGGCAACCAAAATGGATGTCCGAAAATACGTGGAGGAGAATTGAAGAGCGGGCCAGGCTTAAAGCACTGAAGGACAGTGAAGCTGACCCTGAAAGATTTGAAGAACGTCGCGCTGATTATCGTAATCAGGACAAAGTTGTCAAGAAGTCTGCGCGACTTGACAAGCGCCGATTCTTGGATCGGCAAATTGAGACAGCTGAGGTGGCGGCCCGCAGAAATGATACCAAGAAGTTATTTAAAATCACGCGCGAGGTCTGCGGAAAGCGACCACCGACTCCCGGGCCAATTCGCGGCCCTGATGGAGCAATAGAGTCAAATGCAGAAAGCGTTAAAAAGATTTGGAAGGATCATTTCTGCGAGGTGCTGAACCGACCGCCCCCCCAGGACCCTTTTGACGTAACCGAAGAGGCTACATCTATGGACCTCCCCCGAGTGTCCGGTATTTCAGACCGTACGCCCACACATGCCGAAATCATCTTGGCAGTGAAGAGGCTTAAAAACGGCAAAGCACCGGGTGGAGACGGAATACATTCTGAATTTCTGAAATGTGGTCTTAACGCCGTCCTACATCCTCTCTATCACCTGATGGCCAGGGTGTGGGACGGTGAGCGTTGTCCTAGGGACTGGGTGGACGGTGAGGTGTTAGCACTCCACAAAAAAGGTGATCCCCTCAGCTGTAACAATTACCGAGGCATAACTCTTCTCAGTATTCCTGGGAAGGTAATGGCACACATTCTCTTGGCGAGAATAAGAGGTCCCATTATGAAAATACTTAGGAAAAATCAAGCGGGCTTCCTCCCTGGAAGGTCATGTGCGGACCAAATACACAATCTTCGATGTCTCCTCCAGCAGAGCAATGAATTTAACAGTGCTCTTGCTTGTTGTTTCGTCGACTATGAGAAGGCATTTGATAGTCCGCACAGACCCTCTTTGTGGAGGATACTGGATGCCTACGGGATTCCGCCAAAGATTGTGGCCATTATCAAATCCTTACATGAGAATAGTGCATGTTGTGTGAGAATCGGTGACTCAAATACCGAATGGTTCGGGGTCACAACCGGAGTGAGACAGGGGTGCGTTCTTGCACCGTTCCTGTTTATTATTATCTTTGACTTCATACTTCGCAGGTCAATTCCGCCTGATCGAGGTGTAGCTGTTGGTCCCGGTCTGAAGCTGTGTGACCTTGAATATGCCGATGATGCTGTAATATTCGATAAATCCATTGAGGGCATCCAGGAGACTATTGATGGGTTAGGAACTAACTCAGGTCGCATTGGTCTAAAAATTAATACTAGTAAAACCAATGTGATGTGTAACCAAACCTGTCATGACTCTGATAGGACCCTTACCAGCGCGGGACAGATCATCGAGAGGGTTGACAGCTTCAGATACCTCGGCGTACATATCCCCGAAGACGGTAGTACAAAAAACGAGCTCGCCATTCGTTTAGGAATGGCTGGAGCCACATTCAACTCAATGCGGACTGTCTGGGACACACAGCTGTACTCGATTAAAACCAAATGCCACTTGTTCAACGCTTGCATTCTGCCGGTAATGCTTTACGGTTGCGAATCATGGCACCTGACGAAGACTCAGAAAAACCGTATACTGAGCTTCGAGAACAGATGCTTGCGTCGGATAATGGGGGTGAGGTGGTTTGATTTTGTGAGGAATTCAGAGATAAGGGAGCGTGCAAGACAGCGTCCCGTCACGTCAGTGGTTATGGAGAGACGTTGGAACTGGCTGGGTCACGTGCTGCGGATGCCTCCGGAAAGCCTCAATCCTGCCTGCCTCTTCTTTCGACCGGTGGGATTCCGGCGTCCTGGACGTCCATCGGGTACTATCCATAGGATGTACTCGGCGGAACTGAGGGATGCTGGCATGTCATGGGAGGAAGCAAAGCTATTGGCGGGAGACAGGGAAACATGGAGGTGCCGCGTGGCGGCCATATGCTCCACATAGGGAGCGAACATGGTCAAAGAAGAAGAAGAATTGCCTGAATTGGGCTCAAGTCATTATTTTTAATTCTGCAGAACAATGCAAATAATTAGATATAATAAGTTGGTACTTTGTAAACTCTTCTACAATGGTTCACTTTTTGCGTGGGGTTAGAGTTTTTTAAATCGTCAATATTGATTAAGGCATGGCTGGTAAACAATTTTGGTATTTTTTGGGACAGCGTAGGATGAATGAACGATTCGAATATTTCATCGGAGTAAATATTATTTATTCGACACCTGTTTAGTAATTGAATAAAAAAGTGAATACAAATTCAAATTTGTTTTTTTAAGAATAATTTTTAGTTTTAGTTTCTGATTTCAATAGTATATAAATAGTCTTTTCGTTTTCACCGAAATGTTACTGTTACAATACTTTAATCAATAAATGTATGAAAATAACTTTTATGTATAAATTTTTTAGTATTTATTTATAGCTATGTATGTTATAAATATATTTTTTATATTATAAAATGTTAGTAAGATCTTTGTTAGTGTGAGCCACACAAAATAATAAACTTATTTGATAAATAATAAAATCATGTGCTTTTGCATAGTCTTGTTGGTTAGGTAAGTTTTAATTTACTGAACGTTTAATTTGTTAACTGATAGTGTTACTTGTATCAATAGTTAACTGTATTTTTTTTTAACAAAACAGCTAATACCAATGCGCCAAATATTTTAATGTTGGAAGATAATACGAGAAAATTACGATGAGATCTTTTTGTGATCAACTCGAGAAGAATTGACATTCAGCAGAAGGTTTTAGGTCTCAAATTCAAATTGAAAAAATCTAAATTTGATTTTACAGGAAATAGAGCCTAGACCCGCCTGATCGGCAATCATAATCAATTAAGCATCAGCGTTCAGCATAATATCTCCTTAATGATACACTTGAGTTAAATTTATTTATATGTGATCAGAAACAATAAATTGAATTGGAATAATATGTAAACAATAAATTCATATTAATTATACTAAAACTTTATAAAGTGGTCTAATGGCTGTAGTAAATTATTTTCAATATTAAGTTTAATAAGGAATTAAATGGTGAGTGGCAGGAAGGTAAACTTTTTCTACAAAAGAAGAAGCAAATATTTTTGACAAATTGAAAGAATTTTTCTGGAGACGAAACTAGATGTGGATGTGCGATAGGACCATTGCAGATATTTATACAGGATAAATATAAAATTTCAATGGAAATAATCGGATGATTCTACAGTATATGCTCTGAATCTCGATTACTGCCACCACAAGGGCAGTTTGAGTCTGGTTTGATCCTAAACTTGTGCAACTTGGCTTTAAGACGTTAGAAAGTGTCCCGTGGTGAATTGCAAGACCCAGTAAAGTGGAAAGAACCAAGTAGTATTCTGACCAATTTCTTTTGAATTACCAGCATATTGAATTATATACTGATCAAAAAAAATTCGTGTTTTGAAACAATAACCAATCGTTTTTCTAATGAATTACTTCTTCCCAACAAAGCTTTATATTTTGTTATGACAACTTTATCAAACAGTAAAGAAAAATAAAACAGCGCCATCAAATTTATGTACATAGCAAATATTTTTGGCAACCTATTTTTATTGTGTTATAACTTATTATGCAACAAAACTTTTCCTCGTTTAAAACAGCATTTCAATTTTTTATCGACACACCAGTGTGTCACGCTGATCAAATATTGATGTTTCTAATACGCGTCTGATCAACGTCAACACACATGTACGTGGTCAGCGTTTTGTATAACTTAATAATTCACGGCTAATGCCCTACTTAGCACTTTTCAAGAAGGATATGTGGGCTGTATATTCAGGACACTCAAATTTCATACACCGACAGATCATTAATTTTATTGGTAATATAAAATCAACGAAAGAAACTTTATACAAGAAAAAACAACTTTCATTTCATTACTAATAATGCTTTTATGATTATTTTATGATTATTTTTTGGGTGTTCATCCAATCCATACACGAGTTTGAACCCTCATAATAATAATAATTTTATGAATTATTTTTTGTTCAAAGCTCTCTTTAAAGATAACTTCATTTTATATGACCTACAGGCTCATAATATCATGATAAATTAAATTATAAAATCTCCCTACATAATTTAAAAATTATAAACAATGTTTTATATCTAAAACATGATTTTGGTATGAATTATTATTATAAGAGTCGGTTGATTTTATCAATTTCACTCGTGAATCATATTACATTTGTAAACATGTGCTGTTTGAAATGGTTCATTTATTATCCAGTAAGCGAATTTCCTTCATAAGAAATCTTCCCCATTGATTTTTAAAGTTTATGTTCAACTCTTAATATTTCACAACATTCTATAAATAATATATTTTTTATCGTTTATTCTTATTTCAGAAATAAGTGAAATTAAAAATGGTTTCATGATTCTTCCGTATAAGATTCTTCGAATACAAATTGATCGAATATGGATACAGAATATATCGTTCGTATAATCTATTATTTATGCCTGTTCCCAACGTAAAAAATATTTGGCAACCTTGAAATTTAAATAAAACAGAAGGTTCAATATTATTTGTTCTTTATAATGCTTGAAATATTCTGTGTTCGGACTTTTCTATGCTCGTATGTTTCTGTGTATGGAAGAATCGCTGTTTGGAGTTTTCTTGTACGCAAGGATTCATTCACCATATTGAATAAAAAAAAGAATTATCGGCGTGCGGCGTGCGTTTTCTTAAGCGGATAATTTGTGTACGAAAAATCTTGTACCAGAAATTCCGTTCTTCGTAAGAAAAAAATATTTTTATTTAAATTAGTTTACAGTTGCAGCTTAACAAAGTAAAAAATAAATGATTATAAAAAATAAAAGTTAACCTTAGTTGCACTTAATTGCACTTAGATGCACTCAATGCACTATGAAAACTATTTTTTGTGTATTTTAAATGATGTAAACATTTAAATTATTATCGTGTATGTAACAAATTGATGAGCGCTTAAAATTAATCGCTTACATCCTACAAGGTTCATGGTTAAAATAGTCTTTATTGAAATAATATGCTTTTTGATAAGTGATAATTGCGTTTTTTTATTTGGTCTCTAACATGATTCAAAGATCAAATTAGTTGACTTTGTATAAATAATTAAAGTCGTTAAGTTGCTTAGAGAATGCTTGACATACGTGGGAGAATGGATCATAATTCTTTGTATGAAATGGCACATATATGAGCATAAAAGAAAATCGTAATGCTGCTAGTATTATCCCAAAAAATTGGTTAAGAGTAAATGGTACTTCGTGTTTGATTGTATTGTCAAAAAAACATATATTTTCAAATCGATAACCATGTTCTATCATTTGTATAAAATTGCACAAATACCACTCACTCCTAAGACAAGTATAAAAGTAATTAACTTAATATTGAGTGATTTAAAAATGTTTCCACAAAATATCTTTTATAAAAAAGTTACTATATTTATTCGAGATAAAGGAAATTATTTTTTCAGTTCTATTAAGTGATTACCGAGACATTCATACCCTTTGGAACACATTCAAAAATAAACTTTTGTATAAACTTTTATATTTGTCTCCAATGAAGTTCCATCCTACCCACATCTAATCGTGTAGAGAAGTGCCCCGGAGCTTTTTCTCTCCCATTGCACACTAAAATTTTCTCCAGATTTCCACAGCCCAATTCAAATATGCATATAAATACAAAAGAGTATATGCAAAAATGGTATGAGACATCGTTCTCAATTGAGTAATATAAATTGCCACCTCAGTACCATAACTAGGCAACTCTGATTTGATCATTGTTTGAACAAATTATTTGATCTTTTCTTCAATGAAGTAATGCGCTGTGGCACACTTAGCATCGCTCCACGGCACTCTAGTGTGTCACGGCACAGCAGTTGCGGAACACTGGTATAGGGAAACCGATTTTTTAAATACTAGCTCAATTCAATCATTCAACCCTTAGCCTATCGGGAAACAAGATCGTTTGAAATTTGAATTAAAACTTAATTATGTAAAAACAGCTTCTTTTGATATTATGATCTATTGATATTATATTATGTATCAATCTATTTAAAATAAAATTTAAAGATCATTTCTGTAACATGTATTTTTATATATAATAATATCTATATATTAATAGCCGATAAAATAATCACAATTCACAATTGACAAATCACAACCCACAAATGTGTGCGTACTGATGTCCCAAAATTAAAAAATTTACGGCATCTGTTCTGCTACTACTGCAAAAATTCGATAATTCACGAAATTTCTGCTACTACGACAAATGGTTGTTAGCAAACTTGAACATTATTCCAAATATTAAATAATTTACGAAATTTCTGCTCCTACGAAAAATGGTTGTTAGCAAACTTGGACATTATTCCAAATATAAAATAATTTACGAAATTTCTGCTCCTACGAAAAATGGTTGTTAGCAAACTTGGACATTATTCCAAATATTAAATAATTTACGAAATTTCTGCTCCTACGAAAAATGGTTGTTAGCAAACTTGGACATTATTCCAAATATTAAATAATTTACGAAATTTCTGCTCCTACGAAAAATGGTTGTTAGCAAACTTGGACATTATTCCAAATATTAAATAATTTACGAAATTTCTACTCCTACGAAAAATGGTTGTTAGCAAACTTGGACATTATTCCAAATATTAAATAATTTACGAAATTTCTGCTACTACGACAAATGGTTGTTAGCAAACTTGAACATTATTCCAAATATTAAATAATTTACGAAATTTCTGCTCCTACGAAAAATGGTTGTTAGCAAACTTGGACATTATTCCAAATATTAAATAATTTACGAAATTTCTGCTACTACGAAAAATGGTTGTTAGCAAACTTAAACTTTATTCCAAAAATTCAATAATTTACGAAATTTCTGCTACTACGAAAAATGGTTGTTAGCAAACTTGGACATTATTCCAAATATTAAATAATTTACGAAATTTCTACTCCTACGAAAAATGGTTGTTAGCAAACTTGGACATTATTCCAAATATTAAATAATTTACGAAATTTCTGCTACTACGACAAATGGTTGTTAGCAAACTTGAACATTATTCCAAATATTAAATAATTTACGAAATTTATGCTACTACGAAAAATGGTTGTTAGCAAATTTAAACATTATTCCAAATATTATATAATTTACGAAATTTATGCTACTACGAAAAATGGTTGTTAGCAAACTTAAACTTTATTCCAAAAATTCAATAATTTACGAAATTTCTGCTACTACGAAAAATGGTTGTTAGCAAACTTGGACATTATTCCAAATATAAAATAATTTACGAAATTTCTGCTCCTACGAAAAATGGTTGTTAGCAAACTTGGACATTATTCCAAATATTAAATAATTTACGAAATTTCTGCTCCTACGAAAAATGGTTGTTAGCAAACTTGAACATTATCCCAAAAATTCAATAATTTACGAAATTTCGGCTACTACGAAAAATGGTTGTTAGCAAACTTGAACATTATCCCAAAAATTCAATAATTTACGAAATTTCGGCTACTACGAAAAATGGTTGTTAGCAAACTTGAACTTTATTCCAAAAATTAAATAATTTACGAAATTTCGGCTACTACGAAAAATGGTTGTTAGCAAACTTAAACATTATTTCAAAAATAAAATATTTTACGAAATTTCTGCTACTACGAAAAATGGTTGTTAGCAAACTTAAATATTATTCTAAAAATTCAATAATTTACGAAATTTCTGCTACTACGTAAAATGGTTGTTAGCAAACTTGAACATTATTCCAAAAATTAAATAATTTACGACATTTCGGCTACTACGAAAAATGGTTGTTAGCAAACTTGAACATTATTCCAAAAATTAAATAATTTACGAAATTTCTGCTCCTACGAAAAATGGTTGTTAGCAAACTTGAAAATTATTCCAAAAATTCAATAATTTACGAAATTTCTGTTACTACGAAAAATGGTTGTTAGCAAACTTAAACATTATTCCAAATATTAAATAATTTACGAAATTTATGCTACTACGAAAAATGGTTGTTAGCAAACTTAAACATTATTCCAAATATTAAATAATTTACGAAATTTATGCTACTACGAAAAATGGTTGTTAGCAAACTTAAACTTTATTCCAAAAATTCAATAATTTACGAAATTTCTGCTACTACGAAAAATGGTTGTTAGCAAACTTGGACATTATTCCAAATATAAAATAATTTACGAAATTTCTGCTCCTACGAAAAATGGTTGTTACCAAACTTGGACATTATTCCAAATATTAAATAATTTACGAAATTTCTGCTCCTACGAAAAATGGTTGTTAGCAAACTTGAACATTATTCTAAATATTAAATAATTTACGAAATTTCTGCTACTACGAAAAATGGTTGTTAGCAAACTTAAACATTACTATAAAACTATAAAAATAAAATAAAAATAAAATAAAAATAAAATAAAATAAAATAAAATAAAATAAAATAAAATAAAATAAAATAAAATAAAATAAAATAAAATAAAATAAAATAAAATAAAATAAAATAAAATAAAATAAAATAAAATAAAATAAAATAAAATAAAATAAAATAAAATAAAATAACATAAAATAAAATAAAATACCATAAAATAAAATTACATAAAATAAAATAAAATTAAATACCATAAAATAAAATAAAATTAAATACTATGCATCAAAAATCTCACGTTGCTGGGCAACGGGCTAATAGCTAGTACTAATATAAATGTCTTGTCTCCAAAAATATCTCTTCATATGCATGGATGTCTGTCTATTAAAGATATTGATTAACAATGTAAGTAATAAGTCTAAACTTCATCCGTTTTGTATTCAAGTCAGATATTTTGCGTAATTTATTTAACACGTAGTAGTGTACAGTTACTAAGACGTATTGAAATTCAATACGCGATCGACTCAGTTTCTACTTGTACGGCGGACTGTTGCTTTTTTCATCTAGTGGACAGCTGTTCTTGTAAATTAATGTTTCCTGTCGTGGTTTCACTGTCAATAACACAGTTTTAATTACTCTTAAATTATGCAAACGCGTATTTTTTTAATTTCTAATTTAGTAATTTAAAAATATTTGTGTGCATATCGGACAGAGTGATGCAAATATATTATATGGTCCCTATTACGTATTAATAAAAAGGTACATAATACACTTTTTTCTTTTAAAAAGATCATATAATCCAGTGCTTCCCAAACTGGGGACTGCAAGGTTTTCGCGAAAATTTTCAGTAGAAAGTACAAATATTTATTTGTGAACATTCTTCTTTGTTATAAAATATAAACATGTGAAATAAAAACAATCGGAGGCCCGCGATTATTTTTTCAGATTTTGGGGACCGCGGCATAAAAAAAGGTTGGTAAGCATTTTATATCAATGCTAATAAATATTAAAAATGATAATACTATCAGTGTTAAATCAAGTAATAAAATAATACTGAATGAGAAAAAAAGGCAGTTATATGGCGTATTGGTCAGCTTTGTTGGCTTCCGTGCCGCATCTCACGGGTTCCAATACATTTATCGATTTCTATTCGAAGGAGTCTAAAAATTCCCTCCTACCTTTCTTATTCTTCAATAAGTGGGCGCAGTGAGGACGATTAGTTAACTACTAGCCGTATCCTTCTTTCCCTACTACTCTCTTTGAAAAATAAAGATTGAGCGACTGAGTAATAAACAGTTCTCGTAGAAAAAAATATGTTGAGATACCTTCATTAGAAAGCCATGCGCTCCACATTAGGAGCGGACATTAATAAAAAAGTTTAATTCAGTTATTATATCGAGAAATCTATCAATCGAATTTAAGTTTTTTCTAAGAGTCAAAGGGAAATTATTTATTTAGCTGCGATTTTTTTTGGCCGTCAAGTTTTGAATCATCGTGATTATGATCGATGTTTTCGACGTAATTCTTTATGTTATTTATTCCAGATATTTTAAAATGTTTTTTCATTTATTGCAGAGCTGAACAAATATTTTTAATATAATAAAAAAGATAGACGTAACAACATACACTCAACCATATTTTTGTAGAAGGAAGATAAATTTGAATGTACTTAAAATTTTCATTAAGCCCGCCAATTTTTTCACGTAACAATTATTGTTTAACTATAATGAATGTAAAGAACTAGAATGTCAAAATGAGTTTTTTTACAATTTTGTGGTAATTTGAAAAAAAGAGTGACATTACTATTACTACGTTGAATACGTAAATTTGAAGATATTAATTTCCAATGAGATTATGATATAAAGTGGCCGAAAAAAATGACTTATGGAAATGAAAAAATTGTTTATAAAACAATAGTTTTGACCTTGCTTACGAATTTCATGATGACAGTTTGTGTCTAAATTATTAATTATCTTCTGACGGCTTATTGGATATTTCAATTAAATGTGTTACGTGTGTTGAAGGATTTATGTTTCATAGCGTTTATTATTATTATTAATTATAATTAATCGAAAAATGATGTTTACAAACGAGTATTTATTTATGAATAAAATGAGGATTCGCATAGAAAGTTGATGAGCAGGATGCTTGATATGCAAATTAAGTTTTGCAGTGAAATCAAATATCTGTTTATGTGTTTTGCATTCGCGTCATTTAAGGATTATCTTTTTGATGTTTAGCACGATTCAAATAATTCATTTGTTGCGCTATAAATTACAAATTTCCAATGAACTAGTGTAGTTCATAAAACTTTAAAGAACTATCAAACTGTTGAATCTTCTTGTTTTGGCTGTAAAACTAAATTTATGTCAGATTTCTAGTAATTATCAATTTAAATTTTCGTTCAACGTAGTGCATAAAGTTGCAGTTATATTAAATTGATACTATGGCCTGTAAAAACAAAATATTAATACTTTGTATTACTTTAAGTTTGTGTCAAATTTATTTCATGTGCAAATGTAACTCTCTAGACCAGTGCTTCCCAAACATTTTCAATCCACGGCCCCTAAATCTGAAAAAAAATATTTCGGGGCCCTTCTCAATACAAAATATGTTCTGCGGCGGCCTTCAGAGAAATTCCACGGCCCCAAATCTGGGAAGCACTGCTCTAGATTAAATAAGTTTTCAATATCGAGTATTGTACCATTTTCTGTACTTAATTGTATTTTTGCAAACTTTTACGTCGGTAAAGAGGCAGTAATGTATTATGTTATTAAATTTCTTATTATATTTTATTTTTTATGTGAAAATACTTAATTTAAATTTAATAAAAATGTATATTTTTTTGCTAGGTCGTATATAGGGCATCCAATCCCGGGATCCGGGATCCCGTTCAATTTTCTGATTCCGAAATTCCGGGATTGAGATGGCCGCGAATTGAGAAATTGAGGATTGAGGATTGAGAATTGAGAAATTGAAATTGAGGATTTCGAATTCCTCGGTGAGAAAATCTCAATCCCGGGATCCCGGGATTCAAAATAAATCAATCCCGGGATTGGATACCCTAGTCGTATAGCAATTAACAATAATAAAGTTTGTAAAATAACAATACCACTGAATTAGTATATTTTTTATAAATTTCCGCAAACCTTTAAATTGTATATTTTCCTAATTTATCTGCCTATTAATAATCCAACACACACATACACAAAGAAGAAGGGAAATTTCGACAAGTAACACTGCCACTCGGTGTGTACTCTTAATATTATTTATATAAACTTCTATGTAGGATCATGGACTTAACGCAGTTGAATTAATATTAATAATATAAATAATTTAACCCATGTCTACTTCTGATTTGAATTTGTATTAATCGAGTTATTTTAGATGATATTACATAAATGGGTGATATAATAAGTCAACAAAGAGAATTTAAAGTATTAAAAATTGATATAATTTAAGACAAAAGCTTCGCAATCATTGAATTGAGTAGTAAAGGAAAGACTTATGTTAGAAAAGTTATAGATTCTTTACACCGAAAAATAGGAGGCATAGTATTATCATTAATTAATATACTGCAATGTTCAATAAAAACCTTTCACTACTTTTAAAGTGTGTTGCTTTGATTGTTTGAAAAAAAATGTATCTTTTGAAACAACTTGTATATTATTATATCAAATCTATGTCAAATGTAACAGCGATAGGAAGTTTGTTTAATTATTGAGCAAGAAGTAGATATTATTAGTCAAAAAACTCATGCGTAGCGAAACGATAATTTGTAAATCGTATCTTGTAGTGCTACATATGAATAATTATCAGATGGATGTACACTCGGTAGTAAGTATCCAATGTTAAAATTGACGCCATTAAATTTCGCTTCAATTGCCCATTCATTATAATGTGAGTATGTGAGGAGACAGGTGGTGATCCCTAAACAACTTTCCTACAGGCCATGGCAGAAGATAATGATAGAAGGTAATTTATTATGCGGTTACAGAAAATGACTGATAAACGAATGATAAAGATGAATCATGGGATAATATGTGTGGCCTATATACAATGTAATTCCGATAGTAAAATTACAAACATGTTATCAGAAGTGGTATTTCAAGAGAAAGAATAGTAGAAAATTTATGGTAACTATAATTTAACCGCTTTTGCAATTTGTTCATAGTTTATTTAAATATCGAGCAACTACAAAACTCTACTATGAGTGAATCAAAAAATTTACAATAAATCTAATATGGCAAAGTCTTACTTTGATAGTGTTATAAATTATAACTTATTATTTCCGTACATTTTTAACATTTAATTGATTCAAAAAAAATATATGAAACAGGTTGAAAAATGAAAGATAATAATGTAAGCTGTTATTTTATCTTCGAAAATTCATACCCCCCAAGAAGGAAACGATGTAAGGATTTGAAATTAGTCGTAGTCATCTGTCATATTAATCGAAATAAACTGTGACTATTTTGACTCCAGGGCTTAGTTTTTTTTTGCATAATTAAAAGTGCTAGTACAAACAACACTTTTTTACACGAATTTTTTGAACAGTGTTCTAAAAAGAACGAATTCTGTATTATTTGTTCTAATATGAAAACAAAAAAAAGAAGCGGATAACGGATTTCCTATAAGTATGAAATTCAACAACACAAGACCAATACTAATAAACAAAAGATTTCATTAGATCCTAAAAAATTAAAAGTGTCTGGCGATATCCAGTCACTCATAAAAGTTCCCGAAAATAAAGTAATGGGAAAAAGTTTTTTTTTCTTGAATGAAATACATATGATTATTTTTGTAATTTATTTATAAGGGTCTTTATGATAAACTTTATTATAAAAAATCCCTTTTTTCACAATGTTGTTACACGGTTTGTTGTGGAATAGAGTTAAATGTATTTTGTAGTTTGTAAAGATTGCAAAGTTAAAAACATAAATAATTGATGATGTAAAATAGTTAAAATAAAATTCTCATGGAAAAATATTCTGTTTTAATAAGTAAATCATTACCTCTTGCTTTATATTTAGCAATAAAAATAATATAAAAAATCATTCACAAGGTGAAAAGACATATAAAAGTATCGTGTGTTAAAATATGGTCATAAAATGATAATTATTATTTAATATTTATTTGTTGAGCTGAAAATAAAATATTTGTTTATATGCAAAAATGACGTCAATAACGGATGTCTTATAATTTATTTTATCGCTTATTCAAGATCACATAATTTAAGTTGCTTCAGGAGAATGCATTTTGTGAGAACAAATTTGTAATCAATTTTTAGTTGCATCTGAATAATCAGAATAAACAAATATTTTTATTGAAAAAATAAAATTATTTAAAGAAATTAAATCCCCCGAATGCTAACGGCAGGATTAAAGGTTCATAAAAGCGTATGCAATATATTCACATATTGGTGTCCGAGCATCAGATCTAATTAAATGATAGAAGATTTCATAAAATCTCTTACACCACTTCAGTTTATTCACGACGTGTTTGCAATGTTAATATTAAATGCATACTTGACTGGTGGGCTTGTTATTTTTATATGTAGAGTCATACGAGAAAATAATAAATTTTTAGTCATTTTAGATCGAAAGACTGTAATATTTTATTTAAATGGAAAGTAATTAAGTAACAAAGAATCTTTTTTTCCCCAGAAACGGCTTTAAACTCAATGATACATTTATTTATAATATAAACACGAAAAATTCATTTACTAAGCGTCAGTTCAAGTTCATCCGTGCACTTAAACGCCTGAAGATGGCAAAAGGCGAAACCCGGGTCGTTAGTGACAAAATCTGTGTGAATGTACATCATTTGAACCATTCAAATTTAGAATGAATCATTTTCCATAATTCAATGTTCATATTTTCTTTATATCATTATCTTAAGTATTTAAAACCATTTCTCGCGATGCTCGTTCTGCAGTTCATATGATTTAATTTTAACACATATTCTATAAAACGTTTGTTCAACAAAAATAATGAAGGAGCTGGTTGAATATCTAAGAGATTTAACTATCTATTTAAAGCTTTAATTTTAAATATTGTTTTAGTTAATAGTGTTAAAAGATCTTTTACTACCGCTACAGTCCTATGTAAACTTTTGTCACGTCAATCAGCCTCCTTTACTACATTAGATATAACGCCTTCCTTTGCTACTGCCGACCTCCCGCACTCGCAAGTCTTGGGAAATCGCATTCATCCAGTAAACTCACGATCTTACCCTAAGTTTTGTGTCAAGATAATGTTGAGTTTTTTATTTAATGTAATAAAAATAACGAGAAAATTTTTCAAAATATTGACTATAAAAATAATAAAACATTTTTAGTACTTTTTCCACATAAAATTTATTAGATCAGGACCGGTTTCGCTCATGATGAGCATTGTCAACTGATAAGAAAAACAATAAAACAGTGATATTTATACAAATTTTAAGTGATAAAAACAAGGTATGACAAACAATTGGTATTACAACCTAGCAAAAGAATTGAAGTAAAATAAACTATAAATAAAAAGTTGAAGACCACTTAGAAATGAAACTATTATTTTTTTGTCATAATAGTTTCATTTCTAAGTGGTCTTCAACTTTTTATTTATAGTTTATTTTCCTTGTATTTTACTTCAATTCTTTTGCTAGGTTGTAATACCAATTGTTTGTCATACCTTGTTTTTATCACTTAAAATTTGTATAAATATCACTGTTTTATTGTTTTTCTTATCAGTTGACAATGCTCATCATGAGCGAAACCGGTCCTGATCTAATAAATTTTATGTGGAAAAAGTACTAAAAATGTTTTATTATTTTTATTATAATGCCATTCCACCAAGTATTGACAGTGAACACCTTAAAAGTGATATTGACTATATTTAGATTAAATTTGGTGTCTTAAAAACATTCACTAACGCATTTGTTTTCAAGTACCCACATTAAGAAAAATAATGATGAAGATCTTATTAACGGCAAATGTTGCCATGCCTGCCGAATATAATTTTATGTTTGGCACCTTAAAAGGACGGGGCGAAGCTATAATATCGCGTAGAATATAGAACAAACCGTCTTGAAAATTGCAGCGAATAAGAATTAATTTGACTGACGTGACAATGGATGGGACGGAAGCTGGGAACTTTCTAGTACTTACAGTAATATTGCTAACACAAGAAGCACCGAATGAACAATGGGGCCGATTTTGAAGTTATCGTTTTGCAGTTCATCAAAAATGTAACGCCATAAATCCTAAAGATTCATGATGCGATTTGTAACATTATTTTTATGAGAAATAATTCATTTTCATAAAAGTAAAGCAACACAGTTTCCTCTAGCATTGTTTAATTTGACTGAAATAGTTATTAATGATGACTTTGTAAATTAAAAAAAAAAACAGAAATAGTATCAATATTTTACGGCCATTATCTAGATCAGGGTTACCCAACTTTTTTTGACTCAATTCAATTAAATTTTGAGAAAGTAGTAGGTACCACATTACGTTAAATTGTACCATCATATAAAAATGATTGTATTCTATGTTATTTGTAATTGCAAGTATAATCATATAGAATTTGCATGGTAAGAAATGTATAAAAATATGGTAGTCGCAATCGATCTGTTTTATGTTATATAAGTTATGTGCGAAGTCAATATTATAATATACTCAAAATTGAATAAATTTATTAACTATTTCGTTACACTAATACTAACCATAAATTATTTTAATAAAAAAAGTACAAAGTACAAATAATAAATTTTCGTTTGTTAATTGAACTTCTTACAAAATAAATTTCATGAGGTCCTTGTGCTTGCTTAGAGGAACATAGTTTTTTTTAATTCGGTTCAAATGATGCACAATGATTTTTGATCATCACATACATATTGACGTCGACTTCGATTAATTTAGATACTTTTTATTATAATATATATTTTTTTATATTTGTAAATCATTCATTCCTGAATGTCCACCATTACTGTTTTTTTTGGGTACCACCAACCATCAACCTTGTACCACCAAGTGGTATGCGTGTCATGGGTTGGGAATCCCTGATCTAGACCAAAACCAAATACTTTTTTTTTTTAATTTTAAGACAATATTTTGTGTTAACTATCTGAAGAAATACAGGTGTGATAAAACTAATAACAGCAAACAAAAAATCTGCTAATATTTGGCTATAAATAAAAATTACTCTGCTATTGGGTTTTGTCACAAATAATTGAGTAATATATATTTTTATTATGCCTTTCTTCTTATTCAAACTGTACCAAGTGTAATCTTTCGTTATGAACGCTTCTTAAGTGTTGAAATATTTCAGAATGTCGTGGCAGTGCTAGATATCAAATCATGATTATATCAATCGAAACATCTAGTCATAAAAATCAACACTTCAATATTTGCGGTAAACGAAGTTTTTAGAGTTTAAAAAAAAGTGATTTGTCTTAAGTTAAGATTATTTTTTATATTGTATTAAATCATTAAAAAAAACAATATCACATATCGCTTATATACCATACAATCAAATAAACATGAAAACAATATTATGGTTCTTATCAGTTACAAGAATCATCCATATTTAAAATATTTCGATCAATGAATATATCGTTAAATCATTTATGATTTTTTTTTCGTTGACTTGACTTTTGGAAAATATAAATTTTCTCATCTAGTGTAAAAAGTACACACACATCGCTTTTTGTATGTAACGCCCGAATATACATAATATATGATTTAACACGCAGTTCGTGTGTTTTTTGTGATATCATTGCTATTAAAATGATTATCATATAATTTGATATCCATTTAAAAATATATATTCAGCGTTATGACATTTGACGTTATCTGAATTTTTTTATATAATATTATTCAAATATAAAATACAATGATGTTTTAATTAAACACTTCAAGACAGATAACGATACACAAGGAATTGTAAATAAAAAACCAAATTATTTTCAAAAAAAAAAAACTATAATGTCGTTTTCCCCATACCATTAAAGTGTAAGCAAGGAATAAGAAAAATGCTAGCACGATTCTGATTGGTTTCTCCACTCGTGGTAAAAAGCCTACTGGGCAGAATTATCTTCGAAAAAAGGTTCACTTGTTATGAAATTGATATTGAAATTCGTTATACCTGTGTTATTTTGCAATTTGTTCCTGTGAATTTGCATCGCAAATGAGTGTTATTTGTTTTATAGCTGCGCATTATTGCATTGTAAGTATCGAGTATTATGAGTTAAAAAAAATCAATAATGGTTAACATAATAATTCATACTTCAAAACCAATTTTTGTTCAGTCAAAAGTTTTATATTCAAATGTGTGACGTCAAAATTTAACATATTATAGACTTGAACTCGAAAACCAACCAAAAAAAAAGCTTTTTTTTCAGTTTCAAAGCATTAAATTATACATTGAAAACAAGAATTAAATTTTAAAAAAACTGGACATGCGTAATTTGATTGCAAATTTTAAATTTCTGATCTCAATTTTCAGTATATAAAACCGTTTCAACAGAAATTATCTAGCTTACTCTTTTGACTTGATAGTGATTAAAGACAGAGTTGAGATGACGAAAGCCATATAACTTTTTTGAATTTGAAAAATTTTTTACTCCACTTTTTGTGCTATAACTTGTGACGTATGTTTCGTCTCTTTGAGAAGCATCATCAAAGAGACTGTGATTGCGTTTCTAAAATAGGTAAAAAAACATTTTTTATATTAAAAGTGAACTTCCACAAAGTATCTATCAAATCTATCAAAGATAATATAAATTAGTTAAAAATTAAATTGATGGTAATTTACTTAAATGAAAGTTGAGTTCAATAAATGAATTATAAATGAAAATAATGTCATTGACAATGTTTAAATATTGTTTGCGTTAAATAAAATTGACGTTTTTTACTGGTATCAAATTTTGCATTTATCTCTGTTAAAGTGTTATGGTTAGTTCATGTAAGTGCTTTGGCATTTAAAACAGGATCCAAAAATAATAGTAGAGTCAAGTTTTAGCGGATCAATTTAAGAATGAAAGCTTGAAGGTGATTTTGTCATTCTCTCTCCATGTTGTTTGATGTTCATTATTAATAAATTAAGAATAATACAAAGATGAAAAAATAGAATCCGTTACTGAACGATAATTTTGCGATAGTTTATAAATTAAGTTTAAAAGGAATTCGAGGTGAGAAAAAAGCTTTTTTAAAAAAAAAATATTTATTAAAATGGATTTTTTGACACTGTCGGATTTTATTATACCCTATCAAAGATAAGATTTATGCGTTCCTGTTAGGTTAATTTAAATTTTGTAATTTTAGAAACGAGTTTACATATACAGAAGTACAGTTAATAAATGATTTGCGGGAAGGTAATATCCTAGCACGTTCAGACGGGAATGCTTCCGCAAGTTATAAATCGGTCGGAGATGGGTGACATCTCTTTACCACTACGTCAAGTTGTACGATTGACGTCTACCCAGCTAGGTAGAGAAGTAATTTTTGGGGTATTTAACGGTTAAATTTGCATAAAAATGAGTTTACATAGACAACTAAGAACTGAATCGTTGATTGACAAAGAAATTAATGAATTTATATAGACATAAAGGAGAAGAAATAATGAAATTTGTTTTGCCGACTGGTTTTTAGTATTTTATCACATTACAAATCCAAGGAAAAGGAATATGTCACAAAAATTAAAAGCATTACAAAAAAGAGACCACACAAAAAAAACTGATTAAAGTGCTCGGAATCCAAATTTTTCTCGTTTACTTTAGTTACTTTGTTACCCGCTTTTAAGTTTTGCTTTCCTGAAATTCAGATGTGAAATACGTACCTAAATTTTAATTATATTCAAGAACTTAAATCTGTTTATGACACCCACCAACAACATATTAAATTTTTATGCCCGCGATGTGCGTTTTCTATTTATTTTCATTTTTCCGTTGGTCCCTTAAAAAAATTAAATCAAGGTTTTACTTTATAAAGCACATAATAGCTGAGGATTAAGAATTTAAGTTAACAAATTATATCGAAAAGCGTTACCGTTCACGAGTAGAGTGGAGTAGAGTGAGAGTGTGATTTTTATTGTACGTATTTTTTTACGTATACTGTGTTTAGGTTAAATGAATTTCATAACTTTAATTAATTAACTTAATCCCGGGCTTCGAAGTTGAAGTCATGAAAATTGAGCGGCTCGAAACATTTAAAAAACATATTTAATGATGTGTATTCAAACCACAATAGTCCACAGTGTTGGCATTGCATACTTGACTGACTAAAGATGATCTGATGGAATATATAAATAATAATATATAAGTTATAAAATATATAAGTTATATAATATATAAATTATTGAAAAATTTCTTCGGAGTCTGAGTCGTCTTTTTTTACACGACTCCACAGCTCTGCTTTAATCACAAACAATTTAAAATTTGATATTTTAGAAATTCATATAATCACACCTTAAGGAATTTAATGTCAAAAAAAGTAGTGTGAATTGTCAAAAAAAATGAGTAGATTCGTCACTGTATGTAGGTATATTATATTGAAATATTAAAATAAATCGTAAATTGAAAAATTCCATTGTACGCTTCTGACAAACGTTATTTAAAGTGCTTCTTTCGTAATAAAACGCATATTGCACTTTATAACGATGCAATTCCATTTATTTATTTCTGATTACGTTTGATGCACTTCACGAAGTATTTTTTTTATTTATGATTTCTATTCTATGCGAAGCATCGTATTTGTAAAGCATGCGTTTCCGGTATACTCTTTTTTCAGTACATGTAAACTTCCTTTTGAATTCTCATAAATATTCATTATATATTTTATATACTACCACATAATTTTTAATGAATATAGCAGTCCTATAAAATTATGCTTTCATCCAAACGTTTTATTAGAGTTATTAAATTTTATCAATTGTATCCATCAATGATTCTTGAATAAAATATTTTTACTACTAATGGCTATAACATTTGGCAGACCAAAACAATATTTGTAATACGAAATTGTGTTTAAAAAATGGAATATGCATATTTTTTATTCATTTTCAAATATTAATTATTTAATAATACGTTTTAATTGAAGCATTCGAGAAAAAAAGTGGTGTCGACTTAGAAGTATGAAAATGTGAATGAAATTAATAACTATTTGTATCTCAATTTGAAATATGTGATAGCGGTGTCAAGTCATTTTTTGAATTTCAGCATAACTAGCATGTAATATATTATACAAAAAATATAATAGCTAACTATATAATATTAAAGTTTTTAAACTATGTAGCTTTTTATTAAACTCCAACTATCTAATGTCTTAATAATTTTAATATTCTAATATGCGTGATATCTAAAAATACCCACTGACTCTTCAAATTTAAAAAAAAACGGGACGTAGCGATAGCGACTACTTATTCCTACAACTCTCTTCGAAAGAGAGATTTTGAGAAACTGAGTAACAAACTGTTCTCGTAAAAAAACACGTTTGTTGAGAGGAGTATATTGCCTCCTTCATAAAAAGGCAATATACGTTGGAAGTGGACACGGACTAAAAAAAAAGTTTTTATTTGAGGCTGAAATATTATACTATTAATTTGCATATTAATTCATGTTAAAATTCAACAGTAAAAAAACTTTAACACATACGATTCTTTTAAAAAAAAATGTATCGTTTGTTTTTACAAATAACTCGCAAGAATTGGTTTGATATAGTATGATGCCAACATAACAAAGTAAAGTTATGTAGAAATTGAAAAGGAAATTTGAGGAAACTACTTACATCTTGTGTAAGTATAATGACATTCGAATAAGTACAAAAAAGGTATTGGATTATCATTGTTATTAAATCCGTCTTTGGCAATAACAAATTAACTTCCGGTAGTTTCGTAATATATTAAATTTGAGGTAATCACGAATGAAAAACTGTAGTTACCCACTATAACGGTTAAAAGTTGTCGTTTTCAGTCATGGTTGATGCTCTTTGGTTATAAAAAATAATTGCTAATAAAGTTTATACAACTTTATCCGTAGAATTATACATTTTATCAATATTCCGTTACAGGACAATTTTTAAATTTATAATTACGTAAGATTCGATTAATATAGCTGATTGATTTACGAAAAAGATTTTATGAAATTTACCGTTCTCGAATATACCTAATATCATTCGAATTTAAGTATTTATCATATTTAATATTATAATGTTTATTCTATATTTAAGAAATTTAGTCATTTAAGTACGCTCAAGTAAAGTAGAAATAAAATGGTGGAATCAATTGAACTTTTAAACACAGATTAAACAAGAAAAGTAAGTATTTTACAATACAATCAAAGTACAAAGTAAAATAAGATAAAGCAATGTCGCCAAAGCAGTGCAACTTTACTATTATTTTAATGGTGTATTTTATTAATAACTTCAATAACATCAAGAAAAATTTGGTCCATTTTTTTACTCGAAAAAATATGTAAGCTATACTTCTATAAATATTTATTGCATATTATTTCCTGTCTGAGACAGTCGATTTCCGTTCGTTGAAAAAATAAGTGATCGCTTAAATATATTGTTATAGGTCAGTTTCAATCATTTTTAAAAAAGATTCGAGAAAGGGCTATTGTTTTGATTTGTCAACCATTCATTCGATTTGTCGAAAAATGGTTATTTTAAGACACATTTTTTGTAAAGAATAAACGAAAATTAAGATTAAAAATGTGAGGTTATATTGGCATGCTGTGTCTGTAATTGCTGTGAATTAATTGGAAATTACTACAGTCGTATTAAAAAAACATATAAATATATATATTTTAATTTAGTTGTTTAAGGGTGTATTGAGAGAGATACTAGTAATAAGTGTGTCAATAAGCAATACATATTATTTCAGTTTATGCAATATGTCATAATTTCTCAAACTAAATCAACCGGAAATAAATTTCACTAAATGGCGGCACTAAATATTGATATAAATCAAGTTGTGTATAGCTCTCACAGCTGCCTCTTATGGGAAAATGGCCGACGTACAAACGACTCGTACAGAAAATCATCCCACACGATTTTATGGACAGGCACTTAACAAAACGTGTTATACAAGACATCGTTGATCCTCATTTCCCATATAAAGAAATAGTGGCTATTACTCGGCTAAAAATAGCGGTGAATTATCGGTCTTTACGTCATAAATGTGAATTAAAAATTCGTTCTAGCTAATATTTACGATCGCCTTATTGAATCATTCGCATATTAATAAGGAGAAAACTTATTCTGAATAATTTTATTAAGGTAAACAGATCATTTTCTTATATCAATCAGAAACTTTGCTAATTAGTAATAATTTTATGGCTGTGGGAATTAAAGCTTGATAGCAGTGATGTAATATATTAGAAAAGTCGTTAGAATGATAATATTTTATCAAGTCGTGAATAGTATGTGGACCTGAAAAATTGAATCTGTATTAAGATACATTCAATAACAGTTTAATCTACTGTTAATTGTATTTTTAAGCCATATCTTCTTTCAATTAGGAGAATATGGAGTTTATATCAACAAATGTGTTTCTACGAAAACTGCTTGTTACTCAGTTGTTAGTAGAGAGTAGGGGTGGAAAGATGAGAACATTTTAGACATTACAGACATATAAATCTATAAATTGATTTAAAATATCTGTTCGTTCTAAGTTTGAACCCTGGTTAATGGTGTCATCACTGTAAATTGTTGTTCCTTTAACTTTATCGTTGAACATATCTGTTTTGTTTATATAAATCATAGATATGTAGATAAATAATAAATCCGAAATTTCTTGTCATCCGTAATTTGCTTTACTTCTTTTCATGTAATACCAGCACTACTTAGTTACTCCAAGAACATCATAACACAATGGATCTCCCCTGATCACAATAAAATGCAAGCAAAGTTCAAGATTTTACAAAACTCTAGTAACACACGTTTCAGCCGGTTCCAACGTCTTTCCATGGCAACAATGGTTACACGAAGCTTTCTGGTTTGTTGTTTGATTTTTGAGCTCCTTGTTTATTATTTAACTCAGTGAACGAACATTTTTCAACGGCAAAAAATGCTGTTCTTAGCGACGATATGAGCAATAAGATTAATTGGATCACTGCGTCATTCTATTTGCATATAAATTATGTTTATGAAATTGTTTCTTATGCAACAAATCATTTTTTTCACGTGGACACGGGTAATTTGTATTTGTTGTGAGTCTTTTTACGGTAATTATTATGTTATGTTTATTTGTACGTGCATGTCATGTTGTAAGTTGCATAACACAAACAGAGCATGTCATTCGTGATAGAAATAGCTAGTTTTATTCGTAAGTTTTTTGGTTGATTATGCTTGCTTAGACATTGGTTGTGGATAATTATGAATTCATAGCAATGTTTTTCGTGTTCTTATCATATTAAAATATATCTCGGTTTCATATTATGTTCCAATATTAAACTGATTAGCAATGTAAATAGCTTAGGAATTAGTGGAATCCAAAATATATATTTACACATTTACTGTATGAATTTATGCGATATGGCTGAAAGCGTTTTCAATGACTGTCAATTTTAAGAACCGCCATACAAATGTTATATTAAATATGTTTTTTTTTAAATTTAGTTTTAAAATAAATTTTAAACGGCTGAAACATACGATATTTCATTGAGGTATAATTCAATATCGTAGTAGATATTTGTATTCGTTTTCACTTTTGAAAACAACACATCAAAATATTAATTTAAAAGCAGTCACTGAAATTAAGAAAGTGTATACCAGTCATGACTTTAATCACTTTGTTTCAGAAATATACTACATTTAAAAAAGGTACTATGCAAAAAAAGCACAAGTTTCTGAGATGTGTATCTGCTACACATCAGTTAAACGGAAGTGAATCATGACAATTATATGTAGTAGTGTTATATAATTGTCATGATTCACTCCCGCTTGCTTGATGTGTAGCAGATACACAGCTCAGGAGCTTGTGCTTTTTTGCGTAGTAAGGGAAGGGTTAAATTGCAACAAGAATTCATTAAATACGTACTAATAGTTTTTGTTTTGAGCATTAAAATCGTAAAATATAAGTCAGGAATACGAATTGTTTTTCTAATTTTATATTATTGAATGTTGATAATGTGTCAAAACTGTCATTTCGAGTACATTGACCAAACAGCCAAAAGTCTTTATAATATTAAAAATGAGCATTACTCTTGTGTGATAGATTAAGTCTGAAAACGTTTCTGATAAATTAGGTAACACAAAAAAAATCGTAATTAATTCTATATTTTTGTGGAGAAAAACAGTTTTAACATTTAAGAGTATTGTACTCAGGTATTGAAGGTAGGTAGTATTGTATTAAACGAGCTCGCTAGTTATATTTGAAATGCATTTCTGACTAGTGGATTGATATATTTCCAAAAACATTGTTCACCGCTAGCATACATACAAAAGTAAAACAAACAAGCTTTAGTAAAATATTGACTTTTTATGCGTGTACCGTTTGATTTTTATGATGTTCGTCCGCTTTTATAGTAGTACTTTGAAATTTTCGGGCTTAAATATTTACCGAGACAGTATTGTGCGCTTTCCCGTAGCTTTTGTATAGATAAACCAGAATACAGTTAGGTCAACAATAATGCACTGAAAATACAAACTTTAATGGACAAATAAAGTTAATATGAAGTTTGGTTTACGGTCAACGGATATGGACTCGGTATTAAACTTACAGATAACTAATGTTTGTCAAACGTAACGTAGCAGGTTTATGATGAAATCACTTGTAAATTAAGAAGTCATAATTTTAGTAGTTTTTTAGTAGTTTCGACAGATGGTGGTAATTTTTTTAAGTGAAAAATAAGCACTTAAAAATTGAATATACATACCGAATCAAAAAAACAATGAGTATTCAATAATTTATTTCTTTGTCTAATAATTTAATAATTTGATAATTTGTCTTTTTAAGCGATCAGGATGGATAGATAAAAATGTTGAAATAGTTGATATACACAAATTTTGATAGATTTTTTTTTTTTAATTAATATATTCCAAACCTTTGATAGGCTCAACTGAGTCCAAATGGTCAACACATTTGGTAACAGGGCTGGTTAATATTATAACAAAAACTATATCCACCTAGAAACTTCTCAAGCAGTAATGTTGATAGAAAACATACAACTATTTAGTTATATTAATTTTTTAAAAGAAATATCATTTATACAAAATACATTTCTGCATTATCTTAGTTGTTATAAGAGGATTTTGTAGAAAAGGTGTTTTCGTTTTTTTAGTAGTTTTTGATTAAGTGAGTGCATTAAATTATTTTTTGACAATTTTGTTACTTACTGACTTCTGCCAGTACGGAGATGATATGAAGATTGACACCGGTAATGATTTTTTATTTCGTTTGCAATAATACTTTGACAATCAACTTTTTGTTATTAAATCATAATTTGTAACAGTATTGTAACAGTATTGTAACATTACAGTATTGGCAAAAACTCCATGATAAACAAAAGTCAAAATATTTACACGTGTCAGTGTTTTAAAACATAACTTTACAGAAAATGCATTAAAACATCGCTGGTTGAATTGCCTTAGAGAGTAAAAACACTTACTTAGTATGTCAAATAAAATAAAATGTTCGGTACGCAAGAACAACGTTACGATTCAGATTTCGCGTAACAGTACGGTAACATTACTTTGATGCCCACCTTCAGAAAATATTTATTGTATAACATCAAACCCTCAAAGAGTATATTTTGGTTTAGGTGTTACACAGCGTAAGAAACTGATTGTCATTTTTCACAACGTAGCAAATGGTCACATCGCGTAACAGTTTTGATATTACTGTATTCATTTTGTACACAAAATAAAATATCCATAACATTGTTTAATGGACAAGGAAGAGATTTTTTTAGACAGTAAGTGATCAATAACTGCAGTTTCATTAATGATTGCTTAACAAATAAACGTCCAGTTAACTACGGTTATGGCGATAGATATAGCTACTAACACTAGAGCAGTGGTTCTTAACCCTGTGCCCGCGGGCGCATGTACGCCCGCGGAGCCATTTTTGTGCACCCAGCAAAGTATCAAATACAATTTAAATGTCAAGGATCGTACTAAATGTGCTTTGTTATTTTTATGATTTTTTTGTAAATGTAGATAAATGCATAATTTTCCGATTTAAAATAAATAATAAATTAAATGTAACACATGTAAAGCTGTTAAGGGAAAAATAGTAAAATTAATACATAAATATATACTACTTTTTAATACTATGTATGTAAATCTTGTTTTTTTTAAATCCAGCCAGCGCCCGTCACTCTTCTCCTAAATCTCAACTGCGCCCGTCACCGCAATAAGGTTAAGAACCCCTGCACTAGAGCATCCAATCCTGGACCCTTTTTATGATCCCGTGATTTTGGGATTGACAATTTTTCCGATCTCGGGATTCCGGGACTGAACGTTCAATCTTCATTCAAAATTTTTGTTCGGCGATTTTGAAATCATGGTATTTTTCAAACAAATTTTTATCGTTTTTTATAGTGTTTCTAAGATTTGGATTTTCAAATTTACGAAATCACCAAAATAAAAAAAATTGGAACTTTTTTTAGCATTCGCACAACTTTCTCAAATGTTCTCAATCCCTCAAACCCGGGATTAATACTGTCGCAATCCCGAAATTTCGTGATCAAAAAATTGGACGTGATCCCGGGACTGGAGGCTCTATTTTACATCATACATACAATATAAAGATATTATTGAACCTCTCCCTTTAGAGCCTCTTCTTTTGCTAATAACTGTATGGATAGATAATAACTGCATTTGTCTAAATATAAAATGTTGTTTTTACTTTTATCTTGGCATTATGAAAAACAATTATTCTAATATCAGAATGTATATGACGTGTTTTTTCCAAAATACCGTAATCTTAAATTTGAATCGTTAAAACTATGTACATTCTCACAGATTTTCAGATCAAGTTCATCCGTGCACTTGAACGCCTGAAGATGCCGAAAGGCGAAACCCGGGTCGTTAGTGACAAAATCTGTGAGAATGTACATAGTTTGAACGATTAAAATTAAATATTGAAATTCCACCAAGCACCTTCAGTCGAAATCTTAAATTATACCGTAATCTGTTTTGAGACATTGGGAAACAAACAGTTCTCGTACAAAAAATCTGTTGTTGAGATAACTCCACAAAGAAGTCATATACTACACGTTAAATGAAATTTAATTTTTCTTTTCAATCTTGCTCTAAGTATATTTCTATTATATTTGTAGAAATTTTAAATAAACTTTGTACTTAATCAAAAAAACAGTTTTTAGGACAGTATAAAAATAAGGCAGCCGATACAATATCTAATGTTTAGGCACCATTCATTAATTCGAAAAATTAATGAAGTATTAGCGATTATCTTCGTAATAAACAAATGCATTGTAGATAAATTATAAGTTATCATTGGCGCTATACACAAAGCGGTCCAGTTGTCGTACAGTTTTGGCTGTGCCCAACGTTTATTGTACATAAAAGCAACCTTTAGTATGCCTCACAGCAAACAGAAGATGCAGAGTGTTTCGTTATTAACGCATTCTGTACGAGAATTTTTACTGTCCAGATAATAAAACAAGCGTCTATGAAATATTTACTCTGATATGACAAACGAATAGTTATAGTATAATATACTTGTTTATAAATCTGAATTAAGAGAAGTATTTTATATAAATTGCTAATTTTATTAAATATTGATTTGACTTGTCATCAATTAACACGATTTATTTGATGATTGATTTAAGTAACTTTTAAGGTAAGAACAAGCAAAAAAAAATAGTAAATGCAATGAACTTAAATTTTTATTGAAGCAAACATCGTAATTAATTGATTTAACCATTATTTAATACAAACATTGAAACAAATTATAAGTATGTTGGTGTCATTTTATATAATAAATCGCTAGCAAAATTGTAGTCTCTGCCTACATTGAACTAATCTTATTAAATAACTTACTTCGCGGGACTTTAAATGACTTGTGAGTGTATATCTTTTACACTAGTATCGATTTTGTAACCTTTTATTATTTTTATCAACATTAGTTGAATTAGCACATATTTAAAATACAAGCATAACCATGTTTTTTTAATTTTTAATATTTTGATATAATGTTCATAAATACTAACCCTGGGAAAGTAGCTGCAATTTAATTCGAAATTTAAGTCCAGTAAATTATTGTAGCAGTTTTTATTTTTTTTCCAGATAAAAATACCAATAAGCTAGTATTTTTCAAAATATTCATTTAAATTTTAAAAAAAAATCCCGTATTATTAAAATATTTATTCACTTTGCAGTGAGTTGGCTGAGAGCGCCATATATGGGGAAATGCCAACTTATGTTATGTCACATTATACTGCAGGCAAGTATACATTACATTGTCTGCACTATGACTCGTGTAACTGTGTCAAATAATAGATAAAGGTGGACAAATATGGAGTGAGAGATATTCGAAACAGCTCTTTGGAGATCGATGCACTTTTAGAGTCTTGCGTTGCATTTGCATTCTGCTGCATTAACTGAATTACAACCTGAAGTAAAGTTGGGATCTGTTGCATTATAAACATTTATACAAATCTTAAATTATTATCTCTCTCTGACAAGTATGCAATACTAATAACTTTTAAGCGATTTTTAATGTTAAATATTATTTGGATTGAAAAAAACATTCAAGACGTTTTTGTATTGCTATCTTTTGTTCGTAAAAACTTAAAATAAAATAAAAATAACAGAAAAAGCATCTTGTCAATTTATATTATAAATATCTGAAATTTAGAAAAAACATGCAAAATGAATCGAGTTAAAAAACATCGAACCATTTTGATAATGTTAAAAAGAAAATAGCCAACAATCGTAAACTTATTTTTAATATTAGTGAAACAAACCTTAACTTCTTAGTATGTTTGAGATAATAATATTCTTTAAGAATATGAAAAAAATATCTGAATATCATTTTATTCATGACGTTATAAAATAAGTTTATAATCATTAATGTTAGAATATAAATCAGAATATGACTTCTTGATCTATCACCATCTGAAGATATATAGTAAAAATATAAGAAAAGTAAGATACTTAATGCATGATCAGTTAGTTACAAATTGAATATAAGCTCAGACATATTTATAATAACAACGGTGAGGTGAGGTTACGATTTTGTTAAAAAGTTTGGTCTTTCAAATTCATACAGTGTGATAATTGATATCGAAGTAACGGACATGCTCTTGCCAAATAAAAACCGAATTTCATTTACCTTATAGTCGGATACCATTTATAATCATATTAAATTTTTCAATGTAACATTTATCAGTGATAGTATTTATTATATGTTATTCAAATAATATTATGATTTATTGAATAAGAAGAGACAGCTCAATCATAACAGTGAAAAAAACTTTAATATTACTTTCAACGCAGTTAAACAAAGAAAGATATCTCGATTTAATGGCTGAAAACCTCAAATGGTATGATAGGTCTTTTGTACGTGCCGTTTTTTGATACCGGACACAGATATGTTATTGTTGGCGGTCAGATATCCATTGTCTTTCAAAAGAGAAAGATTTCACGAATAAAGAAACAAGATAATAAATGGATTTTATGAGTACAGATGATGCATAAGTGATAAAATGATTTTGCTGAGCAAAGTGAAGATGAATAATTTACATAAGGCCAACAATAGAACACTTTATTTTATTGAAAATAATGTTGTGTTATTATATTTCTGAAAAATGCTGAAAGTGCTTACTTTTAAATTGTAAAATCAAAAATTTATATATATTAAAAATAATAACGATATATTTTTAGTACTTGTAATTACATTTTAACTGACAAAAAAGGTTTAAAAATATGTTAAATATAAGCATTAAGAGTATGCAATAAAGTTTTTATCATTTTTGACATCACGTTATCATAGTGACTAACCTCATGACATGTCAAAATAGCTAAGATTATTTTTTTTTTAAATTGACAATGGATTTTGACGAAATATCGATTTAAAAATTAAATATTTCTGTGTCTAATATTATCTTTAACCCATTTTTCCCCAGTGTTCCATTATTGGAACATTTAGTATTTCTACCCCCACTCCATTATGCATGACGCAATAAAATTGAAATTGCATCAGTCTACAGCTAACAAACGTGAGTATTGTTTCGTGTAGTATTTTTTCAGATTTAAACTTGTAGGAGTGAGCAGTGTTTTTTTATTTGCATCAATTACGTTCAACAAAAAATGTCATCTGACAAGTAAGTTTACACATTTTTATAACACATTTATTACAAATTGACCATTTGTATTATAAACTCCTATTGTTTTAGATTCATTATGTGAAGTACTTTTTTTAATTTTTCCATATGTAACTGTTTTATTCACAATTTAATGTATGTTTCTAAATTGGAACACTGGGATTATAACAACATGTGATTTTTTTTCCCCCAGAATTTTAGCAACATCAGAGATGGAAGAAATTGAAGACGAAAATTCTTGGAAGGATGTTTAATGCGTAGATGTAGTTATAACAAGTGATGTAGTGGTAAATAGATAGGTACCAGGTGGGTTATTGATTTATTCCCTACTTTTTTTTTTTTTAATATCCGTCCGAAGTTAAAAAACCACAAGTTTCAACAATTAGTGGCAGAGCTGCACCCTGGCTCATTTTCAGGTGCCAGATCGCTGACCTGGCCCCACTGCACCACTGGTTATAACACTTCTTGACGACGGCGTTGAGACTGAAGAGGACAGCGGTGATGAAAATGTTACATATGAATTTCGTACTGACACCAAAACTGGCATTACTATTACATCTTAGAATGACAACCGAGCTATTCTCACTGTTAGCTCCTGCAATCCAGTAGAACCAATAGGACATGCTCAAAGATGGATATCATAAACAACAAAAAAAAGCTACCAATCAATCGACCAAATGTCATAAACAAAATAAAACAAGTATATGGGCGGTGTAGAACGAATGGATGAAAATATAGATAGCTATCGAGTATCCATCACATCTAAAAAATGGTGGAAGGTACCTTTTATTTTTTGTTTGGATACTGCAATTTATAATGTTTGGAAACTTTATAAAAAAATACAGAAAATAAAAAGTTAGATTACTTGAAGTTTAGAAAAAACATACTACTTGAAAATTAATGGAAATCCCATGAAAAGAGGAAGAAGGCCAAAATCTTCAAAAAAATTATCTAGAAGAGTGCTTTTCAATATTCAACATGATCGGGTAGATCATTGGATGATTCTAGCTGATAAATGTGCACTTTGTAAAAAAAAAATCACAAAATGTTGTGGAAAATGTTTCAAATGAAGGATGTTTCAAAACCTTCCATTTTCGTTAATTCATGTTTATATATTATATTTACATAGATTAACTTATCTATGTACACTATTTAATAACGTTGCTTGTGTTGAAATAAACTGTATTTCTTATTTTAGTTTTATAACGTCTACCCCATTGTATTCCCAGTGTTCCATATTTGGAACATTAAGAAAATATCGTATAAAAACATTACGAATGCAAAAGAAGAGAAAAAAAATGTTTTGTATTGTATATCATTATGATTTATTGAAATCATTATAAATTTTGAGAAAAAAAAATTCGGACGAAGATGGGTTAATGAAAATATCGTGAAATGAGCAATATTTTTGTCTCAAAACGGTCGAATAATGGTAATATAAAAGAGAAATATCATATATACATACATACATGCAAAAAAAGGTTGCTCACTCAATGGTCAACTCATAAAATCTCTATAATTGTTAGCATGGATTTAGCTTTTGCAGAAAGAAATGTATATTATTTAATTTAGTACATATTTTCTCACTGTTTTTGAGATTTTAAGGTTACTACTAAATTATCATAAAGCTTACCTAACAAACTCGGTACTTTACTAAATAGTCTACTTTCATATTATATTTTTTTATTGCAAGGTATGGGAAGAGATTTTAATACTGTTTCTCTACGTTATGTTATATCTGGCTTAATAAACTTTGTATAAAAAGATGAGTTAAAATAAAATGTGTAAAATTTTCATCACGATTTTTACTGCCTGCCCGAAAATAATTTCCGGAAAATTTCACCAAGCACTTAAAAAGTAACAAAGAAACATTTCGAAATGAAAATTTTTAGCACTATATTTGTAACAGGATAGTTAATTTGATGTTTTCTCTTTTATATTTACAACTTTTACTAAGGAAAAAATATTAATCAAAAAATATTTGATTGAATTTTCCGCGCTTATTTTTAAAAATCTATATTTCAATGTTTTCAAACTATGTGTTTTTAGTAAAGATTGATTTTTTTTAAGATATATGATTTTATTTGCTAAATAGAGCCCTAAAATTCAATTCCAATAAATCAATAAAATTCAATAAAAAAATATTGCAAAAGTAAAACACTTTTTTGTACTAATTTCACATTTATTTAATAAGATCAGGACTGGTATTGCTTATCACAAGCATTTCCAAGTAATACAATTTCAACTTTCGTTAAAAATGCTCATAAAAAAACCGGTTCTGATAATATTAAATCAACGTGGAATTACTACAAAAGAGTCTTTTGTTTTTTGATAATAAACACAAAGTGAAAATTTTGTTGATTGAATTGGTAGGAAATGGTTGTAATTAGGCGAAAATATTAAAATATTTAGTTGTACATACAATAATTAAATATAGGTGATAGCTATTGTATTCGGGCTGTTATTTTGATTATGTTATGGACATTGAACTATCATTATTGTATAATTCTGACATGAGATAATATTTTTATAATTTAAATTCATTAAGATGTTAACAAAATTGAAAATAATATTTTTCACCAATAACAACCCAGATCCTTAACAATTAAAACAAGGCATTATGCAAATAAAACACGAAAGTGTGTCACAATTGATAATCATATTTTAATTTTCCCTTTTCAGCTATGAGCCGTTGGAGAGATAAGGTTCGTTAGATGGCGCTAAATGGCGGCAGTTAGCGCAGCGATGCTCCGCCCCCCAGGGGGGGGTTTGGACCCCCCTTATTACACGTCACAAAGGGTAAGCTGAAAATAAATTTTAATTAAATTTCAATTATATAACGAAAACACATGTCGACGTTCTGGATGGTTAATTATAGCAATTTGAAAACACAAAATGATATTTAGTAGACTGAGTGGTTTAAATTAGTATTTAATGTTCTATTTTCATATTTTTTAAAAACCTGTTTTAATGTATTAAGACATTAATCGTAATATTTTTACTATGATCTTTTAAGCGGTTAGCATGTATATATAAACAATACCAAAGTATAATCACGTAAATGATTTAACGTTGTTTGCATTTATTATGACAATTTTGACCACACTTACTAAATTTTACAACATTGAAAAGGTTTCAGTATTTGGTGAGTAGTTTCCGAGGAAAATTCCTCGAAACTGCATTCACCTAAGGATGTGCTGTAAGCAAATGAAAGATTTTCTTGTTCCTAGTATGAGGTAGTGCATTTTTGAATGTATGTTAATTTTCTCTATGTGTAACTTAGTCAGTTGACTTACGATGCCAATAAAATAACATACATATTTGGTAATTAATATTTATTTAGATTTATGCTACGTTCAATACACTTTTAAAAATTATGCTTATAAAATCGATAACAGCCAGTTTTTAAATTATGAAACATTTATTGATAAACCAGCTTTATTGAAATTGTATGAGCATTTACTCCTGGGAGCACTCGGGTTCTATGGCTCAGCGGTTAGCGTTGTGAGTTTCCGTGCCGGATCTTACGGGTTCGAGTTTATGTTTGCTCAAAATGAGGAACATCTGCTCTTTTAGCAAGTTTCTAAGAGAATTGCTTCTTACTAACTTTCAAGACAATACAGATAGAAGGATAAGATTAGGAAAAAACTAGTGATAAGCTAATCGCTTTTGCTTTGTCCCGTTTTTTGGGAAAGGACAGGTGGATGGGAAGCTTAATTCAGGATATCAGATACATAAATCAAAGATTGAAAAATCAATCTGGAAAAACTGTGACGTACTAAAATTTGACTCCGTGACCACTGTGCTTAAAGCCCACGTTGTTGACCACTTAACCACGCAATCGATTAACAGCGATGACGAATTGCATTATTCGATCGATTGCCCAGAAATTAAAAATATGAATACTCTTCCTACCGAACATTTTTCGATAAGAAAGACTTATGAAGATGCGAATATATTTATTAAATTTCATTATGATTGATTGAGATTGAGATAAAAAAAAACCAGTAGAATATCCGCTGCTAGATAGTTAAATATTAATTATAACCTTCACCTTACTGGTCCAAATTACTCACTTGTATATTTCATTAGTTGTAATGCAATGCCTGCGGTTATAATACAATATAATGAATTAGTTTGATAGGAAGAAAAAAAATATGATAACTCTAACACGAACTCTCGCTTTGATTAAACACTTGATTGGAGTATGCACAAATAGTGCTGATGATGACGACGCTTGTTTTGTTTCTCTACGAGACTTTCAAAACAATATGTCATCAACCTTGATCCTTTCACCAAGACGAACGAATGTTGCAACAACTATTTTTTTTATCTGTAAGACAAAATATTTTCCGTGCAAAAAAAATCGATAAGTAGAAAGTAATTATTGACATCTTCAAATTATGGAGAAGGTTGTGATTATTTATTACTTTTTTAAATGTATTTTTGTTTACGTATTTTCTAAAACGAAATTGAAAGTTGATTTCTCAAGGAAATTTTGTATGCTAATTTTTGTAGGGGACAAGTATTCGTTGTTAGAAAAGAAATTACAAACAATAATAATCCTTAAAGTCAAGCAGGAGATAATGCATAAATTTATTATAAGATGACGCACTGTCTAGGTGAATAACTTTATTACCTTTAATTGAATTTGAATATTATTATTTATATCACTAGTTGGCATTTTTATTAGTATATTCACAAAATAAAGTATATAAGCGATATGATAAACAAAATTTTATTTTAAAAATGAATAATTATTACATTAAAAACTAAATACATTTTTTTTTCTATAAAAATTAATTGTATTTAATGAAGTAGCATTGTCCTATATAAAATCATCAGAATGACGTACCCAAAAATATCACTCACTTGCTTTATGAATATACCAAGGGTCACCAAAATTTTTGGTGTATACTGTATAATATAATATACTAACAAGGGCGTAATAAGCAATTAGTTGTTAGTTTTGTTTAGTTTGATATGGATAGTCCTGTATTAAAATTCATCAGTTGAAATTATTCATCCAAATAAATAAATGTATAATTAGTATAAAATAGTTTTTTTTTAAATATAATACCTTACCACAAAATATTGAGAGTAAACAACTCAAAAGTGAGACGTACAGAAATAAATAAATATTTTTTTACATTTTAAAGAGTATTCATAGTTTTTGTAAAACCCAATAGAGATTAGATTCGTTTGAAGATAAAATAAAAAGTTAAGTGCCTGATTTTTAGTCTATTAGTTTAATGAAATGTGTTATCATTTCTAAATCAAATCTCAATAATAATTGAGATTCAGTCTGCTCTAAAAAAAGTAATTGCCTTTGTTACTGCCACACCTGACCATATATATCTCTTCTGGCAGCCGTTCAACTTGAACTAGTAAACGTGCAATTTGTAACAGCTATAATTTTTACAACGAGAAAGTGATTTTGAATCGATAGTGGTTATCTTGGGTATATATATATATATATATCTGTATTAAGGAAAGTTGGATAAAATCATACTGTTCGTTCAATGAAAAAAAAATGGTCATCATGACATTCTATAAAAACACGATGGTAAGAATTAAGCTTCGTTCATCTATAATGAATTTTATATTTATAATGTATTTACTTATTATTACAATACTTGTATTATTTTGACTGTCGATAGCAGCAAATATGTCATTTAATGAATTGATTGTTTTTCTAAAACATTGTAGAAAAATGGAAATAAACCGTTTTTGTTTTATTTGAAAATTAATGCACACAATTTTTTTAAAAGTTATTTAAAGTTTTTATTTCAAATTGTAGATCGAAACTATATCTTTCTACTTTTTCGTGTGATTTGAAATTTCTTTCTGCTTAAAAAATAAAATAAAATTTCTCGATGATTTTTTTTGTATATCTTATACCCGGCGTCTTATCACGAGTGATAAATAATATTATACACTTGAAATAGTACTTAATAATATTTCATTTGAAAAAAAAAAGATTAAATAATTCTTATATATTAATTGTAATAAAGAAATAATCTTTCGAAATTAAACATAATATTTGAAAAATTAAAATTAGTTTGTTTGCCAACTATTTTTGAAACCAATATAGACGAAGCTTGAATTTATTGGCAATTGTTTGGAGAAAATTCATTGTTAGTAGCGAAATGAATATAAAGTTACTCAAAGTTATTGAGGGCGCAATGTTTCAACGCGAAATCGAACACCAGAATAGAGAATACTTTAAATGCAGTCTTTGAAATGGTCAGCATTATTATACAGTGAGTTCTCTAGTTATTAATGTTCTCAGTTAATGCGTTTCGAAAGATTCAGCGTAAGTCTAAAACCGCGTTAGAAATAATTAAATTTCTATATATATTTAATGTGTTAATTGTATCCAATGTCTCATAACATGGGATAGTTAAACTCAAGAGCTTTTTTTCCACGTGACGCGTGAAGCGGCGTAACAGCAATTTTTTCTCTTTATTTTTAATGTCTCAAATCAAAATGTAACGGTGATTTAAATCTCACATGGGGAAAACGACGTCTAGATGTGCCTTAATTTCTGTCTACGACGCCGACGAACTACGATTCTGAAGTACGGCGCACGTATACGTAGGTTTGCTGCGATACCTTGATTATTTTCTAAAAATCAATAAAGTGTTATCATAATAATATGAATAATTAATTATTAATCATATTAATCAATTTTAAATTCTCATATTGGAAGTAAAAAACCGCGTAAGTAGAGAACTCACTGTATATTTCAACACTTAAAATGTAATAGGAAGCCTCCAATACGCAGAAACAGAAAAGCCAAATATATTTAGTCTATCAATATTACAAATTTTAAAACCATCAATATAGTAATTTGATTTTTATAAATGTATAAATCTTTGAAAACATTATAAAACATTAAACGCATAGCAACATTAAATGTACATTATTACAACTTTATTAATTCATTTATGGATTTTTGTCCAAGAACATGGATATAAAAATCGGACCTTGAGATCTTTCCTACCGCATACATACTAATTTTGTCGCAAAAAAGTAACCAAAATCTTAGTGGAATTATGTTTATAAATTTTAATTAATTTATAAATTTAAGCAAAATATATAAGGCATTAGTACTTAGTAAGGTTAAATGTTTTAAAACAAGCTTACCTACTCTGTGTGTATGACTATTCACATTGAAAATTGCAGCTTCATGCGCAATAAAAATGAAATTTATTTAAATTTATTATCTAAGTGGTATTTAAAGATGTCCGAAAGCAGCAGGTACTTGAAGTGTCGATAAAAATAAGAAAGCGCATAACTAAACATCTCTTCTGATATTCAAACACGTTCAAATAGTAATTGATGTATTCAATATCTTGCCGTATGATTAATGACTTCTCTAGGCTAAGTATTATTGACTGGAAGCTGATTACTTTGGTAGCCTCAATGAGAATTTTTTAAAAGACTTACTAATTATTGTGCAAGCTTGATATTAACAACATATTACAAAATCTACTCTTAAAAAAAATCACACCATAAATAAGGTTGGTGCATTTTTTTTTGCTATTAATTATGAATATGACAAGATTAGAATGTTTTGTAAAAAAACATCATAAAGATTTGCTTATGAACCAATGCTACAATGAACCATTTAACTATTACGAATATAGTTAGATATTTTCTGAATGTATAACAAAACAAATCAATGTTATACGGTAAATAATATCTAAGTATTTAGTTCTACTATTTTTAAAAAAAAGTTGATAACTACTTCGGCAGATGCCTTCAATCTGATGAAGGCATACTATTTACTGATTAAAAAATAGCAGTCAAACTTGCTATTTATGGAGTTCTACCAAGTAAATGCCAATCCAATCGAAAAAAATCAATGTCTTATTTTTTTATATTATGTTTTACAATGTAAGTGTATATTATGTAAAACTACATTTTTAGGAGCCTATAGAGAGTGATTTGCTGACAACTAGCTATTTCTCAATCTCTCAAAAAATAAAAATAAAGTAAAAGGGTAAAGTAATCAGCGCAAGCGCATTTCTCGTATAAAAATAACTGCTAAAGATACTCCATTAGTCGTCCGTTTGACAAGAAAAAAAGATAAAAGTCAAGTTCATAGCACAGTGGTCAACGTTGATGGCTTCCATTCAGGTTCGAATACCAGTATGAATAGCACTTTTTTCATTCGATTTATCAATTTCTGTACGAAAGCATAGATTTTTGTGATGTCTAAAAAAATCTCCCCTTTTCTCATCATTCCAATCCAAAAATTACAAGGTGTAGCAAGAATGATAAGCTTATCCTAGTATTGTTCTAGTCCAATCTTTTCTATCCTTACTCTCTGCGAAAGAAAGAAATCTTAAGCAATTGAGTAACAAGTTCTAGTAGAAAAACTTCAGTTGAGATATCTATATTAAGAGAAAATATACGCCACATTAGGAGTGGACATAAATGGACAAAAAATTAAATGAAATGTTTTTATAACATAACCGTGAAATCATAAAAGATTTTCACAAGTTTGGAGATTGTAAGTTTGATGGCTTACATCACGATTAAATTTAAAACAAGTTTAATGATACCACATATGGAGGTAATAATCAAAATCAATTGTATACTTTTATTAAAAGGCCATGGGCTCGCAGATAATAACAATAACTCAGCGAGGTGGAATGTTTTTGATGCTATCTGTTGCAGATATATTTTGCTTACCGAATAGTTAATCAATAATTTATCTCGACGATTTGATAAAGTGCCGTGTTTACAAAGTAGTTAATAAAAAACAAATTGAGCTGACGGTCGATATTTGATGATTAATACACTCAATTAACCATAATTTGCTACTGGTTACACGATTCAAGACTATTTATACTATATAAAAGTGTATACGTAAACGTTAATGAAAAATAAATATGTTTAAAATATTAGATTATGCAGTCCAGGGAACAAACAATCTCACTTTATACAATATTTTCTGAGTAGTTCAATATCAAAGAGAGGGATAAAGATTCGAAAACAGGCTTAGGATAAAACTGAAAATACAATTAAACTCAGACACACACAGTTAGGAATATTGCCATAGTGATACTTTGTCAACTACCGTGTTCACAGTTTAGTACTAACGAAATTGTCTTATTTTTAAGTAAAAGTGGACCAACTGTATCTCACAACTCATAATAATTCACAAAACTAAAGATCTACGAGACAACACCTCAAACGTACATACATAAAATGGTTTTCAAAAATAGGAAATAAAGCTATGCTAGTTAATTTTTATTGCCATCTTTCTGATTTCATGATCAGATAGTAGGTCTATGGGAAGGAATAAAATAATCATATTAATGGAAATAAAACTATATGCTTTATAATAATAAATAATCTATTTTATTGTACGAAACGCCCTTTAAAATTTCCCAAAGCTGCAGAAGGTAGTAATGAGTATATCATTGAATATCGTAAGAATTCTTGGAACATAAGTAATCATAATGGCAATATGAAAACTTTATTACTCTACTATGCTTCACTGAGAAATTAAACTAGGATTGAATGACTGACATAAAATCAGTTTTTCTTTGTTTTTACTTGTATAATGGTAATCCTCTATCATATAAATTGGATGAAAAAAGAATGAAGCGAAGACTTGAGTTTAAAATTTTACTTTAGAGTGATCTGAAAAAAAATGTTAACATCACTCCGTCTGTCCCATGTGACAGATTCGAATGAACGCTCAAAGGAAAACGCAATAAAGAGTTTCGTCATATACGCAGTTTTTGTTTATGAAAACCGTGTTTTGTTTTACTGCTTACATGTACACGGTTACTGAAAACTCTCGGGACTAAACGAAAATAGAAAAAAATACATTTCGTTTTTATAATCTCTCAGTGGATTACCCGTATAATGAGTAAAAAAATGCCATTATACTCTACACAAAGTACTTTTAACAAAGAAAGTTGCCATATGCTTACTGTTGGAAGAAAGGTCTTTGTAGATGTTACATTTTTAAAATATGTATGTGTTGAAAAAAACTATTTTATAACTGAATGAAATTTAATTTTGATTTATTATTACTAAAATATAATAAATTAATAAGCCCTTCTTTTATTTGTGAAAATTTATATTTTAAATAAAGTAACCCTTTCTATTCTATATCACAACACATTATATAATAAAATTTTTTCCGTCTCTTTTTAATGAGTTGAATTGGATAACGATTTCCAAATATAACTCAATGTTTATTTATCTGCAATCTATAAAACTCTATTTAAAAATCTTGTTCAAATATAACTTTGGTGAATGACTGAAAAAAATGTCAAGTCTAACGCTGCACTTAAAAACCTAAAGTAACCCATCTTTTTTACACTATCCTTTCTATTATTATTTTTCTCTACGTCAATTAACACTGAATACACGGAATAGTAATACGGCATAATAATATAAAAACTGTTCATTCGTATGTTTTTTTTTTGTTATTCAATTTTTAAATATGTATTACATCTGACGTTAGAATTGAATTAATCCTTTCAAGCACATTGTAGATAGGCTGTTTCACGTGCATTCTTAGAAATATCTAAGCGAAGGTTTGCCTGTCATTTGTTTTCGAATATTCGTATGCAGACCACGATGGCTGTCACAGTGTCACATCACACGTATAATGCAAGACCTATAAAACATGACGACTAAAACGTGATATATGACAGTATATACAATATCGTTTATATGTGTATGTTTGGACTATTCCAGTGGCCTTTAACCGACATTAATTTTATCGGTCAATGATGCACGTAACTATGTTAGCATTAGGGATTGCAATACCGGATAAATATATCAATAACGGTATTTCGATATTTCAAATGTAAATTATATATATTGAAAATATCATAATTATAAACGGGTCATTTTCGTAAACAACTTACGGTTTCATAAAAAAAATAATACATCGTCAATAGGCTTATTAATTCTGGACCCTTTCAATATTGATACAACAATATCTCAATTCATCGTAAACACTTTTATTAGAATATGTGATGGTTTTAATACATTAAAAATTCGATTTGGTCGATTGTCATTACCGAAAAAACGATACTTTTGATTTCTCAAAGCCGGTATTTTTGTGTTAAAAATCAACGTGAGGACTATTGCAATACTAAGTTAGCATGATACAAAAATGGAAATTGTATTTTATTTGATTCTTTATGAAGTGTTATCAAAAGACATGATAAAACCGTAGTACATATTTTAATATTAAAATAAAATGTTTGAATTAATACTACGAAAGAAATTGATATAATTTATCCAAAGAATCAATAATAATACAAGTGTAGGAACTCGTAAAGGAATGAATAATTGATCCTTCTTTGTCATTTTTTTAATTTTAAAGTTTTTACTGTTAATATTTATTGGAAAAGCCATTATATCGTAAGTACTCCAGTTGGAAATTCGAAAACGAATTAAAGTGGATTTTTTTCAACAGCTTGTATTATTTTTGTATTGAAAAAAAAATGGAAAACGATCAACTCTTTTCTACATAATAATATGACGAAATATCGCATAGAAGTATTCGAATTATTGTGTTGTATGTATATTTATTTACTAATGTCGGACCTGTACTATATTAGTAATATAATATATTTTCAATTCAAAATATTTCATTATTTTCTAAATAGCTCAACATTTTGCTGTAGAAAAATACAGTTAAATATTTACCCAGTGTTTTTTCCTGATATCGTATCTTTGGAAACGATACCGAATTCTATGTTTATTAAAAAAATAAATCGTTCAGAATAATTTTAAAATTCAGTTTTGGTTCAATACGGAAGCGAAGACCAAATCCGCTTGCGGCGTTTTCCAAATTTTCGGGAATATATTGTTTATTCACAAATGAATGGACTTCCTTTTATCATTTTTTGAATATACATGTATTGATATAGCTGTTTTCAAAATCTAGGAATTATTCTTTTTTCATTTGTAATCCATACTAACGGAAACGGAATAATTTAAATATTAATTTAAAACACGCTGTGAGTATAAATGGGAATTCCAATATCATGAAATGTAGAGATAATAATGTTATACATTTACAGAGAGAATATAATATTTAATTATTTTTCGTTAAATGATATAATTGATTCAGAGTGAAAATTTAGGTAGAGAATATGGGATTGCAAATATTTTTTTTACCAGTTGACTCCAATATCAATAATTTGTAATTTACAATGCTTTTAAATTTCCCTTAACAGAAAAAAAATAAAACAGAAGTCATGTTGGTTATCACAAAATATTTAAGGTAATGGAGTGGTTTATATAATTATTGTTGTAAAGTTATAAAACTAAGACATACAATACCTATGCAAAATGCGTGAAGCTAGTATATATGGCTGATTTAATTATATACTGCAGCAATTTCCAAGGTGTGGACTTATTGTAAAAGAAATCGTGAAAAGTTTAAAATATTTCTCTTCCCTATAAAACGTTTCTTCATTATTATATGAAATAATAGATGAGCAGGCGCGAAGTTATTTTTTTTTTATCAAAGAGAGTCGTAATAACATAAAGTTTGCAAATCATTGGTATACTTCATACATTTTGGACAATAAGTTTTAATTAGTTCTTAGCTTAGTTCTATAGTGCTTCTTCTTCTTCTTTGGCCATGTTCACTCCCTATGTGGAGCATATGGCCGCCACGTAGCACCTCCATGTTTCCCTGTCTCCCGCCAATAGCTTTGCTTCCTCCCATGGCATGCCAGCATCCCTCAGTTCCGCCGAGTACATCCTATGGATAGTACCCGACGGACGTCCAGGACGCTGGAATCCCACCGATCGAAAGAAAGGGCAGGCAGGATTGAGGCTTTCCGGAGGCATCCGCAGCACGTGACCCAGCCAGTTCCAACGTCTCTCCATAACCACTGACGTGACGGGACGCTGTCTTGTACGCTCCCTTATCTCTGAATTCATCACAAAATCAAACCACCTCACCCCCATTATCCGACGCAAGCATCCGTTCTTGAAGCTCAGTATACGGTTTTTCTGAGTCTTCGTCAGGTGCCATGATTCGCAACTGTAAAGCATTACCGGCAGAATGCAAGCGTTGAACAAGTGGCATTTGGTTTTAATCGAGTACAGCTGTGTGTCCCAGACAGTCCGCATTGAGTTGAATGTGGCTCCAGCCATTCCTAAACGAATGGCGAGCTCGTTTTTTGTACTACCGTCTTCGGGGATATGTACGCCGAGGTATCTGAAGCTGTCAACCCTCTCGATGATCTGTCCCACGCTGGTAAGGGTCCTATCAGAGTCATGACAGGTTTGGTTACACATCACATTGGTCTTACTAGTATTAATTTTTAGACCAATGCGACCTGAGTTAGTTTCTAACCCATCAATATTCTCCTGGATGCCCTCAATGGATTTATCGAATATGACAGCATCATCGGCACATTCAAGGTCACACAGCTTCAGACCGGGACCAACAGCTACACCTCGATCAGGCGGAATTGACCTGCGAAGTATGAAGTCAAGGATAATAATAAACAGGAACGGTGCAAGAACGCACCCCTGTCTCACTCCGGTTGTGACCCCGAACCATTCGGTATTTGAGTCACCGATTCTCACACAACATGCACTATTCTCATGTAAGGATTTGATAATGGCCACAATCTTTGGCGGAATCCCGTAGGCATCCAGTATCCTCCACAAAGAGGGTCTGTGCGGACTATCAAATGCCTTCTCATAGTCGACGAAACAACAAGCAAGAGCACTGTTAAATTCATTGCTCTGCTGGAGGAGACATCGAAGATTGTGTATTTGGTCCGCACACGACCTTCCAGGGAGGAAGCCCGCTTGATTTTTCCTAAGTATACGCTACATGTGGAAATTAGTATTTTTGTGATACGGCTGTATACAATGATGATTACAGGTATTTATCTCACCCTTTTAGTGAATAATTTAGTATTTTATCTCAATTCAATTCAAATTTATTACAACGTTGACAAACCATAAAACGATGTGTCAAGTTATATTTATATAAAACTGAGAGGTTGTTTATATTTATTAATTTCCATTATGCAAACATCGACCTATCTAGAGAGCACTAGTAATTATTTATATTCGAATATAATAGGTAACATTACTTAAAAAATCAAATTGTTGACTTATTAATTAAGAATTTCGACTGAGGGTGCATGATGGAATTTCAATATCAAATTTGAATTGTTTGAATTTTGTACTTTTCCATGAGTTTTGTCGCTAACGACCCGGGTTTCGCCTTTCGGCATCTTCAGGCATTCCAAGTGCACGGATGTACTTGAACTGAACTGAACTGTCAGTTCAAGTACATCCGTGCACTCACACCGAAAGGCGAAACCCGGGTCGTTAGCGACAAAACTCATGGAAAAGTACAAAATTCAAACAATTCGAATTTGTTGAATTATCGTTCGTGCAATATAACTAAGTCATCAAAATATACATATAAAATAGTATTTGCAGAACTGAAATAGTTTGGATGTTTTTTCGTTTAATTTAAAGATTATGACAATACATTTTTTTTTAAAAATCAAAAATAGTTTAATGTGTTTTTTTCATATGCTTTAATTTTAAGCTTCTGCAAGCATAAGGCCAACTTGTTTACGTACTATGTAATCAGTATTTGTGTATTTCAATATTGTTTCAAAAGTCTTTTAATACGTAGGGTCTTATTGCACGAGAAACTATGACAGTATCAAAAGTGAAACCGTGAGATTTCTGCTCACCTTTTTATAAGGCTCAAGAAACAGGCGTGTTATGTTCTTTAGTTCCCGTCTTTCATTCTGATTTCGCTTGTATTGTTTTTTTCCGAGTCGTTCATGTATGAATAGGTTTTCATGAATCTAGAAAACTAAGTAAGATATAAAATAAATATTGTAACTTTAGAATTTTAGATATACACAGATAACAATAGAATCTTTTCCGAAATACGAATATTTTTTATTTATCCAACAAAAACTAAAAAAAAATATCTTAGATAGAGAGAACGTGTATTGCGTGTATTTTTGTCACAAACGGAACGAACTATTAATTTTCATTGCAAACATAATAATCAGGATCCGAGAGTAAAATGCTTTTGAAATTTGTATTAAGTAATTCAACTGGTTGTGTAACTAGACGCTAGACAGCCAGTCGAATTACAAAATTTTGTTTTTGATGGGTTCGGCGGGAACTTTATGGAAGTTAATTTTAAATGTCAAATTTAATTTGATAACTTTGTTATTTCCCTTGTTGCGTTACAAAATGTGACACGTGTTTTGCCTCTTTGAGAAGCATCATCAGACAGAACTAAGTATCGTTTAATAATAAAATAAAAATTGATTCTTGTTCTTATGTTATAAACGATAAATTTTTTATCGGGGTTTTGTCTTATTCTACTCGACGTTTTTTAGAGAGTTAAGATATAAACATTGATGGTACTAATAACAAATTACTAACATACTTCAGGTAAAATAGTGATCTGTTTTAATTTTTGTTAAAAAGCCACTGCCCAGTTCATCGAGAATATAACAATATGTAGTATTTATTCCATAAGCAATATTTTTTCCAGGACATAAAATTATTATGAAAACCTGCGTCTTATTATACTTAATCTAATATTATTAAAAACATGTATATTTTAGAATGATTTTCAAAGCTTTTTGTCGCTTATAATATTATTTAATATAAATAGTACGTCAATCCATATGTGGCAAAGTATTGTTTCATGTTAGCCAAACTTTTTATAATAAAAATGTGGTTGTTAAATTGGTTGATTGTTTTTATGCATTTGTTTCTATATCACATATCTTTTCTATCGTATACATTAACTGTGAGCAGTCATTTGTTTGGTAAATAATCAGAGCAATATATGTACTTCCTAATTTTATAATTCAATCTTGTCTATGAAGCTAGAGCCACTTTCGTAATTTTAGTGCATCGGTTATTATATCTTTGGAAGTTTAAGTATGTGGCGTTGTAATGTGTGTTCAAAAATATATAAAATCAGCTGATATTTTACGACTTCAAATAATATATAGTGGGCTGTAAATGTGTATTTAAAATTCTCTCTTTCTTGTTTACTTTCGATCTTAATGCAAAAGCGGCAGTTTCTATCGGGCGAGGTCAGGCAATTCGTTAGAAGGCACATTGATGTATAATTTGATATCGGTGATGAACGGCGATCGCGAGATGTTTGCTCGACCCACTTGACGAGGTGCAGCGGCAGAACATCGACCGCCTGTCACCTGTACCGAAAAAGAAAGTAGCCGACGAACCTTTTTTTCATACGGCAACACAAGCCAGCGGTGAAATAACTTTTTTCTCTTGTGCGTGACTTGGCAGATTATTCTCCATTCAAGATAAATTGGAAGATTTTTAGATCAATGGTGAAGTGAGAAGGCGATGACTATTGTTCAGTATCTGAATCTAATCTAATTATTGAAAGAGCATATTAAATTGCATTCTTATTTGTTGGTGAATTTGTATGATACATATATGTATATTAATTTTTTAATATGTTAAGCTCACAAAGTTTTAAACGAAGAAAAAAAAATGCACACACAAACATATTTTTATGTGTGGTTAGTAACGATAATAAGTTATGTTTTTTTTTAAATTATAGACATCAATATATATTATTTAATTATCTAAAGCAATATTTTTATAACAGTGAATTTGTTTCTAACATGTTAAGAATAATTAAGTTATCACTAGGTTAATTATTACAGTTTTTTTTCATTCTTATATGATTAAATTTTATCTGAACATAAGTAATTTTTCCTAATGATATTTTTAGTATTCAAAATGGCTTATTTAATGATGTTAGAAACCCGTTTCATATCAACCTATTTTTATTCATATACTTGAAGTAAAAGGACCACACAAATATTACAGAAATTCCTAAGATAACGAGGCGCCAAAGAGCTGATTGTCGAAGCCCAAAACGAAGATGAGTTCAAAAGACCAAACAATTCAATTCATAATTAATCTGAAGTAACATTGTATAACTACAAAAAAGCGGTAACGCAAATAAAGAATTATATTTTAGTTGCATTCGATTGCTTAATACGTTAAAAAAATATATATAATACGTATTGATCAATAATTAAACGTTGTTATTACTCCATCTTAAAGTAAAATTATTTATCAAAGAATGAAATATTTTTAAATGAAAAGAAAAAGGCCAATTATTTTCCGTGAATGTTTTTACAATCAACTTCTATTGTATGTGAATATAAAACTGCGCGTAAACTAAATTATAATTTAAAACAATTGTTAAGCGTGGGAAGTGTTTGTAATAATTATCGTTTTATTAAGTATACTAGCTTTATAAGGTAGGATGTTTTTATCGGTTGCACAAAGATTCTCAATAAGTCAACTTTTTAACTTATTGTTGGAATAAGTATTCTGGCTATGTGTACAATTCGAAGTATTGATCATTGCTAAATATTTTTATCAAATTGAATATTCAAAATATGTACTTGTCATGTTTATCATTAATAGCATGTATGTTTCAATTAGATATTTTATAAGTAATAATATGGTTGTGAATTGAATACTTTTCACGGTACAGGAGTATATAAAGTATGTATAAAAGAATAAGTGAATTAAGGCGTCGATTGTCAAAGCATTTAGCATGCGTTTCAATACTGACAAACAATCCTTTTCAGATTTTATCTTACAATAATTAAATCCACACTTCAAAATATTTATCGTCATCAGTGCTTGATAAAAAAACATTGAAAAACAGATTCTTGGTAAAGAATATGGTGTGATATAGATCATTTTTTTTCTTATCAGCTTCATATACGGAGCATATGGTCACCACATAGTTCCTCCAAAATTCTCTATTCTCTGCCAATCTTTTTGCTTCCTCCCAGGTTATCTCAGCGTCCCGTAGCTCCATTGAGTACATCCTGTGGATAGTCGTTAATGGCCTTTCACGACGCCGGGATCCATTTAGTCGGTAGAAGAGACAGGCAAAGTTCTGATTCTTTAAAACTATAGAAAAAATAAATAGTTTTTGTAAATATCGTTTAAATTTTTTTTTATAATTCAAAGATTTCTTTTATGAAAAATGCGAAATTTTGCTGAAGGGTAAAGTATAATTATCCCGTCTCCAACTTTAGTTGAAAGTAACCAATTTTGATAGTTATTTGAAAAGTTTTTTTAAAGAGTCTATACTCGGTTGGCGTATCAAGTTCTTCGCTTATTTATCGTATAGTTTGTGGGATGAAAAAATGATTAAATTTGTTGGCATCTGTAACTATATTTAGAAACATTTTGATAGTGCTGTGTTGTAGACAGAGTTTTCATATTTCTAAAAACACAGATCGGGACATTCACTATTTCGAAGACTTTTATACACGTATACGTCGGGATTATAGAAGGACTTGCAATGCGGGACTCGGGATTTGTCGATTGAACTCGGGACAGCCCCGCTCAAATAAGGACGCCTGGCAACCCTGGTTGTAGACCACTGGTTCCAGTATCGACAGGTCCGTCGCATGGCCATATATATATTATTTTGACGGACCAACACCGCCCAGAGCTGTGTGTAAAGAGAAGCGAAAGTGACCATGCTCGACTACGTACATTAATGAACGATGCTGATGATGATGATGAGATAGTCGTCGAGAAAGGAAAAGTAGATATGCCTAAATGGCCCGGCCCGTGACACACTTCTAGTCTCCTTTTCAAGGTCTGTGTCATGCGGACGGCTTATCTTATTTGCAATCTTACTTCAGACTTAGACCTGTTGCTCTTTAACTTCGCCCGAAGTTGACTTCGTGAAGTCTTAGGGTAAATAATGCATTCTGTATTTTTGTAACTTGTTCACCAATCGTAACAGTATAATGCCAGTCATCATAACGAAAGTTTGGCATGTAGTTATTATATTATCAAATTAAAATGTAAAACATTATGGACCCTCTATTGAGAATCACAACAGAAGTTGCTTCACCTTTCTTTCTAGAGAAGATAACTTTGGAATTATAAGTGAAGTAAAAAATGTTCTCTCAACCGTTTTTTAGTAAGAAATGTCAGCATTACAGATACTCATAATCTACAGACGGACATTTACAAATTTATCAAAAGTACAAAGTATGAAAAAGTTTTCTTTCCAGTATTTAATGTCCCGACTCTGCAACGGCATAAAAAATACATACAAAAGCTTTATTATATTATTAACACCTTTACATCAAATGAAATAGTTAAATGTTGTCAAATATACACACGGCTTACAATAATATTTGTAGAACTTAAATAAATTTCTATTTGAACTGATTAACTTTTGAATTACATGACGTTTGCTACAAAATGTTCGTGGAGTAAATAAATCACTTTTTCTTTTCGTTTCTCTTCCGCCCAGCTGATGAAGACCTCCCGCCGTTTCGAATCAACGATTACGAACACAAGTTTTCTGTCATCGGAACAACATCAAACTTCAAGTTAAACATTCTTACTTTCATGATTAAAAGCTTATGATATGTCCTACTGATTACTAATAAGTACCTATTGCAAACCGGCTTGTTAAAAATTTCACTAACGCGTTGATATTTTTAATAGAAACTACTATTTGAATCACATTGACATAGTTTTTTTTTTATTTGACTAATAAGTGATGTTGCGATTTTAAATTTGTATTTATTTGTATTTGATTACATATGAATAAAAACTGTATTTTGTGAATAATTCAATAACATTAGAAAATGTCAAATCACTTAGCTAATACTCAAACAAATATAAATAAATACAAAACAAAATGTTTTTAATTATAACAAAAAACGTTATTATTACTTTTATTTATAAACGAAAATTGACGACAATTTACGTTTATAAACTACAATAATTAATCAAGTAATCAAGGGTAATCCCAAAGGAATGTAAAAGGATTTTATACATTCTAATAATATTTAATGGCAATTTAAACGTAGATATACATAGTAAAAAACATAATGGTATATTCATGTTTTAATCATTTCGTAAGTAATAATATTACAATAGTTTATTAAATAAAGATAAGCAGTCAAAAATAATTATTTGAACTGCGAGTAATATTTTTTTTCCTTCAATTATTTAAAAAATATATTAGCATATTTTAGTTTTTACTTAAAAATAATTTGTACATTACTAGTAATATTATACACTAGGTGGCAATGTCACCTGTTGACGATCACGTTTACGCGCACACACACGCTCTCCGTCTGTTGTACATTATACATTATAGTTGGATGATTCAAGATCGATATTTTTTATTTGATTAAATTCTAAACGTTTTTTAAATTACTATCGACACTTACGTAGTCGTTTACAAAGTTTGTTCAGTATAATAATTTCATAATACATACACTTAACATAAATGTTATAATTAATTATCAATATTTGTTTTTCAAATTTATTCGTCAAACATTATACATGTTTAGTTCTGAATTCGGACGACACATCTGGGTCAGTATACGTATTATATAAAAACATGACACTTTTGTAAAATACGATTTAGATTATAGTGGGCTTAAGTGACAGCTGTTGACCTCAAGATCAAAATTGTCTCAACAGTCAATTGACAATCAAGGATCTTTGAAAGTGGTATATTGTTGTATATTTGTGCATACTAAAGTATTTAATTAAGCCTCAGGCAAACACGTATCGCAACAATAAAGCTTTGACCTGCATTATAGATTGATAACTATCAATGTTTAAAATAAAACAAAGTCAAAATCAATTATTTCAATCAACTGCGTATCGTAAAAAATACGCAATTAAAACATTCTATACGATATAATGAAAAGTCTAGTAATGGAAAATGTTAAATAATATAATATTATCTTTTTTCTTTAAACCAAAAAAAGTGAAATGTTTTTGTACGACATCATTCGGGTCAGGAAAATTTACCGCCTGCAATTTACCCTCGCAAAACAATCTCTAGCAGTTAACCACCGCACCAATTGACCACATAAGCAGTTTATATCCCACAAATAATCACAACAATATTTCACCGTCTAGAAACAATAAATTGTTTTATAAATTGATACATAATTATTTTTTCAAGTTGCTCGGTACTCTTCTCCAAGTTTTCATAATCTCCAGTCCTCAATTACAAATGAGTATCACTTGCATACAGGACTGAAAAGCAATTTGTGTAAAAATTAAATTTACTTATGAAATGTATAATTTTATTATATAAAGCACGAAATGCGGTCCGAGAAGAACTCTGTTTGACAAACTAAAATGTAAAACTTCGTTGCGTAACTAAATTTTAAATGTCTCTAAATAAAGATTTTTTGTTAGGTTGTTTGCTGTTATATATTTGACGCCTACTAATCGGTGTCGCCATCAACCAAACAGTTATGCAATTTTACGCAAAAAAGATTGCAAACAAAATGTAGAACGACTTCGTTAATGCATTTCTTTTGCATCATTTGTCTTTACTGTTATGTACATTTTGACAATCTTGATTTGTATTATTTAAAAAAATATTACGGCATATTTGTAAAAAATGTCGTGAATGTCGTAAGTAGTCATAATATATATTTCTAAAACGCAACGTTTTGTTTGGAAAATCATAATAACTTCATTCATTCTGCACGTTGTTTGCGAATAACAGACAAATAATTATTCAAAACATGTTTAACATTTTGTCTTAATATTGTTTTAATTTCCGTTTTTTTTTATTATAAGAGATAAGATTGTTCTGTATCTTAATTAAGAAAAAAATGCTGGCAATTCTTCCTTCTACTATTAAAAATTTATAACCCTGAGTATACATCGTTAAAATATAGGTGGATTTATGCTGAATTGAAAAAATAATGTAGGAATAATAGGCAAAGACAATTTGCTGTCCTTAAATCTGAATTATAATTATTATCGATAAAATATAACTGTTTGCCAAACTGCTACAATAAATGTACCATCTGAGTGACTTATTCATGAAAAATAATTGATACCCAATTCGTTTTTATCAATTTATTACTGACCAACAAGTACATTTACGATATATTAATACAACGTTAAAATTCTTACCACAATTTGATAATTTTAGCTGTGTATTACATAAATACGACATATGAATGACTAGTTTACTATTGTGTTTCAATAAAATTACGCTGCTAACAAAAAAGCGCTTCCAAATAAGTGCAATAATTTATTTTTACGATTGAAGTAATTTTTATAGATCTTTGTACAACAATTATGAATAAATAAGTCAAGTTTTTACGTTTAAAAAATGATACAATACAATTTTATCCGTGTCTATCACGGAAGTAGTCGGGATTATGTCAACGCTCTGAGAAAAATGTTACCGCTTTAGTAAGCCACACTCTTCATCGGATTTCTTGGTGAATTATATTCGTAAGATCTAATCTGTCGATTAATTACTACAGTTTTAAAAAAAAAAATCTTTTTTTTATTTACTTCAATTATAATGCAATACTGTGTTGTCTATAAACTTACCGATACAGTATGATATTTAAACAATATTCTTTGTTTGAATCGGTAAGGTTTCAGACATTATAGGTTTTAAAATGTGAAAACAATTGAACGTAATATCGATCAAAACTAAAACAACGTTGAAGGGAATGATGTCTAAAGGAGAAACAAGGAGTAGCTAAATAATTACAATAATGCATCAACCAGTTTATAATAAAATATTTTCCTGTACTAAATCAAAAAACTGTGATGTTGGATAACAATGGTAAAATTTTCAAAGCATTGAAAGAAAACTAGATAATTTTAATCATTTCGTACAAAAATGCGCATATTTTAAACGTTGATAGTAATAGTTAAAAGTCTTTCAGTACAATATTATACTAAAAATATAACAACAGTTAAAGCTAATCAAAAATTAGTTAGAAGTTATTGTTATTTTTTTATCATATCCGCTCCTGATGTAGATCATACGGGCTCATAATGTATGTTACGAGTCTCTGCGAGAACTAGATGTTACTTGTTGTTGTTTTCAACCTCTTTTAGAGAGTAGGGATAGACGGATTGGGCTTAAACAGAACTAGTGGTAAAATAGTAGCTCTTCCCACCCCTAGTTTTTGAGAATAGAATGAAAGGAAAGGAAATTCAAGACATTACATACATCTAGAACATCCAGAACAGAAATCTATAAATCGATTGAAAACTCGATCTATAATAACTGTCCTAACTGGGATTTGAACCCATGTCCTTTGTGTTCAAAGCTAACGAAATTGCCAGTTGACAACACAGCCGCCATTCTATAAATCATAGAAGTTATTTTATTGCTATTTTTTTTAATTAAAAAATCTTCCACGGCGATGACTATTTAAAAATGCAGATAACGAAAAAAATCATTATGCTCAATATTTACGTGCATTTTTTTTTACAATTGAGTTTCATGGTTCTCTCTAATTTCATTTTTCAGTTCATAAAAAAGTTTTCTGTAATAAAATATCGTTTTTAAAATCAAGAAGTGAAGCAATTGTAAAATAATTTATAAAAAGAAACTAACTTTTAATATCTCTCTAATTAACCATTTAGCGTGAATATCAGTTTGGTGAGTGTATGAACAGTAGTAAAAACCTTACAGACTAGTTATTAATGATACCACAACACTGCGGCACGTTAATACATCCTTAAAGTACAACAGATTATGCAACCTTACAAATTGTGGCCATTTATTATTTTTTCTCGTGTCAGAGAGATGTAAAATACCATTTTGAATCCGTCAAGTCATGTGGAAAGCATTACTGCTTAAAAACTTTTCCGACGTACAAATTTATGAAACTTATATTTTATTTAATACATTACTCAAGTGTTTTGTTTGAACGATTTGATATTTTAACAGCTTAACGACCGCACGTTTTTTTTTATAAAATTTCACCTGGTGAAATAAAATTTTGCGAAAAATTCGCAAAAATTATAATTTTACTAAATTCACTATAATTTGTAAGCAAATTGAGATATCTTTAAAATTTAATTTTCTTAGCTTCCAGATACTTCGCCTATACGCATATATGTGTCCGCCGGCCAGCAACCTTTGTTTTTCAAAGACTCAAATACGCGTCCACGGTCGTTTAGCTGTTTTAATGTGTTTTCAAGTAGATATTTAAACAAATTCACCTATAAAGCAGCGAAATACTTTTATTGGTGGCGTTTCTATAACGAAGTATGAGGTATCATCTCATTTTATAAGCAAGATTCGCTAAATATATTTTGATAACAATGTCATTTTTAGTAAGTCCAATTTGTTGTGTTAAATTGGTCTACAATAACCTTAATGGTTTTTTAAAAATCAATCTTCAATCTACTTACTAGCATGTAGTTTTTAAGGCAGTATAAACTTTTATGTAAACAACGATTATGCGTGTAACATTTTTATTATGAAGGGGTGATTACTAGGGCATCCAACCCCGGGATCCCGTTCAATTTTCTGATCCTGAAATTTCGGGATTGATACGGCTGCGATCCCGGGATTTTGGGATTGAGAGATTTTGAGGAAATCCTGACAAAAATTGAGACGAAATTGGAAAATCGAGAATTTCATATTCCTCGGTGAGCTAAAAAAAAAAAACGAAGTTCTGTGACAATCGGAAAAAAAAGTATACCAAATCGAGGATTTCAATTTCCTCGGTGAGCTAAAAAAAAAAACGAGGCTTGGAGATAATCCGGGGGGAAATTATAGCGAATTGAGGATTTCAAATTTCTCGGTGAGAAATCCCAATCCCGGGGTTGGAAAAAGGCTTCGGGATTGGATACCCTAGTGATTACCCTTGTTATATAATAAAAATGAGTAATTTTTCACTGAAATTTTTTTGCTGCATGCTTAATATAACTTTTTATAAGGATTTTTTGCTCCCATGGCATTTTGTAGCAACCACTAGTTTGTGATCACTGTTTTAATCAATTGATATGTGAAAAAATAAACTTTTAAATCATTTTTTAAACACTGTGGTGCCGTTCGTTTTGTTTATAGTATATGCTTTTATTTACTCATATTTTTACACGCAGAAATATAAACTGTAGAAAAATGTTATAAAAAATCGATTTTCATCGTTTTTTACCATATACATAAATGCTTTACAGATTAAAAACACAATGAAGAACGATTAATCCTAACTGTGATATTACTACTATTAAACGTTTTATAATATTCATGAGCGAAACCGGTCCTGACCATTTTTAAAGCCGTGCAGTCCAAAAATCTTTTATTTTTTTAAATATCATACCTAATCGTTAAAAAGTAAATCGCACAAAAACTATTGTTAAATGATGTTTTACTATTTGCGCAATGAAAATCAGAAATGAATGTTTCATAGCTCATTATATAAGCAAAAATTTATTATTACCTACTAATTACAAAATCCTGTTAATTTTTCAGTATGACGTAATATCTATTCACAGATTTTTTTTTAACGAACCGTGTAATTGAATTTTCAGTGAGTGTCTACGGAGTGTTTTCAAAAACATTAAATTAAAAATAAACAATTCAAATTGTATGTAAAATTCTTATTTATTTTTCAACATTATAGTTTAGAAAATCTTACTCAAAATTAATATTAAACAATAAATAATTGTATTAAATTATTTAAATCATTAATATTGTATTATCCTTCAAGTGAAGTACATTTGTATAGATTGAAATAGATTTCGCCAAGAAATTTATGTAGACATGGTCAAAGAAAATGTGTTTTGAATGAATTGTTCCAAATAATCATAGGAGGATCTTATCTAATAATAACTATTAAATAATGGATTGTAAGAGAAAATAGTTGATTGTAGAATGAAATAACTCTTTTGAGTTTTGGATGTAAATGAGATGAAAAAAATATATGAGTAGCATGCCAAATTGTCATCATTTTAAAGTAATAAAATGCTGGCAAATAAATATAATACGTTTTTTTTTCTTAAAGATTAAGCGTCTGAAAACCCAATTTTAAAACTACTGTAATTTTGGTATTTTAATATTTACAATATTTGTTAGTAAAATCCTTTGAATGACGTTCTTAAAATTGTACGGGACTATGTTAACTGCCACTTTTGTTACAAACTAGTTTTTTTTAAATTCAACTTACTACATTTTCTGAAATTGCCAGTTTTCTACTATGATATTTCAACGAATTTAAAGCCAGGATATACAAAGAACTAATCACCAGAAAGATAGATTTCTTCCAGAAATGACTGTCTCAATGTTTCAGTGTGAAAAGATTTTTTTGGCCGATCAAGTATACAAGAGGCTTTAAGTCGACCTTAAAAACTAAAAGTGCTAATAGCGACCATTTAACGTAGAAAATATATTTACCTTAGTCACATTTTCTGCAATGATATTTTTTAATTACTTCAATGTAGAATGCAAGAAAAAATAGAAGGCAGCAAAGGGGTAGGCAGAAAGAGATCATCGTTATAATGCAACCTCAGTAAGTTACTCAATGTCTAATGCTTTGGTAATCTAATACAATTGACATATAAATAAAAAACTATATACCAAGTAGAACTTTTTTATTAATTAAAATAAAATTTGGAAAATAATTATGTTTATATAATAATAATAAAGCACCGAATATATAGTGCGGATATACCAGTACAATTTAAGCAACTTAGCTGGATGCCATAGTTGAGTCCGTAAACATATGTTATGTTGTGGTTGTCCAAATATTTTTTTAAATTTCCAACCTCAATTATATGTATGTATATAAAAATAACAATGTAGGATGATATTATCAAGTAAAAATTCAGCATTTTTTATAAAAAATGTTTGTTAAAAAAAAGTGGGTTGATAATTGGTATTTAAATGTTAATTCATAACTCATCTTTTGATTATTGAATCCGTATCTTTAGTCGTAGGCAGGCAAATTGCAAAAATAATAATAGCAAAGTTCGCCGCTCTCTATTATAATATTATTTGCTAAGCATATTCAATTGCATCACGGTAGAGTCAATGTTTTCATTAAAACAGGGCTGTTAAAATTTTATTGGTTGACCCCACTATATTATACCAATATAACGGAACGAATGGTTTGAAAATAAAAAAAATCACAACAGTATTTGAAAACTGCAGGTTAACTAATAAAACAAACGTTATTTCGTTAATTGAGGAAATCAAATATATCAATAACCTTTATATTATATCTGATACTATAACATTTTATTTGATGAGCAATTAAGCTTTAATTATATCGTTGGCATATTGTCTGAAAGCGTTTAGTCAAAAATTAAATGTTATGAGAAAAAGCTTACTGCTATTGCATACCTATCTATTTCAGTATTTAAACAAGTAATACAAAATAAATCATTTTTTGGCAACTAACAGAAATCTATAAATAACAAAATGCTTTTTAGCTGTACAGATTTCTTATTTATATAGCTCCCCAAAGACAATTAGACGGCTTAACGTTTTTGAACTGTTAACATTCTTGTAAATTGTTGTTTATTCATTTGTCTTATTGTCTACGGCCTCGCTACATTGACAGTTTGCTTTATGATATTCAAAAATTTCGATTATATTAAAACATTTTAACATAATCTTTACTTGGCAGTATACCGGCGATATATGTATTAGTATCTGATAACAATGATTCCAAAATAACACTTACAATTTAATTGACTAGTAAAATTGTGTCATCGAACTTAACCCATTTTTGCCCGAGTTTTTTTTTTCTCAAAATTTATAATAATTTCAATAAATAATAATGATAAATATCCTTCATGAAAATTGAAAGGGCATTTTTCACAAAATTTTGTGTTTTTTTTTTACAAAGTGCACATCGATTTTTTTATCAGCTAGAGTCATCCAATGATCTACCCGATCATGTTAAATATTGAAAGGCACCCTTCTAGATAATTCTTTTGAAGATTTTGGCCTTCTTCCCCTCTTCATGGGATTTCCATTAATTTTCAAGTACTATATTTCTTCTTAATTTCAAGTAATCTAACTTTTTATTTTCTGGATTTTTTCTATAAAGTTTCCAAGCATTATAAATTGCTGTATCCAAACAGAAGGTAAAGATACCCACCACCATTTTTTAGATGTAATGGACACTCGATAGTTATCTATATTTTCATCCATTTGTTCTACTCAGCCCATATACTTGTTTTATTTTGATATGACATTTGGTCGGTTGATTGGTAGCTTTTTTGTTGTTGTTGAGGATATCCATCTTTGAGCATGTCCTATGGGTTCTACTGGTTCGTAAGAGCTCACAGTGAGAATAACGCGGTTGTCATTCCAAGCTGTAATAGTAATGCTAGTTTTGGTGTCAGTAAAAAAATCATATGTAACATTTTCATTCTCATCACCGCTGTCCTCTTCAGTCTCAACGCCGTCTTCAAGAAGTGTTATAACCAGTGGTACAGTGGGGCCAGGTCGGGCCAGGTCAGCGACCTAGGACCTGAAAATGAGCTAGGGTGCAGCCCTGCCACTAATTGTTAAAACTTGTGGATTTTTAGCTTCGGAAGGATATTAAAAAAAACAAAAAAAGTAGGGAAGAAATCAATGACCGACCTAGAACCTATTTATTTACCACTACACCACTAGTTATAACCACATCTGCGCATTTTACATCCTTCCAAGAATTTTTGTTTTCAATTTATTCCATCTCTGATGTTGCTAAAATTCTGGGGGAAAAAATTCACATGTTGTTAAAATCCCAGTGTTCCAATTTAGAAACATGCATTATATTGTGAATAAAAAAGTTATATATGAAAAAATGTCAAAAATGAGATCGGTAAACAAAAAGATTCTTGGATATCTATTCTTTGTTTGGAAAAACTCAATTAGTGCATTTATTATAGCACTTTTGCAAAAATAGCATTTTTTCTATCGTTAATTATTATTGATTCTGATGCAAAGACTGAAAATTATCACTGAATATTAATTTTAAACTCTTATTTGTGCTAAATCGGAATCACTGAATCTTTATTTTAGTAAAATAATTATCCATATAACGTAACAAATCGATACTGAAAGTTTTATCATAAAACTTAAAAATCTTCTTTTGCTGTTTATTTAGAACTATAAATCTATTACAAATCATCTTTTGCCGGTGCAGTGACGATATATTTAATTTCCTTTAAAAAGTAAAAGTGCTTGTAAATTCATCTTTGTACGATTTTTGAATTAAAGCAATGACAATTATTTAGTGATATCCGTCTGATAGATGCACTAATTTTAGCAAATTATTTTTGTCTCGGTGGAGTTAGCACTGTGACTATTCTTAACAAAATGCACCATTACGAACTCATAAAATGTTAACAATTTTAATGATATAGTTCAGTTAAATATATTTATACCCACACTATTCCTATATTTGAATTTGAACTCTCTCCCTACTCTTGAACTCAATTTCTTCTAGAAAACATTAGATTTATCTTAAAGATATTCATTTAATTACTAAAGCCAACTATTTCAATGATAATTTTATTGAAATATTCAGGTAACGTAGCAATTACCAAGTTGTTTCGAATAATTTGAATAATATTAAAAACCGAGAATCAAGAACGATTTTTAGTAATTATGGTTTTTCGGAACATCAATCATAAAAAAATCAAGCATGTATTGTTTATTACTGATTGTATGTTTTTCCTTGTTTATCTTAGAAAAATAAAACACTTATTTGTACCAACTCCACATATATTTATAATGATCAGGACCGGTTTTACTCATCGCGAGCATTTTAGATTGATTAGAATAAACATTTACATAAATTTTCAAATAATTTACAGATAATGATACAAAATATGAACAAGTGATACTAAATTGAATATAATTAAGATGTTTCAAACCCCTAACAAATAAACGATTTGTAACCGTATCAAAAAACGATGATTTTCAATGTTTTTTTTACTATTTTTTTTCAATTCATTTCATAAAAAATAGCTGGTACTTCTTTTCATGTACAAACTACAAAACATATTTTTCAGATGTTTTTTTCCTTTACGATTATTAACATGTAAAATATAATATTACTTTTAAAAAAGGAGATATTTGATTTGTATTTAAAATCATATGGCTTAAAGAAATGTGTAAGCATTTTTCCAATACAAGCTAAAAAATATCGCTTTGTAGTGTAATACTTTTGAGGATTCTTTGGAATATTTTATGTCATATTAGAAAACAATTCATTCATTCAAAAGTGAGTTGAAAAAAAACTATACTGATAATATAAAATATTGTAAAAGACGTTGAATTGACGCTACGTCAATATGATGTAATACTGAACATTCCTCACAAAAATACTTAAACTCAACATAAATATGAAATAAAATTATACTTTTGACATATTTCTTTCGATTTAAATCGAGAAGTATTTTTTAAAATAGATTTTAAAACCCTGATTTTAAATATTATTTACTGAAAACATCGAAGCACTCAACGGTTAAAAAGCTTGATAGTATTACTATTAAAATAAAATTGCAGGGTAATCAAAACCCACCAAATAAAATCCCTTACTTTGCAAATACATACAACTATATTGCAGGCTCCCACACACGTGATTATCTCTATTTAGTGAGATCTGATTTACATTTAGAATAATAATTTGATATTTAAGCTTGCCATTTGTAAATAATCATGTTTACTGTTAGAATGCATTTTCTATATCCTTGCAGTAATTGTTTGAATATGCAACGCGGAAATGCTTTCGATATGTTTGCGGAGGTGTTGTAGTGCAAATCAGCGCGTTTATTACAATACACTGCAATATCTATAATCCTCATAAATATTTTATTAGGTATAATATATTTACCCGGTATAATAAAAATAATCACACGACGCAAATACACAGTTTCATCAAAGATTTATTTAAAGTCATAAACACTTCTGGAATTATTGAAAATCAGTTAGTCAATTTGATGTGTAGTTAACGTTTGAGCAGATTATTTAAATTCGATTTTTGTTCACTTAAAGTTCGCAGTTAGCATAAATAAGGGTATTTCCATTTGTGTATTCAATTTTTAGCTGGATGATTATCTTTTAGATGAGAAAGACGATAGAATAAAACAAAAGACTCCCATGCACCATGTTCTAGCGCATTAACAACTATCAGTAATGCAGAATGTTTTTTATGCTACATGCAATTTTAGAATTAAATATTTCTGACTTATTATCGAAAGTTGCAATTTTCTCTGCTTTATTTTTAAAAAAGTGTAGAATTTGTGACATTTTAAATCTTAGTCTTTTGTACGCTATTATTGTTGTAACAAGGAAATAGTGTCAGAGATATCGTTTGTGAAATTTTATACTTATGTTTCCATTTGACACCTGTACAATAGCATGACAGCGTACATGCATTAAGGTGTCCGGTCTTTTATTATGCTCATAAAAGCATTTTGTTTTTATTTTACAAAGAGTAAAGATATAGTTTGTTTCTCTTTTCAGTTCTAATTACAGTCTTCTTAAACGATTATAATGACATGAGCAAAAAGAAGATTTTTTAAAGCATTCGAAGCTTAAAAGAATATTCGCGATACCTTCAAAAATTTTAAACAAATTTTATTATTAGTTTTATTTGTTGGCCGAAAATTTTCTTTAAAGCTATAGTTTCTATACGATAAATAATATCAATACATTATTTAAATGGAAATGTATGTAATAATTCTTGAATATGAAATGGCAGGCCGAGGTAGCAGTAATATTACAACTCGGTCTACTCATGAGGTTTCTCCAAAAGAAATCTGTGATGTCTCACTTCAAGGCACAAACTTAAGAGAACCAGACGCATTCAACTCAGACCTATCATCTACAATGTTCATTAAAGAAATCAGGCAAATGACAAACGACATTCATTGCGCTCTTAAATGTCAGACCAAAAAAGAAATGTCGGAAATAATAACTCCAATACTGTCTGAGTTAAGCCACGAAGCCGCTAAGATGGCGATACAGCTAGCCAAATTAGAAGGAATTATTGAAGAAAAGGACAAGAACGCAAAAAATAGCTGCGCAAATGAAAAAGTCAACATTGCCCCCGCCAAGGATATGACTCTACCTTGGACGACTGTCGTCGGGCGACGGCAAGGAAACAAATCTATTACTCACCAGCAGACGGCCTTCCCTAGTCTTCCCGTAACTGCTCCGCGCCCCGGAGTTCTATTCTTCCCAACCGGCGAAGAAAAAATTTCGGACAATACTAAAAAATCATTAAAATCTGCTATATCCCCAGGCGCACTGGGGATTCAAATAACTGGAGTACGGGCTATTCGGAATGGTGGAGTAATTGTCCATCCGAAAACTGATGAAGAAGCAAAATTACTCCTGAACGCCCCGGGCTTATCAGATGTCGGCCTTCGAGCAGAAATAGCGGGAAGGAAACTACCTCGTGTGATCATTTTTAATCTGCCCAGTCACATGAATGAACACCAAATTCAGGAGGCTATTCATGACTCTACCAAGGAAAAAACTAGTCTTGGAGATTCTGACGGAAGAGACTTAATTAAAATTAGCTATAAAGCTGGCCCACGCGAATCAGGAAAATGTCATTATATAGTATACGTACCTGTTGCAATCCGCGAAGCTCTTATACACGATGACCGTCTTTTCCTGGGATGGGAGTCATACTACCTCCATGACTTTCTAGGCGTCATCAAATGCAGCAAATGCCATCTATATGGTCATATGGCGAAATATTGTTCTGCTAAAGATAGGGTATGTGCCCACTGCACTGCTACTGGACATGATAAGGCAGACTGTCCCAAAAAAGCTGAACCTTCTAAATGTGCGGCATGTCACAAATACAAAAAACCACATAATCACCCAACTCATAGTGCTGAGTGCCCTGCACGGCAACATGCAGAGCTTCGGGAACAAGCGAAGGTTGACTATTCGGCGGCGCGGTGATAAAGTTCGCCCAGTTGAATGTGGGAAGAGGTCAAGCAACCACCCTTGAGCTGGCAAATATTATGCAGGCTGGAAAACTTGACGTGGCGTTGGTTCAGGAGCCGTACCGCTGGAGCCCAAGAATGGGTTTTGAGGAAGGTCGCGTGATCCACGACAGCCCGACATCTAAGGCTTGTATTTACGTAGCCAACTCTGAGATTGGAGTACTACACCTATCTCATCTCTCATCTGAATATATCACCTGCGCTGAAATCTCCATTCCTGGAGGTGCCACAGTTGTGGTGATCTCTGTATATTTTAATTATGAAAGCTCAACAGACTATATAATACGGCTGTTAGACTCAGTTCTTGGCTCTCTTGCGGGTAGAAATGTTATCATCGGAGCTGATGCCAATGCACAGTCCCCTTTATGGGCTCCTATAAACCACGCAACCACCGATGGTTCTGTCATTGAAGAATTTATAGCTCAACATGGCCTGACTGTTGTTAACGATCCTGATAGCCCACCCACATTTGTGAATTCAATGGGAAAGTCCCACATTGACATTACACTGGCTACAGAGGCAACGTTTTTTCAAGTCAGTGGCTGGCGAGTTCACGAAGACGCTTCTATCAGCGATCACCGACTCATGACATTTGAGCTGCGACAAAATCTTGGAATAGCTGTCCCAAGAATTTCTTCACCAGTTATATTAAAAAGATTTCGAACGCGACATGACAAATGGGAAGAATTTGATAACGCGCTCATCAAAAAGCTTGACCGGGCAGCTAGGAATCCTGTGTCGGACCTGCATTTGGCTGCTTCACGGCTGACAAATGATATAATTAATGCAGCAGAGCGCACTATAAGCCGAGAAATCGGACGCAATCTCCCTGGTGGGAGACCCAGGCCGTCTCTGATTTAAGGGCACTATTCAAAAGAGCCATGAGATCACTCCAAAATGCTCGCCGGGCTGCAAAACCACCCTCCATCATTGAACTACTGGAAGCCAGGCATCGATCAGCTCGATGCAAATATCGAAACTCAATACTTCGGGCTAAATCAGACCATTGGCGAAATTTTGTATCTTCCTTGGGGGGCTGGAATCCTTGGGGTCCTCCATATCGGGCAATTAAAAATAACTGCAGACCAAATAAAATTATTTGTGGCATTGAACGACCTCTTGGAAATGGTTTTACCAGCACCCAATCAGAAACAACAGAGGTGCTGCTGAATGCGCTTATTCCACAAGACACTCCATTATTAGACGATGAACGCCTCAGACAAGCCCGCTTCTTGGCTACTTTTCCACTTGACACTGCTCACTCACCACTGCCTTCTGAGCAAGAAGTCAGTAAAATTATTCTCTCGTTAAAATGTAACAAAGCTCCGGGTCCGGACTGTATCGATAATACTCTCGTCAGACGATCCTGGTTTCTTGCCGCTCCAGAAATAACAAATATATTATGTCAATGCTTCACTAGCGGCATATTTCCCGATTGTTGGAAAACAGGGACACTTATAGTCATTCCAAAATCTGGTAGCTGGTCTCCATCAGACCCTAAAGCTTATCGGCCACTTACGCTTCTGCCGGCTCTTGGGAAAGTGTTGGAACGGCTCATGTGCTCTAGAATTGAAGCTCATCTGGCTGAAATAGCACCACTATCTAATAACCAATTTGGTTTCAGACCAGGCAAGAGTACCGAAGATGCAATTTCCACAGTACTTGCCACTTCGAAATCCTCCCCTAGTAAATATGTTTTGGGAATATTTTTGGATATTGCCGGAGCATTCGACAATGCTTCTTGGCCACTTATACTGCACAAACTCAGACTGAGAAAAATACCTGGAAATGTCTATGCCTTGGTCCAAAGCTACTTCAATGACAGATCTGTTCTATATGAAAATGGACAACAGATTGTAAAACGAAACACCACAATGGGCTGTCCACAGGGTTCCGTTCTTGGCCCCTTGCTGTGGAACATTTTATTTGATGATATTCTGTCCATCTCTCTTCCACCTGACTGCAGTATTTTTGCCTACGCAGACGATGCTCTACTTTTAGTAAGTGCAAATAGTCGCACGGGTATAGAAACAACAGCAAAAGAGGCGCTTTCATCAATCCTAGCTTGGGGCGACGCCAACAAACTGTCTTTCGCTCCCAAAAAAACTGAAGCTATTTTTCTCAAGGGTGGTGTCAGTCTAAGCAGACAAAGACCTCCCACTATACGCATGGGATCTACGACGGTTAAAGTTTCCGAAAAGGTCACTTACCTTGGTATTATTCTAGACGACAGACTTTCTTTTTCATACCATGCCAAGACATCAGTGAGCAAGGCTACTTCTGCCTTCTACTCAATCGCACGCCTAGCAGGTAGAAATTGGGGCTTAAGATCTAGTGCCCTTAAAATCGCTTACGATGCCTTATACATGGGGATTGCTGGCTACGCCGCTAGCACATGGTACAAAAGATGCACCGTTCAATCGATACAGAAAATCCTTCTAAGTGGACAACGCAGTGCGATGATAGCCCTAACCAAAGCATACAGATCCTCGTCTACGGATGCATTGCCGGTCTTGGCTGGTATACTTCCGTTGGACCTGCACATTCAAGTTAGAGGCGCAACAGTTATGCTGTACAAAGGTGTTGAGTCCCAGGTGGGAGAAATTCAGTTACTGCCTCCTCATCGACCAGACCCTTACAATTCTAAGGCTCATAGAATAGCAGCGCGCAGCGTGGCGATAGAAGCTGCAATGAAAGTTTGGCAGGCTCGATGGGAGAAATCTTCTAAGGGGAGGCAAACTTTTAAATTCTTTCCGAACGTCAAATGGCGAATGGAGATAACCAAAGTCCTGACTCCTAATTTCTGGACCAGCCAATTCATAACTGGCCACGGTTACTTCGCTGCCAAGCTCTTCCAGCTTGGCCGGTTAGTAAATAGCCCTGAATGTAAATGCGGATATATGATTCAGGATGCTGATCACATCCTTTGGGAATGTCCAGACTTAAATAACGAACGGGAAAAATTGCTCAAGACGATACGACTATCTGTCGGATCTGTCGGCCCCGTCGGTCATGCCGACTTGGTTGCATCGAAGGCAAATTATAGGGCATTTAAAGAATTCTCCGCGTCATTTGGAAAAAAAGTTGAGTTAAATAGATTAAATCTCATATTTTCAACTGCACTTAATTATTAATTAACTTTTAATTTCTGCACACTGTAGTGCATGCAACCAAGTCTTGAAGAATTTCTTCTCGGGACATTTCTGGTAAAATTTTGAACACGACTAACGTTGTTACGCTACGGAATACACCCTATAAAAAGAGTGTGAAGCCGTAGCGGGTGGTGGTGGGTACAACGTTGAGTACCCTAGGGGAAAAAAATATGATATCTAGATTTTAGATGATGGTTGTTAAATGTATTTTGTCTTTAAATAGATCTTGCGTCGCATTGTTTAATTCATTTTCTTCTAGCTTATTTTAAATGATTTTACATTGAAAATATTTACTGTAAATATGATAAATACAGTTATCGAATTGTGTCAAATATTTTGGTGAAAATTAAAAACAATTTCCTTTTTTTTCTAGTTTTATTAAAAATATTATATTGACGTAAAATATATTTTGTTATACCTGACAACATTTTGTTCAATCTTTTTATTTTTTTTATTTATGTTGCAATGATACATTATTACATGTATTGAAATGATTAATGAACGTTATTTGTATTCATAATTTTTATTCTCGAAATTAGAATGAGAAAATGGCACTTTGAAAGCAATTTAAAATTAAGTCAGAATGTTCCAGTCATTTTGTATAAGCTTGGTAATTTTTTACTGTTCCGTTTCAAATACTACAATTAAATGAAAAATACGTCAATCCATTTACATAGTCAGAGTGCGCGGCGGTCTTCTGTTGGATTATTTAAAGCTTTGTAATTTGTAATACTAATCTTGTTCATAATAGACTGTAACATAGTTGGACAGTAAAATGTCTACCCGCTATGGCTCCGTTACCGCTTTGTTGTAATGTTAACTGTGAATATTATGGTGAGGTACCTTTGTTTATTTATTATCGCTGGACATCCGAAAAGAATAACTTTTTTTAACAACTTCGGTTGTCGAAAACTAATGATGGAATATCTATTCTTACAGACAACACAATAACTTTATATTCTACGACATGGACATTTATTTTTCATTCTTTAAATGTTTAAAACTTTATTAAGATTATGACGGAGGTAAGTAGAGTGGGCAACGTTTTTGGCTTCGGTTACGGAGGGCACGGGCTTAAATCCCTGTACGGACAGTTTTATAAATTGATTTTTCAATCGATTTATGAATTTCTGTTCGAAGGCATGGATGTATGTGATGTCTTGAATTCACCCCTCCCACCCATCTTATCCTCTGAACGGGCGGGGCGTATTAAGAGCGATTAGCGTACCACTAGTCCTGTCCTAGCTCTATCCTTCTATCCATACTCTCTTTGAAAAAAGAGAGGTTGAGCAACTAAGTAACAAGCAGTTCTCGTAGAAACACTTTTGTTGAGATAAACTCCATGAGGAGGCCATATGCTCCACATTGGGAGCGGACATGGTTAAAAAAAAGTAGAATATAAATAAGGAGTCTAGTAAATATTTAATACAGTTATATCTATGGACGCGATTCATGAGTTGCATTCATTCAAGTCCAACATTAATCTAATTTTATTAATATTCATATTCTTGCATCACTATAAAATCTATGAGCTGTAATGTTTGCAATTGAAAAACACTTACAATTGAAGCAATGAAGCTTTTTAATAAAAAAGGTAAATATTTTTAATATCTGATACTTGATTTGATATTTGATCACCCTTGCCCGTACCGGTTTGTAAAATTGAAGATTTATTGCTTAAACCATAATTGAAATATGTTAAAAAAATAACTAAGTATTTAATTTTACAGATATGTTTTTTTTAATTATTAGCAGCTGTTTCGGCGTATGCCGTCATCAGAACTGAACCTTCATCAAAACATCAGTTAGTTCTGATGAAGACATATACCGAAATAGCTATCACTATTAAAAACAAAACATGTAGAAATAAACACTTCGTTATTTTTTTACCTTATTACAATCAATACATAAATAAACGGGTGAGTACTTTTTAATTCATTGTAAATTAGTTATTTATCAGTATTTTTTAGCCTCAGACCAAAAACTTGGATGATATAAGAAAACCTTCAAAGAAAAACCTATACGAATCGCAGCTAAACATATAAAACCACGAAGATTTTTTTGTAAATTTCATTTAAAAAATCTAAATTGATACGGGTGAGATATAAACATTTTTTTAAAATTGCGTTGTTATTTCTCATTCAGGTGCTTTATTGTAATATTAAATCTTTATGGCTGACTTAATGGCTCAGATTGGCGATTAGTTATAACAAATTGAGGGTCTTAAGATGCTTTTAGGGAACGCCAGGCTGTGTAAAATATTCGTGTGTAAAACAAGAGAATGTAGCATAAACACATAAAAATACCGTTTTCACTGTTATACGTGCAACTCATTGTTTTCACTTGAATATTTTTGACAAATTTGCTCTGTAGTTACGCACTACTAGAGTATCCAATCCCGAAGCCTTTTTCCAATCCCGGGATTTCGGGATTGATTTATTTTGAATCCCGGGATCCCGGGATTGAGATTTTCTCACCGAGGAATTTGAAATCCTCAATTCGCTATACTTTTTCCCGAAATCTCACAGAAACTCGTTTTTTTTTTTTTAGCTCACCGAAGAATTTGAAATCTCCGATTTGGTATACTTTTTCCCAGAATCTCACAGAAACTCGCTTTTTTTTTTTTTTAGCTCACCGAGGAATTTGAAATCCCCGATTTGGTATACCTTTTCCCAGAATCTCACAGAAACTCGTTTTTTTTTTTTTTTAGCTCACCGAGGAATTTGAAATCTTCAATTTGCCAATTTCGTGTAAATTTCGAGAATTTGCTCAAAATTTCTCAATCCCGAAATCCCGGGATCGCGGCCATCTCAATGCCGGAATTTCGGGATCAGAAAATTGAACGGGATTGGATGCCCTACGCACTACAGAGTTAACTTTATACTATCGGTCAAAATAATGCGATGTGATTCTAAAGCGACCAGTTATTTTTGTCTAATCGTGTTCTTGATTCAGAGTTCAGAAAAAAACTGTCTTTTTCTACGTTTTCTAAAGTTTTAAATATATATCGTCGGTAATCTGGCAGAAGGCGTTATGTCGAAAAGTCTTGTTTTGATACAGTTGTAAGATTTGATTATGTTGAAGTTTAATTATCTCTATTTATCCACTCTTGTACACTCTTATTTATCATTCTAACCACTTCGTGAAATTGAATGACGATTAAAAAATTCAATCCAAATACTTAAAAGCGTTAAGTTATTATTTTTTTGTATGAATAACATTGAACGGAAATGAATTTATGCACATTACTTCTTCAAATTATACAGGAATACATAGAAAATGGCAGAATTTGTTATTTAAGAAGATATAACGTATTTATCTATGTTCATGACTCGAAAGGTCAATTTTCGACTTGACGCCTTCTGATAGTATACTGACGACATTTAACACATGAGCGACACCTTTTCACAGCAGCAAGTTATTAACACATTTTATAAGAGAAATCTTCTGATTTATAAACCATTAAAATTGTATCCGTTTAATTACTATGTTTTAATAGATAAAGGAGGATACTTCCTCTTATTTTGTTTAGGCTGAAAATCTCTCTCATTTTTTTGCACATTCAAATCACATACTGGAGTCAGCTGTTTATTAGTTATTCAAAAATAAAAAAATCTGCGGATGTACCTTGACGTAATAACGGCCAATCAGAATTGAATGTCAAAAAGAGAATATCGTCTAAGTCAGAGTTTTTCAACGGGGGAACACAGATTTTTTTTTAGGGAAGCCACAGTAAAGAAATCCGAAAATTGTTGTGTTTTAGAAATTGGAATCTCTGAGAAAATGTTTTGACTCAAAAAAGGGGAATAATTTAGTGGTGACGGAAGCCAATAGTTAACACTGTTGACAGTATAATATGTTTAAAGGCATATTCTATTTTTTATACTTTGCTGAATGATGCAATGTTACTCTATTTAAATTTATTTTCTAAATGCGATATTATGTATTTGGCTATTGTGTTTTTTTAATTTATATTGTGTTGTTTCCTATTTTTATACGTAAAAATACTTTCACAAGCATTTGTTTTATCTTGATAGCTAAGTAACTATACCCATAGTATGAAAAATACCTATGTCTGTCAAACATTGATGGACGGAGCAGTGTTAAAAGAAAATATCGCCGTCAATATGTTTGTTCGAATACAGGCTGTCGGACACAATAGCTAATAATGTAGAATGTAGAAAATATTTCTTATTAGGCAATTTTATTGTTTGTGTACAAGAATAATAAATATCTACATAAAAGGCTTTTCAAAAGAATTTTTCAATTACAGCATACCCTTTCTTTACAATTACACAACTCGTATATACGTTTGATTTATTCAGATACATTTTAGGATAAGGGCCTGGCACTTATGATCATTAATCACGTTATTGAAAAGTAAATAAAAAAAATCTACGGCACTAATCACTATTGATAAATTGTTATGAGCTTTATAGACGATTCGAAAAGTATCGTGGAATAAAAGTTACTAAAAGTAAAATAACTAGTGTGATTTTGAACGATTGGAAGAAAGCTAATCAACATACAATTCTACAAAATCTTTCAAACTTTACTTATAATTTGAGCTTCTGAACGTTTAAAGAAATAAGCTGTTATTTATTTTTATTATGATTAACTTTTTTTATTTTTTTTAAATATTTGAAATTACAGCTTATGCCAATGTATCAAATATTTTGAAGTTGAAAGACTATACGAGATATATTCGATGAAAAATTTTACATGAGATTTACCCAAAGAGAATTGACGTCAGAAACACCCATGTCTTACATCTCAAATTATAATTGAAAAAATTCAAGTTGACGTTGACCTTACCGGGTATCGAACGCAGACCCACCTGATTGCTAGAGCAAGCTTTAACAAACTAGACCACCGCGTGCGACATTAACAAAACAAAATATTTGTACTTTATGTTAACATATTTCGAGTAAAAATAACTAAAATATAATATGTGATCTAACAACACTATATTATACTTTTTATTTGACATCGTGTAAAAAAATATGGTTCTATAGAATAAACTATGTATTTTTTAATTAGAATATCTTTCAATTCATACTAATTGTTGTATGCGTATTGATAAACCAAATTCAATACTGGACGTTTGTAACAATTGAATGAATGCTTTTCATACAAATGTTTCAACGCATTGTCTATGATTAAAGAAATTAAATTATTGATACTTCCTCTATAATCAAGAAGTAATAAACGGTTTTTGGTTGAATTATGGTTAAGGGCCGTATCGTCGTAGTATACGAACAGTAATGGAATATAAACGTATTCTTAGTATTGTAATAATTTTGAAGCTAGGTGGGACTCTGATTAAAGTAATTGTTAGTGTAAACATAGTACACTTTCATAATACTGCACGTGAAATTTAATTTTTCGTTTCATTTTATTGTTAGAAAATTTAAAAGTATGAACAGCTAATAAGTGTTCGGATATGTAATAGGACAAAAACAGTTTAAATATGTTTTCAGAAAAATAGAATTTGGTTGATGAGGTAAAAGTGTGCTATAGCGGTTTAATAATACGAGAATTTGTTGAATTTAAAATTTATTGAAATAATAGATAGAAGAAACAAAATTGTTTTATTCAGCGTCTAGTTACCGATAGAAATATATTATATACACGTTTTAATATTGTTTTAATATGTTTTTGTGTTTCAAGCAAAAATTTTATGTTTTAAGTAAAGACCATTAAATTAAAAAGATAAGCCATTCCAATTGGACAAACGACAAATCACAAAATATGCGGTTCAAAATAAACCGTTAGCATTGGTCAAAAAATGTGCCGTTCAAAATAAGCCGTTATCATTGGGCGAAATACAAACGACGACCCTACAAACCTTAGCGACGCTTTTTGCGCCATCTCTCATTCAACAACAAAAATAATTTCGTTCTGTTTGAAATACGAAAGACGGATGTCAAAACTATTGAAAAAAAATCTGGACAGGGACACCCTTCACCTAGCGAGGTGAAATATACTAGACAACCTATTTTCATATCTAAAAAATATACATTAAAAAAAAACATAAAATCGGTCAAGCCGTTTCGGAGGAGTTCGACCACAAACACCGTTTATATATATATATATATAGATAATATATAAGAGATCGACCAGATTTGAAATATACCGATCCATAAATATATCGCTAATTAGGATTACACTTTTTGTTTTTCATAAGTTGTGAGTTATGAAATATATGATTTTTTCAATTAGTGTAAAAATACACGTAGACAACGCACATAACTATTTTCCCGATTTTTACAAAATGTGTTTATATCGATTTTTGTAACTAAACGATTCATATACTGTTTAATGTAACTTTATAATAATGTTTAACTTTATAAATGTGCAATCTTTGTTTGCGGTATTTCCGATTGGATGAAGCTAGTTGATGGTTTTAAGTTTCGTTTATTAGAAATATGTATCTAATATAAAATATTTTTGACAAGTAATATGCACGTCGCATTTATTTGTAGGTGTATTTTTTTTTATAAACTTGAATTAAGAAAACTACAATATGCGATGCCGTATAGAGATCGAATTATTTCTTGTACGGACACACGTTTTGATAGCCATACGTTTTAGATTCATTTACTTCAGCCACAAGTGACTTTAAGCCGTAAGATAAACACTAATTGAATATATAATTGTGGCAGCTATGCAAATGCAATGAAAATATTTTCAAGTCATTACGCAAAATTGCACGTTACGCGGAGGCAATTTCATTCCGTCATTAAGTATTTACGAAGAGTGGCTAGGAAGTGATTGCGCAAAGGGCGGCTGAAGATAAGGCATGTAAGTTCTCGGAGGAAGAAATAACACTCTTTTCCCGTGCGAAATGATGGAAGAGCGAAGTCTATCAGTGATAGGCTGACGCGCCCTCGTGCATACCTACTCAATGATAATGATGTGAACCGATGTTACTACTTTTTTCATTTAGAAAATTATACAATAAATGTCATAGTTTTTATATTTAACATTTATAGATACTTATTAAATCACCTTCTTGTTCTACAATAACTACGCGTTATGAATATTTGTTTTATAACAACCATGGATTCATTTCAATATGATGTTTATTGATGTCTCGAACGTTTATAGGTTAAAATATCTGTCAGTTTTGGTCATCTGATTTGTATTGAGTATTTATTACATTCAAAAATATTTTACTACTTCTCTACAAAGTATATAATTCGGCTTTAGGAAGGCAAAAAGACGTAACCCATTTTTTTTTTCAAAATAGCTTTTTTCGATAATCAGAATGTATACAACTTAATACACGTTCTATAATAAGGACCAAAACTGCAAATGCCAAATTGGTATCTAATTTTAACTTTTAAGTTTGTAAAAAGAAGGGTCTGTCAAGATTGCAATCAAAGTTTTTTTTAAATATTTTTTTTATTGCATTACAAGTAAATTCAATTGAATGTTGGTGGACACTGCTGATTTGTTGTGATAATCATATTTTATGATCGAAATATTGTATCACTTTGCTTAAGCTTACATAATTTATTATTAAAGATATCATACGACCTGAGATATTTCAAATATATAGATGTTATATATTATTTTCGATGAGTACAATTTATTTATGATCATATAAATCGTATGTGTTATATTTCTTGCGTTTCTCAACATTTTTTACCAACATAAATACCACAGTAACCTTGCTTATTAACAAAACGATTTCCATTACTCGTAAACACATTCAATTACTCAAACGATTATTTTTTGTATGAATGTCGCTAATATGCTCACGTGCTCGTATTTAAAATATCGTTAAATTTATCACGGGTGATTATTACTCGCTGATGTAGCAATAAAAAGAGTTTCCACATTACATCGAAATAATCCGAGAAATAAACGACGTGTGATGACGTTATAACAAAATGTAAATTTTATTTTATTTATCTTTTTCATTGCAACCAAACTACTAATGCTCCTTCAATTAATGTTTTTTTTCAAATCTATGTCCGCTCCCAATGTGGAACATATGGGCGCTTAATCGAGGTATCTCAACAAAAGTTTTTCTTCGAGAATATTTGTTATTCAGTCGCTCAAATTCTCCTTTTCTAAGAGGGATAGAAGGACATGATTAAGACAATACTAGAGTTTAGTTAATCACTCTTGCTATGCCCGTTTTTAGGAAAACTCCCGTGGAAAGGTCTTACCAGTCTAAATGTTTAAATTTCAAGTTCACTTCCGATTCAACCCTTTTTAATTGAGAGTAAAGTGGAAATTATTTTACGTTCATCAATTTAAATTAACGAACAAAATTAAATTAAAAAAAAAAACTATGCAATAATTGTTGACGGGTCAAATATCCTTATTATAATATTTCAATTCCATTTAAAAACCAACATTAAATTGTACCCTTAGATCAAAATATTTCTCTAAAACATTGATATTTTATAAACTTTTTGAGTTACCTTATTATTTTTGTCTTTATGTTTATTTTAATGTTTTAAAACTATATATTATGATTAAAAACACACGAAAGTCTTATGTTAGATATATTTATCATTGAAATACCATCCTGTCTCTATACAATTTCTAATATAATCAAACTACCTAATAAATGTAATATTTCATTATGGCTTAAGTTATTCAAATTTAGTCCAGTGATTTATTTTGCGATGAGTAATGGAAATGGAGGACATGTACGTAATTGAATTGCTCGGCACCGTTATGATGAGAGAGATTTCAAAGTTTGTAAATTGTCTTTTTAATGCGAGACTAACAACGATAAAACGATTCATAGATTATTTTTGTGTAAGAAGGCGTAAAACATTTATTAAATATGTCATCATACGAAATGAAATATATGAGCATTAAAAATAAATTTAGTTACTTGAGAGTGATAATAAATGAAGTATACGAGTAATATATGAATTTGGTTCATTAATGATAGAGCAGGCAATTGGATTTATACATTATATTTGAAATAAATTTAACAATTTAACAATTTTCAATAAAATATTATATTACATACTTAAGTATATCGTATGATATCAGTATTTGACTACAAATATTGGGAATATTATTTTGTTATTGTTAGCACTGATAAAAACCTTCCAACTGTCAAAAAATATTCATTGTAAGTAATATTCTTAAAATAAATTAACTGTTGTATTTATGTTGTGTATGTGAATAATTCATATAGACGCCTACTGAACTGTATTTTTACGAGAAGTTGAAATTATTTGTAATAGGATTCAATCAGTGAGCGCTGAAGCCGAATACAACAAGATACAAAATAATTTGAATTAACATTTTTTAACCGTTCGAGTTGAAAAAAGAAAGCTCTAAGAATTCAGTCAAATAAAAGTGGTAAACATAAGTATCAGAAGATAAATTTTAATCATCATTATTATCCGTGAGTTATTTTGAGTAGAAATAGTTGGAGAGACGTATTTATTGGTGTAAGAGAAGATCCACGTAGAACTACGGCCTTCATGATTATCGTAACAAACATTTTTTAATATCCGAGTCGTACATCACAAAAGCTTTATGACTTTCCCGTTACACATGTAAATGCTGAAAAGTCCAATTATGTCTTATGTTCCCAACCTTATTTGTTATATATTCATTCGAAAAAACTATTTTACTTGGTTTTCCTTTAACTTTTTTTAATTACCATTATTAATGGAAGCTTCCAATAATAAAAAATATGATTTGTATTTATAATTCAGCGTATTTAACATGTAATATATGTATATAAATTCGGTATTCTATTGTTTAATATTATTATCGGTGTAGAATAGATATAGATGTAGACTATTATATAAATCACTTATTTATTTTTATAAATAACGTTAAAAAATAACATCCACAAAATACAGCGTACACGTTAGATGAAATCGTTTTGTTATTTTGGAGCTGAATGAACAAAGCATAACAGAAACTGTGTCATTTTTGTTTTCCGCTAGAGTAGATATCCATAGAGGAATTAAAATTTTGCATGCAGATGATCTCGTTCGCGTTTGTTGTTTGCAGTTTAGGTGCGTTGAATTTGATACGCCAGACCACGTTTTTACTAGACAGCTAGCCAAATTAACATATTTGTTTGTGTTGACTACGGATGCTCAACAATATAATTTTTTTTTTGGATATTTATTTAAATTAAAGAAATATTATTTCAAAACGAGTGCTGCCTAATTTTGTTTTAATCAACATGGATTCTTAAGAATCTATTTAAAAACGTAGGACAAATTAATTAAAAACTTCCTAAATAAAATAATTCACGACTTATGTTTCTGCAGTTTTATGTTTACAATTCTTGTGTGAAATAAATGGTTCATTTCAAAAATTATTAAGACCTTTTAAACTGATGTCTTGAAAATCATTCCGGGTGAAAGTGTTCGTGGCTACAATTAAAGTATCGACGCATTTTTTGCGTAAAACGTACGCAAATAACGGATATTGAACGGAATTTTGTAATTTGTTAGCTGTATATATTGACATTGTCATTCATCGTAAAGACTTGGCAACTTAATCAATGATATTTGTTTAAATGAAGAAAATATACAATTTTATTATATCGTAACAACAATTTAGTAGTGAAAATGTCTTGACTACATTGAATATCTCCTGCAGGTTAATTATTGAAAATAAAATTAAAATTTATTTGAAAAGAACGTGGTGTTGATGCTGATATCTTTTTTGGAATATACTGTAGAGTTATATTCGGTTCTTCTTATTTGAAATACTTTCTATCTTTTAGTTAATAGTTAGTATTTTAAGACCATTCACTGACTGTATTTATGATATTATTTTTTTTCTTACTATATTTCGATATTTATTATTAAATAGTAATGTTAAAATAATTTTGAATATTGCGAAAATAAGTACTCAAATGAACAAATGCTTCTTGTACATATTTTTAAAACATTTCATTGATGAAAAAAAAATATACACTAAAAAAAATTAACAACTGCTTGAAATTTAACTGCAAATTTTTGTAGATATTTTATTTCTTCGTAATGGAAAAATTAAACAATGTGTTTTTTATGATTGATGTAATTTATAACCATGTAATTTTTTTACATTTTTAGTTAAAAAAATCATTTTAATATGGATGTAGAATACACTAAGAAATCAAAACAGTATTATTTATTGATGTAACTCTCAAAAAAAAGTGTGCTTCTTGTGTCACCATTTTGAAATCTTAGTTCTAAATAGAATCATAACAGCTACGGGCGGCAAAAACCGTTTGCATAGCTTTGTGCATTTCATGCAGATCAAATTTTTAATCGATGTTACCGTGAGTGAAATTTTTCAATGACAAGGTACATACGATTTTGAAGCAAACGCCTTCGTATGATTTTATTATGTATTATAATTTCATACACCGTAATAATTTGCGATATTAGTTATGCCATAACGAAAAAAAATCTTAACGAATTAGTAGGCACGAATTGGCATTACGTGGAATTAAATAAAATTATGCTTACCAGACTTTGTCATATATAGTTTTGTTTAATGTTTAATTAAATTGAGATTTATACACTAGTACAGTTAGTTTTGGGTTTGTCCACAAAAATAACGAAAAAATTCTAAATGAGAACGAATCAAATTACTATAATAATATTCTTATTATAGAGCATTCTTTTATTCTCTCACTTTTTTACTCTCTCTCTATTTTGAGCAACTGAGCAGTTGCCGTAATATCAATTTAAGCTAAGATTCTCGATAAAAGTATATATGCTTTACAATTGATGTTAACATTAATAAAAAATATTTCTCTAGTAAAAAAAACATTACCAACTATTTTAGCTTTCAGATTCTTTACAAGTATCGTGTAACGATTTTTAATATTGTCATAAATTATGTTTTTATCTAGTACATTTTATTTTCTCAGTGCTTTTTTGTTTGTGATAAATAGCTGCAGAGGAAACTCACATAGCCAAAAAGAAAGGTAACAGTAAACACGAATTCAATTTGTCAAAAATTACTCATACGAGCGATTGAAATTTAATACACCGATATCTATTTATGAACTAATCTTTAAATCGATAAAAATTTCTAATACTCATAAAACATATCGTGTGTCTTAAAGAAGTCGTGAGTGAACATAAACAAAATCGACAGTGAAATTCACGTGGACCATTTTCGTGCAGAGATATTAATCATCGAAACCCATCCAACATTCGTAAAAGCCTTTCACACAACAACAGAGTTTGAATTGTTTCACTTTACTGGCCGAAAACAGATTTGTAACTGGATTTGGCAGCTGCTACAGGTGCAATCATAAAATATCTCTTTCGGGTGATAAAAAATAGTTCGACTCAAAGAAAGAGTCAGCAAGAGGGTAATTGGTTGCATGGCATCGAGAAAGTTTGGAAGCATATCGATGCAATGTCTGAATATTAAAAAAAATTATAAGTATAGTAATCCAACAATGGATAATGCTACTTCTGTGGTATATTGTGGTATATAAATTTATTTGTACACCATAAATAATCAAACAACGATTTTTCATTAATGTTTATAACATACAGCATTACTATAAATATTACTGAAAGAACACAAGGTTTATAGCACTCATTTTGTCTCACCACGCATTCAGATATAGTACAGAATAAACCAGTGTTGCATACAAAAACTATTTATCAAAATTCAGGTTATATGTTTTTATGCATTTTATTATACAGACAAAAAATTTTTTGCAGCTAAAAAAATATTTGAATATTATTAATAGATATTTTATTTTAATTCAACTTTATATTTATTTTTTTAAATTTTTTATCAGCATACATTATATACTTTGCTAAAACACTATCTTGGGATTTAGCTCCTACAAAAAGTCATGCTTATAATAAAGTCATCATATACAGAGTCTTCGAATTTTGGTTATTGATTGAGAAGACTTTGAAGAAACATGGGTGCTAGTGAGTTACTAATATTTATTACATAAAAAATATAAGTGAATTCATTTTTAAAAGTATCTGAAGTTATAGACACATAATTTAAAAGTAATAAAGGTCCATTCGTATATGTGTAATTTTACAGGTAATGTAATACTTCTGTTATTTCGTTTGCAGTTGTAACCTTTCGATTCGAATTTATCACGCTTTACACATTATATTATAAGATTCGATATACGTACGCGTAGGTAATATTTTCACTTTCATGTAAAGCGTAGTCGTGCCGTAACTTGAATTTGTTTATGATATATCATTCAATTAATCTCAGCGGTATTAGTATTTGGAATTAATTATACAGTACGAACTAGTTTATTTATACAGACCGCATACATATTTTACAACTCGTGTTATAATTAATATCACTTATTAAAGTGTCTTTAATAGATGGAACCTTGAATCAAATATTCATAACTGATCTTTAATAATAGATAAACAAATATATTTTTTAGTTGAGTGAATAAAACTGACTTAAATCGTAATTTATCATTTTTAATATTGGTCAATATTTTGAAACAGAAGCGCTAAAAATTAAATACAAATTTAATTATATTTAACTATTAAAGCATTGACTATTACGTATTTATGTCAAATAATTTTAACCTTATAACAAATAAGAGTTTATCAACCTAACACAGTTAAAATCTTTAACTATATTAAAATGACTAATAAATAAAAAGGTACTGAGTATGTATGTTTTTTGACCGCATTTATTTATGAAACGCGCAATTGATATGACTAAATAATAGTATATTGTATTCAAGCGTCAGTAACTGCATTGTAAAAGATATATTATTTTGGTTCTACTTAATGATTGAAAATATCAGTCAGCGTAAATGCTACTTTGTATCTATTAAATCAACCAAAAAGACAAAAACCCAAAAATAAATTGTCATATCTCATAAGCAAAACATCTTAAATAAATAAAATGTATTAAATATGTTTTTGTTGTGATTCAAAAATATAAATAAAATATACTGGCCAACGTTTTTGCATATTTTTTAATAGAAAAAAGAATCATAAATTGTTTTTTTTATTTAGCTGAGTGGTTACGTATTAGAATAATCAATATATTCAGTTGCGTGGATATGGGTTCAATCCCAAAATGAAATTATTTTAGTAAATTGATGTATGTAAGGAATGCGATTTGAAAAATAGATCGCAGAGAGGGTGATTATCGAACCACTTGACCTTTCCTAACCCTATCCATCTATTTTTGCCCCCTTTGAAACATGGCACACTTTTAGAATTAATCAGATGAATAATGTTAGTTTATAAATAATAGTATGTATATTTATTTTATAGTGGGTAGTACAAATTAAATGGTCAGAGCTTAAATCAATTTTTGGTCGGAATTAAAATAAACTTTTGGTCCGAATAAAATTCAATTTTTGGTCAGAATAAAAATGTTTAACGGTCAGATTTTTACAACCATTTTGGTAAGGTTAGGTTAGGTCTTTTTTCAATTTCTTTAAAATAATGACTGTTTTATATAAATTCTGACCATTAATTATTTATTCTGCCATCTGTACAGTGACCGATATATATTATGACCATTAAATATTGATTCTGACCAATGTAATATAAATTCAGACCAATGTGATAAAAATTATGACTAAAACTGTATTACAACTCATACAACAATTCCAAGAAGTAAGCAACAAAAAAAGTGTTTTTAAATTATTCACTTAAATCTACAGGATATTTTTTAAAAAATATATAAGCTAAGCAAATGCGTCAGCTATAAACATGTTTTTATTTTAATAAAGCAACCATAAATTTGTGCCCTTTAAACATTAAATTTAGCCCATTATTAATTATTTCACACCCTTGTTTATTTTCAACTTCAAACAAGTGAGCAATCCACAAACTACGGTTAACTTAACGTCTGATCTCGCTTATCTTAAGTCTATTATCGACAGTTTACTCTATGTACTCGCTTCAACAAAGTTAAGACGTATAAATCAAAGCATGCTACTTAACCACGATCGAGGACCTAAATCACTTTCACCCCGGTGTAGAAATGTCGATTTCGCTGTCGCCGTTACGGGCCCATATTTTACCTTACGATAGTACATTACAATGTGGCTATACGTGTAGAAAAACAACAAAAATTGGAGCAATTTGCGATAAGAAACGGTAAATTATATCGCTCAAATTGTTGTATAATAATAAAATGAGCCGTAATGCATAAGCGTACTTTTAGCAGGTGTGTATGTAAAAATATATCGCTACCTGAAAGCAACATTCAGATAAATCGAAAATACTATTTTCGAGATAATTGAACATTAAGGTTTGTTCAATATATTAAAAAATATTATTTATTATTTTGTTTGTTTCCAAATTATGATAAAGATAAGATTGCTTCTTCATAATTATTCGTAACTAGTTATTTTACCTTTTTTACTAATGCATGAATGTAACAAAGTGAAAACTAAATAAGTCAACGTAACATAGCATAGATTTTTTTTGTTTAGTTTTTAAGCTCAGTTACAGTATGAACGATTAGTGACAGAAAACGACGAAACATGTCTTATTCTATAATATTGCCTAGAATAGTAATTTCGATTGGAAGTCGCAGTGATTATTTATAGCACTAAGAATAATGTTTGTTGGACGAGTTTTACTTAAGATAGAAAAAAAGAAACATTACAAAATAATCTTACGGGAATATGAAATACAGGTTTTTAAACATAAAATAAATCGTACGCCAAATTAAATAGAAAATGGAAGTTTACTAGAAAATTCTCAAGACATTAAATACTATGATTGTGTTAAAGCTTTTCTTGACAAATTATTAACGATCGTCTAGATCTTATTTGTTAAAAATCTTCATTGCTTGATAACTTTTATGTAAGCTCTTTCTTGTATTTTTTTATGACACGCAGGTTTTTCTGGGCTAGAGTTCACTGATGTGAAAAATATTTATAAGTGATATTGTTGAAAGGTATATTGACAAAAGGTAATTAGAATAAATAAAACCGTCCCAAATACTAACGCTGTCTGAAAGAGGAAGTTAAAAACTTGATAATTTCTCTCACAAAGACTGTATTGAAATATTTTTCACAAACGTAAAAAAATGTCAACAAAAATATCTTAATTATTTTATCACATTTGACAAAAAAACATAGTATAAATGCCAAACAATAAAAAGCAGAAAAAAAATGTTTTGTAGTGCATTTATAATATAAATTCTTAAACAACATAATGAAAGGTAGTGAGTAGGTACGTTTATTATATTATATTTTGACATATTTGTCTCTATGAATATATTTGAATAACCAAATAGCATGAATGTGTTTGAAACAGTGGGTGAGTTTTGTTGTTGGGTATTGAGAGGGGTTACACGGAATGCGTTTAACATTCTATTACATGAGATGTGTTTGTGAAGTAACATAATTAATACTCAGACATAGCTACACGGAACAATTGTCGGTTGACAACGAACAGAAATGTTAAGTGTGTTTAATGGAATATCTCACGATTCATTCCTAAATCGAAATTCGTGTTCATTTTAAAAATCCCACTGCATTCATTCAATGAAAGCTCTTGAAGTTTCAGAAAAAATACGGCAGTTAAGTAATTAACTAGTTATGGAGAAATAGCAATAAAGGCAGCCGTGTATTATTATAAAAATTTACATTGATATATTCAATGCCATTGGAGCATGCAATATGTTTGACCAAAACAAAATGAAGACAAAATACAAAATGAAGACCTCTTTAAATTATTTTTAATTTAAGATTTCTACTGAAGGTGCTTGGTGGAATTTCAATATTAAATTTGAATGGTTCAAACTATGTACATTCTCACAGATTTTGTCACTAGTCACTTGTCAGTTCAAGTTCATCCGTGCACTTGAACGCATGAAGATGCCGAAAGTCGAAACTCGGGTCGTTAGTGACAAAATCTGTGAGAATGTACATAGTTTGAACGATTCAAATCTCTTTAAATTATATTAAAACATTATTAAACAGAATCGTAATGAAAAAAATATCAATAAATGTACGTATTTTCTTGAGTACGTTTTATTATCTGATAAATAGATAGCAAAAGAACATAATTGAGCAAAAACAATGTATTTTACAATCGTGCTACCCTCCTAAGATAACATTTGTTTGGCTATCTTTATGAAGCTAAATACTTAGTTGATTGGTTTTAATTTATTATTCAAATAATACTCATTTATTTTGCTTATTGAATTAGAATATGAGTTTAATAGATGTTTGTAAAATGACAATATAAAAAAAATTTTAATGGGTAGATGTTTTTTTTAGTATAATTTTATTTTTAAATGTTTTTTTGTGTTAAAGAAAGCTTTGCTTGTCAATTCAAAATACCCTATATCAAAGATACGTATCCAGTGCTTTAACAATAATGTTTTGAATATTGGCAAAGCCAGTAGTTACAAGTGAGGATTTTGTGTAGTTTCATTCTGTTTTCAGGAAATAAATAGCATATAGGTTTTATTTATTTTTTAAATATAATATTTAACTAAATAGAATTTAGAATATCTTACATCAAAATATTTTAAATAAAGCCTTCTAATAATCAATAGTTAAATAGACTTTTTTGATCTATTAAGATATTTTATCTCATCAGCAGATATATTATAATGTCAATAGAAAATCAGTAAATTCTTCAGAAAGTTTTTTTGTAACGGACTTTCATGGTATAGGTAAGAGTATCTGTCAGTATGTGACAAAAACCAAAAGGGTGAAAAATTTCACGTACAGTCCATATGAGTATGGCAAAATAATTGAGTGTATAAATTCAAAGCACGCTTCGCGGGTCCAAAGATTATTACTCGAAGGGTCGATGTTAATCTAGTGACTTCCAGAAATGCTAATTAATGTAAATTTTCTATTTACAATAAACATTTGGATGTACAATAATAAACGTACATTCTGTATTATTTTTGAGAACAGTAAACATAAGAAGCTTTAGTTTAATTAAAAATAAGCAGCATTGATTACGACATGAAAATATTGTATTTGTTAAAAGAACAAATATTTAGTTTTAAATAATAGTGTTATTAGTTATAAAACACATTATAGATTTCCTTGTCAAGATCAGCAGTCTAGAAAATTAGCAAATTGGTTCAAGAGAAAAGTTTATATTAAAATATAATTAAAAAATATATCGTTTAAAGAATTTTATAACAAGGTTTACATCCACTAAAATTATTCGACCTCGATTTTTTAAAAAACTATGAATTCCAACGTTATATTTTCATACAACTACTGCTTTCTAACGAAAGACTTGAATAATCTTTTTTCATTTCTCAGATTATTATTTGATCTTATTTAAAATAATTGTAAGCTCTAGAATTTGGTTTTTGGACAACGGCAGTATTTAAAATTGAACTACATTTATCAAAAAAATGTATGAAAGACTTATTTGTCCAAAAAAGGCATCTCTTGTCAGTAACTTAATAAAGGATATAAACAGTACTCAGTCCACATTTATATATATATATATATTTAATATAATCAAGTAATATAAATTGTACCTTAAAAACCATAATAGAATAAACTAAATCAGGAATAAAAAGTTATTATTTTGAAAGTTTGTTAAAGTTAATTACAAAAAACATATTATTTACAGCAACTTTGCAGTTCAAAATAACTAGTGGAAAAACAAGTAAAAATAGCTTTTGGATATTGGCACTTTGTAAATGTTTTTATAACAATTGTAATATACAACTAATGAGTTTTGCTTTCTTTGAAATATAAGGGTAAGTTTTTATGCCTAACAGGTGTATATCCCTTTATTGGTAATTGTATAAAAAAGTGGTTTTGTGTTGCATGTAAAACCGGATGGTATTGCTAATCCCCCGGACACAGTATTCACTTACAGGATGACGATTGTCGTCTTCAACCTGTATTAAGCCGTGTGTTGGAACGTGATTTGATTTTATTTGCTTAGAGAGAAAAATGTAATTTTTCACAGTAAACGTTCATTAGAACTAAATGCTTTTTTTTTTAAAAATAACAATTCACTTTTAAGATACGTTGAAAAAAGTTGATGTCTAGGAATAAATATTCGGATGAAATTCTCGCTTTTAATATTTAATTCAATTAAACGAATTATCTTCAATGTTTTATAGAAAACTTGGGTCAACTATTTATTCAAATATTTACAAACGAATAAATATAAAAAATCGCTTTGTTTAATGAATAATTAAATATTGTGTAGAAATAATTTGTCGGGTCCCTTTTTGGAACAGTTGCGAATTGCATCACAGTTGTGGCTTTACTTCAAATGTTCGAAGTATGGTCAATTTTTTTTTCAATACAATTTTTCTTGCTATATAATGATTTTTGTTTTGTACTATTATGAATTAAAGTTTAAATTCTCAATGATTTAAGAGGCACACTTAGATTGACGTAGATAGAAGCTTTAAAAGTAATTATTACTTAACGCTATTGTGTCTGGTCAAAGGCCAAAAGAAAGTCACGCTCGATCAGATACAGTGGAACGTTCAATGTTTTGTTGGAATTCTTATGCAATTACCATAACTATACGTTTACAAAGACAAAGATATATTGTTTTCTGTTGCATGACGTATGTGTGTAATGCCTTAAGAAATACAAGGCGAAGCTTTTACAATTTTCAAGGTCAAGATTGAACGTTTTAATAGTTTATCAAAAAAATATTACTCTTTTCAGGTTTGATAAGAAACTTAAAACAGTAACAAAACAGCAACTATTAAAATAATAAAGCTTTGTTCAATTTTATCTTTTCATACTTTCTTAAAACAATAAAGTTAATTAAACAAGTAGTGATTTTAAAAAATGATCTCTTTTTAATCACCCGACTGGGGCGTTATTTACCCTATACAGTTATTACAATATTAGAAGATCAGTTGAATGCTATAATGAGTTATGTATTGATCAACTGAGCAATCTTTTGAATTCTCAACAGTTTGATTTTATGAATTACACTTACGTATTCCTTAATATTTTCTGTATTGTAATAATCTGAACCCTTTAACTCATTCGTAATGACAATAACAATTCTAACAGTTATTTTGTTTTTTTTACCATTTCCGCTCCCAATGCAGAGCGTTTGGACTCTTAAATCAAACTCTCTTTTTTCCAAAGAGTGTAAGAATAGAAAGATAGGGCTTGGACAGGATTTGTGATAAGAGAATCGCTTCTGCTATGCCCTGTTGTTAGGGTAAGATGGGAAGGAAGGGAGAATTTAAAACATCATATACGCCCATGCCTTCAACTAGAAATTCATATAAATTGTTCATACTTGGATTTGAATCCGTGTCCTCTTTAATCGAAGCCAACGACGTTGACCACTCGACCACGCAGGCGACACTGTTCTTAGCATAGACTTAACCCTTTACTCAATCTTAAGCAATGTAATTTAGACTGTGCATCTAACGTATTTGGAATGCACATTCACTTTTAAATCAAATGTCAGATTTATACCATTTTATGAAACTAGTTATTTTCTCGTGTACATGTGAATAATCTAAGAATCGACATAAATGTCAAGGATTCACTTCTTAAGACGTTTTTACTCATAAGTGTCGGATTATGTAGGCAATTATAAGGACGACAAAGCATTCTATATATTTGAAATATAATAAATTTTCCATAAACTAGATTAAGTCTGTATATATGACACTTAGTTAAAAATAAAAAACTTTTTTTTTCTTATATATTAGAAGTTATATGTATAATTACTTTAAAATAAATTTTATTGTGTATTTTATTTTTAATCCTATTCATATACGTACACACGTTTAGTAAAATAAATTTGGTTAATCTTTTGTTGCAGATGAACTATTCACCGCCAGAAGACACGAAGTCGAAGAAATCATGGGGCCAACGCTTAAAACTTGGCAGCAACGGCAACGATGGCCATGGAACTTTAAGGGCAACTTCTGGTACTACACTTTATGGCACTGTCAGTAGCCATGGAGGATCAGCGTTGTCAAAGTCCATGAAATATGCAGAACCTTGGCTGTACGGAACAGTTAGAGCAGCACCAAACCAAGGGAGGCCAGGAATATATTTGCAATATGCTGACCCTCAATCGCCAGTTTTAATCAGCACTCCTCAGGCTCCCGTGCAAAACTATGCAGTGGTGGTGTGTTCTTGCCCGGAATATTTAAATGGCACAAAAAAAGGAAGTTCTAAAAAAGTAAGTGTTTGTAAAAAGTGTAAAGGCTCTCGTTTGCCTTTAGGAGTACCAATCAATGGAACAGTCAGGGGTCAAATGATGGGTGGTACTATGAGAGGAGTTTCATCAATGAGATCGTCAGGAGGCACGTTACGAGCAGGGACAGTAAAATTGGCTCCGTCTTCTAAATCAAGACCAACTATTTTGAGTCTTACGCCACAAAACCAATCCTCAGATCCATATGACATGATGAGAAGAACAAGATTGTCTGCACCAATTGAGTCAAACCATGTTGGAAGTCAATTTACAGCGACCAGAAGTCGAGCCAAAAGTATTTCACCTACAAGAAATAGAGGCAGAAGAAGGAGTCCAAGTAATGATACATTAAAAATGAGAAGTAAAAGTGTAAATAGAAGTACAGATCTGTGGTGTGAGGATGATCAAAACTATGATAACGATCTAAGTAATAGAAGATCTATTTTAGAGTGCGATGTAAATCCTTATGATTTGATGCAGAGAATTAAGGTTGAAAAATTAAGATCTCGCCAAGAAAATCATGACGAAGATGACGTTTTCGCTGACTTTGAAAACGATGAAACATTCAGTTTGAAAAAATTGAAAGAGAATATACGGCAAAGTAAAAAAGGTGCCAAACACAATGGCCCTTACTCAAATGTTCAAGCGATCGGTGGACAACGCATACGAGTTTTTGGACAATCATCAACACCTAGTGTAGAAGAAGAGTTTGTATATGATGACGTACAGGTTAACGGACAACCTAATAAGGCGACGAAAGAACTTAGAACTCACGAAGAAATGGAAACGAAAGATAAAACTAATGTGACTTCTAATAAAAATAATACGGCTGCCAATAGAGAGCAAAAGTTTGGGTCAATACGATCGACTAAGGTCAGAAGTACATCGCCAAAGCGACCTCCGCGTAGAGTCAAGACGGAGACATCTGAAGAAGAAAGCGAGAGCGATCGAAAAGAGAACAAACAAAAAAGTGGTGTTACCAAACAATCGACCGTGAATAATTCATCGCTGAGTTTTGTCGCCACAAACCGGTCGCATTCGTCCGACCCAACTATCAAGTCCATCTTGAAGAAGCCGCGGGGCGAGAGACCGGTCGCTTCGAGTGTGACCCCGCCTTCCCCGCCGCCGGATCGGAGGCTTTCTGGGTCGCACTTTTACTTGCCTACGCCTCCGGCGAATAAGTCCCCGGGTGCCGGATTGCAGAACACTATTCTCCTGCGTAAGAAAGTCCAGTTTCTTGTAGAAAACGAAATCGTTTCGTCACCTGAAAGAATAAGCATCACACCCGAAACACCCACTCAGGAAACAGCCAAGGATGCAATTGAATTTATCAGTGAAGTATCTGTGTCTCCGCACAATGAAAGGAAGTCCAGTTCCAGTAGCGATGACTTACCGGAAGAAATTGATTTGGATGAGAAGAACGGAAGTCATAACCTAGTAAATACGTATAATGCCAAAAATATTAATCAAAATATTATTTCCTCTTCTGTGGTTGTGAGTGATTATGATGATGATGTCGTAACAAGATCTCAATCAACCGAAAGCGGGGCAGGAAGTGCTGAGCAAACGAGTGATGAAGAAGCGACGGGAAACGATATACGCGTCAGGATGTATGCACAGGAGATAGCGGTTTTTTCAACATCAGCGCAACAGAATAAACCAGAGAAAAGCCAAAGTGGGGATACCAATGGTAAGTAAAATATTAAACCAACTCAATGTATGACAATTACAATTGTTTTTGCATTCTTAAATATTTTTCAATAATATAATAAATACTTTATTAATCCGTTCAATGCACGGCTTAAATGATAGTTCTTATAAAAATAACAATATGTATTAACAAATTTACTATAATCGAGTTTGTTCCTCTAATAAAATTAAACAGTTTTTAGACACAGAAGTGGCACAGTAAAGTATAAATTCAAATTTTCTCCTAAATCGTTTTTTTCCATACAATTTTAAAACAATGAATATTTTATTTTATAAAAGTTATGTGAGAGACCTTCAAATGACAAATATAGAAAATAAGTTAAATACCCCACTCAACATTTCAACTACAGACTCTTCGAGCTTATTATTTTGTTTATAAAAAAGGCAAGGACTATTTATCTTTCGTTCAGTAGATGAGGCGTTTTTAACACAGCAATACTGGAAAATTTATGTAGATGCATGTATATTTTAATAATTTCTCCTCGGATAAACTTTCTGTATAAATAGGATTTACATGTAGTGGCAGAATCGGAAACTGCAAAACTTTTCAACTTCATTTTAGAATAAAATTGCCCGCGATGGAGACGGCTGGAAAAAACAAGTTTCGTTTTTAAAACTGAATTCAAACTTTTCAACGTGCTGTTTAAGACAGAATTCTTTTGTTGCGTATTCTTTTTTTTTCATTCGTATTCTCGAAACGAGTAGCGCCGTTTTCCTGTTTTTTGCAAGTAAATAAAATTTTGTATTATTGTTCTCGAGAGAAAGTAATGTAACGAAATAACAATGATAATGCACTAAATTTATTTCAAATAATAAAAGTAAACATTTGAATCATTTTCCAGACTTGATATTCGTTGTGCATCTCTTATATTCTGATTCTGCCATTAAAAGAACAAACAAAAATCCTAGTAGCCTGGCCAATTAATTTACTCTACCATTTAAAAATGATATTTACTACTAGGAAATCTTTGCTTCATAATTTTATATATCATAGCACGCTGATTAATTTTGTGTTAGCATAGGACTACTCCAACAAGATTTTTATATCATAATAGATTCAATTTATAAAATAGTTGCAAATGACTTCAACGACATTAGTTTGTAATATATTTCATAATATTTTACTTCTATAATACTAAACTCTATTGAGAAACGAGAAAATGACAAATAATTACAGATTTAATTTAATCGTACTCATATTCTGACACTAACTTTTTTAAGGTCTTCCTAGTGCTCGTCTGGTTGATAACATAAAAGTCAATCAAAAATACGTAGGATATTAAGAGATATTAAAAAGGATATTAAGAGAAACCGTGTAAATACTGGAAAAGCTTACATTAGGGAATAAGTCAAAAAAATGTAATACACGTAAGTGTATTTCGTACCGTCATTAAAAACATGAGATCGACCAACCGCTGTAAGATAATATGATATGGAGATCAAGTACCGGTTGGACCACATTACCTATGATGATTCTGAGGTCCGTTTGCGAAGTTTGTATAGGATACTTGTTATATTTTTCAGTTCTGGTTTACCTTGACTATGTTTTAAAGTTTTTATCACTAAGCGCCATAGCGTCAAATGAAATGTGATATCAATACTTTAAAATATATAAATAAAGGAGTCTAGGATTCGATACGTATAACAAAACTAGAAAATGTTTCAAATTAAACAAAGGTGACTGTATTTATTTATTTATATAGGCAGAAACAACGTGTTATCAAACATGTGCGGGTGATATCATTTCGGCATTTGCCAAATTCGCGTCATACCACTGAATAAATTTAGCAAATAATGGCAAACCGCAAGTAAATTACAAAAATCGTGCTCAAAGTTGGTCATGCTAAATGGCACACAAATTAATGTCATATTCGTATTTTTAAGCAAAACGTACTTTTTAAAACAAATATTTCGAAATACACATCACATTGTAACTAGTCTAAGATGGCATCAAACACAAAACCTTCGTTGCGTATTATAGAAAATCATATGAACAGTTTGATATTTGTTAAGGTAACATCAAATTTATCTGATGACGCAAAACCAGTACTTTATTTTATTACTATGCCGCATTTATGTTTTGTGTATAAAAAAGAGAATTCATGAGTTCTGTGAACATTTTTCTCTAAGTCAATAAATCTATGAATTACTATATTATTTTTCGTTTAAGGTTGTGACCAAATGCGATTTATAGCTTTTTTACTTCACTAGTTACATATTTAAAATAACAAAGTTATACGTTTTATATATAAAACATTTTATATTAAAAATGTATATTGAACGTTACTGATTTCAACATTTATTTATGCAATAATCACTACTCGTGAGTTTAACTTATTCAGTCATTCAATCCGCTGATGAAAACATTTTTTTTTTAACATAACGAAAGTATAAGAGCTATGATAACCTACGCAATTTTCAGTAAGCTACTGATTGGGAAGAAGTATCCATTTTTGAGTTTCTACAATGGAACGGATTTATGTGCAAGTAATATAAATTCCATGATAATATCCATTTGTGTATAATCTGGAACTTACTAATTAGCTTCAATGTTTAATACCTGGTAGGTATAATATTCTTCAAAACATTAAATATTCATGAGAGTTTCTTGGTAACTTTGCCTTGTTTTATAACTTGATAAGTTTTCATTTGATAACATTCTGCGCGCCCGTATTTGTCAATATTCTGTCGGCAAGTGGGTACATTACGTACGGCGTAGACGAGTTGAGTTTTTGTGCAACTTGGAGCGAAGCGTGAGGCAATACTGCTTCTAGCAACACCCGCATCGGTCACGAAGTCTGGCTGGAAAAGTTTTCGCCTCATGAAAGCGTTGCGACAACGGCTGTTTTACTTTAATGTATTTTAAAAGTTCTCGAAACGAAACCGTTACTGTAGGATAGTTGTTACTTAAATAAAAGTTATTATTGTTTCACGATTTTATTACACACAGCATATACAATATGTATTATATTAAATACATACGCTTGGTTTTTAACCTTTTAACTGCCGTGAGATATTAGTACGGCGGTACCCAGTAGGCCGCAAATTTCATCAAATAATAAAACATAACAAATATATTCCTTTTTTGTCAATATATTGATAGTGTATCGTAAAGGCTTACTAAATAAATACACAGTCTGTCATTTGTGTCGCCATGATCATAGATAATTCGCAAATTTAATTTATAATTGCATATGTAACTTTAATTTTTAAGTATGTGAAGTCACAACCCACAACAAAAGAAGTGAGGCGCGTTTTGGTTGCTCGACTAAGCTCTTTTTGAAATCAATGTTATATTGGTAATAATTACAATTTGTCATTTCTAAGTATTTCACTAGCTATCTTAGTCTATTTTTTGGGTGAAAAAATATTTTTTGTTTTTTAAATAATCTATCTTAGGCTAGTATTATTAGTATTAAAGTTAGCACGCTTATGGCAGTGATCTGCTTAATGGATGATAATGGTTTTAGCGCGTACTCGATAGCATCACGAATATAATGAAATTTTACTAGTCTGCGAGGTTTACATTGAAACTGTTGAAAGCAATACTTATTTAAGCATAGCTGAAACGAGAACCTTATTGTTTATATAATTTTGATGCCGTCGCTATTATGACTCAAGTCACAGCAGTATAACAAGTTTTTATAAGACGCTGAAAAAGCTGTTTTTATTATAAGACATTACGTGTAAGCTTTTTTATAGCGTTTTGTTTTTAATAATTATTTATAATTATTGTGAATTCGATACATACATGTCATTGATTTTTAAACTGAGTAATAGTACACGTAACGTGCTAGCCTCGAGTCAGTGGTAAGCAAAATTAGTGTTTGAATTTCACTAAATAATCTATTATATTATCAATATCTATAATATTTAGATCATAATAAGACATTAGAAATAAATATGTAATAATCACGGTTGAAATAAAAATAGATTTGATTATATTATTAAAGTTAAAAGAAGCGTGTTTAAATTGCAAAATATCAGCTTTCTTTTTTGAACAATTAACCGACTGTTATTTTTAGTAAACATATAAAATATTTTGTTTTATTATTTAATGGCAAGTCAATTTTATATTTATTGTAGAAATTAATTCTTTATTGCAATTAAAACATGTTCTCAAAATAAAGCTATGTTAGTTAAAATCAAAAAGCATTAAATTACACATGCACAGATGAAACGGTTTGATTCAGTAATGTTTTAATTTATGAAATTCAGGATTGTAGCGGTGTTGTTCTAGGGGTGTGATATGTTTACTTAATTGGTCTTTTGCTTTAACACTCGTAAATAAAACGGTAAAAATTAAACATCAATTTTTTATCAAAATCAAAATCCAAATGAAACAATTATTTTTTAGTTATTTCTTTACAGGAAACATTCGACTCCACACCGAATTTATTATAAACACTAGATTTTGATTTTATTTTATTTCTCATTGAAGACTTGAAGTGATGTTATCATCAAATTTGAAATGATTGTTCCTTATGTAACGCGAGTAGATAATTTAATATTATATTTTGTGTAACGTACACCGAAGAAACTTGAACCGCTATTAAAAAGTTTTCTCAAAGTAAAGAAACACATCAACATTGCTTCTTTGTAAGTTTCAGCCTCTCAAAAAGAATACTCTAAACTTTTATTTGCATTTAACCTCTATACATGGAGATGAAATTTTCTACATGAAAAGTGTAATATTTTATAAAAAAAACAGAAACATTGGATTACCATAACACACTGCTTCTTTATAAACTCCTAAAGCTTTTAGTTTACGTAAATACGTTATTTTCTTATTACGTTATATATTAAATTCAATGTTCACTGATGTACTTAAGAAGAAAAACGACCCTAAAAATATACTTCAGTTTAGCAATTAGCAGTAGTATTATCCTTCTATCCGCAATCTCTTCGAATAAAAAGATTGAGCAACCGATTATATTAGGCAGTCTCGTAAAAAACACACCCTTGAAGTAAATATGCTCTATCATATCAGAAGCGGATACGTTTTAAAAAATTATGCATTTGAATATTATAAAATGTTTATGTATATAATAAGTAGATTTCAAAATTCAAGTTTATTTTTCTGATTGGATGAAAATATACATATATATTAAATGCTGTATGTAAAATAAGATGTTTTTTTTTGATTAGTCACTGAGCGATACAAACGTTTTTATTGAACCAAGGTCAATTTTCATGCAAAAAAAATAATAAACCAGTTATAAATCAATTTACTGACCTTTAGAAAGATTTATTTGATAGCAGTTTATCATTTCATAAAAGAGTACAGCGGTCTTTAATTATGAATGACCATACCAGAATTTTATAATCCAAAACGATATTTCAGATATATTCAATAGCTTAAAACACTGTGTTCCTGTCATCCATAAAACATTGTAAAATAGTATTTTATGTAATATACGTGTTTTATAATTTATTATCATTGTTTTTTGTGAAAATATTTATTAATTTAATTTTTATTTTGAAACCTTCAACACACTGAGTAAAACTAGCGTTGCGGAAAGCACGCGTGGTTTGAAAATAACATGCAGTATACGCGACTCATCTTGCGTGGCGTTTGTTACGCTGAGTGTGTCACAGTTTTGATTTAAACATGCACGTTTTTTTACGAGAGCTACTTAGTTTGATTGCAACATAGGAAAAACTATAATAGTACTATGTTATGCATATACTATCACGCTTAGCAGATAAATATTCCACCATTACTCCGTAAAAATGAAGTAACGGCAGCACAGTAATAATCTTACAAGTTATATGTAAAACACTAGATATATATATTTTTTTTATAAAAGATATTCATTTGAAATAAACAATATTTTGATAAATTTTAGAAAAAACTGAAACAAATAATTAATAGGAAATCAAAACGAACGCAAACATATGGAAGACTACAACAAAATTATAAAATGAACTAATTGCCATAAAAGAGTTTTTTTGAATTAGTCCTTAACGTACAATCAAAACATTATTAAAAAACTAAGCAAGGAAGCGTCATAAACTAATGAATTCTTTGGGTTTTCACGGCGATCAGACTCAAAAATCAAAAATCTCACAATGTTATACCAAATTTCATAATGTTGACGGGCCAAAAACCAACTTTTTTTAACAGTGGTACAGCCAAATTCTTATTGTTTAACCTTTGTGGAAAGGAATATATTTTATAAAGTGTTCGGTAGTAATCCACTGTTGATATTTATCAAGGGTTATATAACAGTGTAACCAGTGACCATTAACAACGTCATATAGAATAAACACAAACAAAACTATTGTAATATTATTATTTTACTGCATTTATTTGAGGTTGTAACATTTATTCGCATATTTTACGAATTTTAGCATTTATCACATGATGTTTAAACACGTGATTTTTGCAATATCGACCCATAATCGGCAAAAGATCTTAAGCGACATGATTAGCTAAATTGTGCTTTAAGCTAATGCTTCCAAACCTTTTTCATGTCACGGACTCCTAAATCTGAAAACAATAATCTACGGACCCTCGATTTTTTTTTTATTTCACATGTTCATATTTTATCACAAATAATGTTGAAAGAATGAAAATTTTCGCAGACCCTCGTAAAAAACCTGGGGATCCCAAGTTGAGAAGCACTACTTTAAGCAAATAATTGTTCAATATCGCCTAAGGCGTCAGTGACAAAAAAAATATAATATAATTTAAGATTTCGACTGAAGGTGCTTGGTGGAATTTCAATATTAAATTTGAATCGTTCAAACTATGTACATTCTCACAAATTTTGTCACTAACGACCCGGGTTTCGCCTTTCGGCATCTTCAGGCATTCAAGTGCACGGATGAACTTGAACTGACAGTTCAAGTTCATCCGTGCACTTTAATGCCTGAAGATGCCGAAAGGCGAAACCCGGGTCGTTAGTGACAAAATTTGTGAGAATGTACATAGTTTGAACGATTCAAATTTAAAAAAATATAATGTTATATCATTCGCCTGGTGTTTTTTAAGGCCTGAGCATTTTAGCATTTTGACTTGTTATCGTTTGTTCCACGTGGACCCCGGTTAATAATCGCTGATAAAGAGAACTGAAAATAGTCAGTATAATATCAGGATAAGCATTGACCATATATTATTAGTTACTAACCGCATTTAAGGAATTCCTTTACCGATATTAGTACGAGAGTAATTTAAAAAAAATCTCCTGTAAAATTTATATACTGTCAGTTACGATTTTATGCCTATTATGGGTCGATATGCTATATGTTAAAATGAATTGATTCAACTAGTTTTGTTACTTTGTACTACGTGGCTTTATATGCGACATTCTAAAATCAGTATCTTTTTAGAGTGGTATATAGTTCTATGGAAATGCAGTTTTCAACACATTCAATGTTATTTACGTATACATAAAAGAAGTTATTATTATTTTAAGCCTTTAATTAAATAATTTTCCAAGCTAAATTATGATAAAATGTGTTGGTTTAAATAACGTACGTGTTTAAAAGAAATTGTTAGTGCAACTTTTGTGTGTTGGGTCAAACGGTCAGTGGTGCAGTGTTAATTTAATTAGAGGGTTTGTTTGATGTAACACTTCGTATCTATCTGCGACGCCGTAAAGTTTAATATAAGTAACACCTTTAAAAAGTCACGACTTTTGATTTGATAAAAATACAGAGTTTTATTAAATTTATTACCCCTTCAATGCCTTTCGATAGATACAAAAAATGTATTTCCCTTTATTGTAATAACTTAAGTTTTTCACTCTGTTTTACAAAAATAAATATAATAATATTTTCTGTCTACATTATTATCTTAACATTAATAGCCGATAAAATAATCACAAATGTGTCCGCACTGATGTCCACTTCGCCCAGTGATTTATATTGAACAGCACATTTTTTGACCAATGCTAACGTTTTATTTTGAATCGCATATTTCGTTCGTCCAATTGGAATGGACGTTTTTTTATATTCAAAATTCAAATTTCCTGGCTTAGAACTGAAGCAACGTAATAATATTGAGAGAACTTTATTTGAAAGTTTGCATGGCTTCGAAGTTTTTTAAATAATCAAATGTACTGATTCGATTTTTTGAAGCTATAATTATAGGGCTGGGAGCTGATTTGACAGATTTTATTCAGTGTCATTGATTCGATTATTGGAAGGTAAGGTTATATTTTGCATCCGGCCTTGAAAATCTTTTTAATTTCTTACATGCATTAGGAATATTCTAATGACGGTATGGATATTCTATAGAAATATATTTCGACTTTAATTTTAACATCTTCTACTACGAGAAATAGTTGAAAAATGGTTGTTAGCAAACTTAAACATTATTCCACAAATTCAATAATTTACGAATTTCTGCTACTACGAAAAATGGTTGTTAGCAAACCTAAACATTATTCTAAAAATTCAATAATTAACGAAATTTCTGCTACTACGAAAAATGGTTGTTAGCAAACTTAAACATTATTCTAAAAATTCAATAATTTACGAAATTTCTGCTACTACGAAAAATGGTTGTTAGCAAACTTAAACATTATTCCAAAAATTCAATAATTTACAATTTGAAACTGCAGGGCTGTCGATATATGCGCCGAGGTCTATTTCTGCTACTACGAAAAATAATTGTTGGCAAACTTAAACATTATTCCAAATATTAAATAATTTACTATTTAAATACTGCAGGGCAGGGCTGTCAGTATATGCCCCGAGATATATTTCTTTTACTTTTAGAATTTCTGGCTTACGCAATATATAGGTTTGTAAGTTATTTTTCACGCCAGTACATTTTCTGACTACTTTAAAATCCTAAAAAAATCCCTTCGTTGAAGTCAACGGGCTTACAGCTAGTGTTTTTTTAAATTACCGTCGTACTAAGGTCGATAAAGAAATTCTTTAAATGCTCATTTTCTGTCAAAACAAAATATTTAAAATGCTATGCGGCAGCGAAAGAAATTTAAATTCACGATTTTTCAAAGAAATTTAAAGGCATTGTAAATCTAATTTATTTTTATTTTGTAAGAATATATGGAAAGTGTACACAATTGTCATTTAACTAAATGTATGCTAGAAAATAAACGACACACGTACATGAAAAGGCCAGATAAAAAGATGCTCCCGTTTTCGTGGAAGCGATTTGTTTTGATGATGCCTTTCATACTTAAAATCATTCTTTACAAATGAAAAAAAAAGCTTCAGATAATCTATTTCACCGTGTCAAAAAGATCCGAACGCGCACGCAAAATATTTTTCTCTTACGAACCAACCGTCCACGAAAGTATATGCCTTTTTTTTACTTTTTATATTAAGCCAAAGAAATATGGTAGGTTTTTTTTACGGTAAACTGAAAGTGGATGTGAGAGTGATGTTTTGTTTGTGACAAGTTTTTTAAGACAATTTTATTAAGGCGAGATCTTCAACAAAGAGCACTGATGCAAATAAAACTACTATTTTTTTATTGAATGTCTTTTATCAGTATCGCAAACTTGTGTGAGATTGTCGTCTGGATATAACGCTCAGAGAATCTGGCATTACTAAAATTCTTTTAAGCGTGGATGCCAAATTATATATACTATAAAAACTCAACAACAAAAACTCACTTACTTTATTCAATTATTTTAAAACTATGTGGCAAAATGACAATCGCTATGGAAAACTTGTACGGCTTATATATTATCAAGAACGGGTTATTTCGTTATTTTTATCAGTTTTAAATTCCTTCAAACTGTTCCTACATGTATATGTACTGATTACAGATTATAAAAAAAAAATCCAATACTTATTTGAACAAGCAAAAAAATAATAAAACACACAATTAAAGACTTGTGTACAAACAAGTGTTTATGATAATCTTTATCACTTTTAAGGTGTTCACTGCCAACACTTTGTGAAAAGGCATTATATTAAAAAACAAAGAAGCCATTTGTACTATTTTCTTTTTTATTTAACAAGATAAGGACCGGTTTCGCTCATAAACAAATAAATAATATATTTTTTTAATATAATTTTATGTTAATTGGACAATTGTATTTGTCCCCATTTTCCTAATTTACCGTAAAATATACTGAGCTTAATAAAACTGTTATTTGATTAGTAAATTTTTATATTGTTCATAGTATCATTAGGTCACTTAACGTACCGTTATGGACCTTATACAAAAATAAGTTTTCAACATTTATTAAAATCACCTTAAAGTAAAATGGCTTCCTAAGATGTAGAAAAAAATATTTTTATTTATCATAAAATTGATATCACATAATTAAATTGAACAAACAAAAATATTAACAAGTAATGAAGGTTTTACAGTAAATACCTGCTCAGATCTTTCTAGGCTATATATATATATATATATATATATATATATATATGTATATATGTAAGTCATCATATCAACGATTGTATCATCATGAACCATGACGTAACATGATCAGTATACATCTCAATAACATGCAATTTAATAATATAATAAAAATGTACGTACTTCATAGTTGACCGATGACCACATCGTGATTATTAACTGTACATTGTGATATAACATAATCACGATAATCAATTCAATGTAATTGATAGGATCTTCTTATTGATAATCCTCTGTTACCTGAACGTATTCCGTTATAATTTGAGGCCAAGACCCAAACACAATTATATTAGATGTTAATTTGAAATAATTACTCCGTGAATGATTATGCTGAATGGAAAAAATGCGCATCAAATTTGCAACAGAGTAAATTGAGATATTTAACACTGTTATACTTGCACAAAAAAAAATATAGTCAACGATCTTATTAACACTGATGTAATTTTGTTCCGTTATGATTTATTGAACTATGTTAGTATAAAACATTTGAAATTTAATTTTACCTTCTTGTATCGATGTCGCAGTTTTGCTATTCAATATATAAGTCAGCAACATACAGATAGCTCAACAATATATTGATGAGTTTTGACGCACCTAAACTGAGTTGTAAGAAAGTGATTATCATTATTTGTCTCGTCTTTTTAGTCAATCATTTAACTCAATTTAATCTCAAATTTATTGTAATGTTGACAGAAACATAAAACAATATTGTCGTGTCGTGTATTATCGAGTTGTATTTATATGGGACTCAGAGATTGTTTGTACTTCTTTATTTCCATTATGCAAACATAATGGCTACCGAGAAAAAACAAGATTTTTTCTATTTATAGTTTTGTCAACCTATAGTAGATAGGTGTTCGAATAAAATGGGTTAATTAACTCAAAAAATAAAATTTTAGAATTATCTTTCTATTGTTTTATAGAAATATGTCATCGAATTACCAAATTTTGTGAAGGAAATAACTATTAAGTAAAAATGAATGCCTACAATTTCCTTTAATTAAAATTTTTAATTATTAAAATCATGCATTCCTTTATCCCTTTGATACAATTGTGTATCTCAAATAAAATTAAAATTTTCAAAATTTAATGTGATTTGTCAGATAAAAAAGCAAACACAAGTTGCTGGAAATCTTTTATTTTGATTGGTAAGAGAAAAACGATACGATTAGGACAAGTCTAGTGGTAAACTAATCGCTGTCACTGCGCCTCACGCTGAGATTTCGGATAGATAATTGGAGGGAATTTCAGATATCCATAACAACGAACAAAACTTTATAAATCGAGAATAAATCTGATTCGAGCCCGTGAGCTACGCAACTGAAGTCGACATCGTTAATCACTGGAACACGATTCCGATGCGAGTTCGCATCTCAGGAACACGAAGGTGTTATCCGGAACTGATGTTCTCAGGAACACGATGGTGACGAAGTGTATTATTATATAAATGATTTTTACAACACCTCTAGATAAGCTCTGTACTAAGTGGGAAAATGAAAATATTTTAAATCTGTCGTTTAGTGCTACGAAGAGCAATTATATTAATACTTGTCCATGTATCCAAACCATTTCAGAAAAAATAGAAGCTTATTGTTGACTGAGTAATATTCAGTTCGCGTAAATCTTGAATCTTCTATTGTGATTTGTGATGATTTATTCATATGCCCCAAATAACGAGGTAATTATTGACGCAAAGATGAGTGATCTGGACTGTCAAGATATGTACAATGGTGATACTTTCTGTTTTTTTGCAAATACTATAAAACAAATACTATAAAACAAAAACAGTAAGTATTCAATATTTTTTGGCAATTAACCAACCTAAATAGTCAATAATGTATTGACTACGTTTGTTTAAATACTTAATCGTTTTTTTTGTTGCCTGTATTCAATTGATTGCTGCACATGCTTCATTATTTAACTAGTTTCGATTTCGAAATTCACCGAATGTGGAGCAGTGTATGGACAGAAGAGGCGCCAATAGTAAAAAATAGTACGGAAGTAATAGTCCAATAGAAAATACGATTAAATTTAATTGCCTACGGAGATTATCACATTGCGCGTCTTGGAAACTGGTTGATTTTCCTTCGAGGCGTTTTATTACATACCACGTTTTACATTGATAGTTTGATATTTAATACGATAGTATTACATGTCTCAAAGATTGTAATACTAAGTAATTATTGTCAATACACGATTGAAGTAATGCTGGTAAGACCTTCATGAAATGGATCGTTTATTTTTTTAGAAATATAACATTCTAATCATCGTCATAATTTAAGTATTCGTTTAACTGGTTGGCTACAAAACGACAAGTTTTTCTGTCTCTGAAAATAATTATAAATCTATGTATTTTTTTTATAAATCATCGGGTCACTAAGTGAGCGATTTTCTCCCCAAGAGAGGGTGCTAAAATAACACACTAGCAAAAAGAAAGGATAAGAAAAATCTTTTGTGTACAAAATTGACGTTTTTTGATTCTTGTAGCTTTAATTGTATTTCAACGACAAATGAAAACGGTCTTTTGTTAATTCTATCATATAAGGGTTTCTCTGTTTAGGGCAAGCGACAAAGATATATTATATATTAGGTTGCATGACACTGACAATTAATTTTATTATCGTACTTAAGTTTTTAAATTATATCAAAAAAATACTTAAAAATGGTTACTATACTGAATATTTTAAGTAAATTTTCATAATTAAGAGTTGATCAAAACGTGTTTTTCGGAAATATTTCAATTTTTATAATGGAGATTTGGTGAAATATAACTATGCAGTTTAATTTTTACTTATTGTATTGAAATACATGTTTGATATCTAATACTGAGAATCTTCGGTGGTAGGAACATTTGTTTTTAATTGTTCATATAAAGTGAGACATTAAGGAATGTTTAACTACGAGTATTGTTTGTAAATTTTATTTATTTTAATTCAATAATAACAGAAGATATTATTTTTGTAAGATAAACATATTTTTTGGTTTGGAAAATTTTGAGCTATTAAAGAGAATTTTGTTTAATAGCAAATCAAATAATATTTATAAATTTAACATTTGTTTTCATTATACTTCAAGTGTCATTCCACCAAAGATTGTCAGTAAACTTTACTCAATTTATAAATAGTAGGTATAAAAAAAAACATATTCTCATGATAAAATCTATGTATTCATAAATATGTTGAAGAATTGAATATCAAATGATAATTAAAACGACAATTTAATACTCTTATGCAAATAAACCTGATCGGTCGTTTTCTCGACAAAACAGTGTTTTCCAATGCTTCGGCCTAAAATACTATTCATATTAAGATAAAGTATCAGGGATAGATAGTTAGCATCATCCATTGAACATTTAACATTTAATAGTAATGAATAAAATGTAATTATTCGGACCGTGGTAAAATCAACAACACTACAATAATAACATCTCGGAATAAATTTGTCCCTTATTTTGAAGCTTATTGAAAACTAAAGAGCTAAACGATAATTGTATCAAAGCAAAAACATTTATAAATAATATTACAAACATAAAAATTTCAATTTAATTTATATTATATATGACAGCTTTTTACATTATAAGTGAAATCTTCTTAAATCGAATTTTAACTTTCATATTAAATTATATTTATGAATTCCGATCCTTATAACAAAAGAAAAAAATAAAAATTCAGTAGTAAGTCTTTTGGCTTAAATATATGAGATCGGCCATTTTGTGATTTGTTTGTTGTTTTTTATGAAATTGACTTACGTTATTTGAAAACAGTCTTTGAATTTAGTAACTATTTTGTTCTTATTAAGCATTGACGGAAATTCAGCAAAATGGAAAATCTGACAAGTATATTTTGGAATATGATCCGTTTCATAGTTTTAATGGATCGACAAAATTTGAGTCTGGGTAATAAATAAATAATTTGAGTATATTTTTATTTAATATGCATAAAACAATTAAAATTATAACTTGCAAAAAAAACGGAAAAAATCTTTTATTATCTATGCTTAGTACTGACGTAGAAGTTTCCTGTGTTAAACCCTCAATCTATGATCCACCAAATTAAAATAAAACTTATTAACTTTTTGAGGACCACTAGAATTCTGGAGTAGTGGATAGCGCCTTACCGAGAGCACATTTTTGCCGAAGTGATATAAAATGATAATAACTAGTAGTGAATTGATAGTGCGATATCTCAATATCTCGTTGTCGGGGGAATATAATTACCTCATAAATTTGCATAACTACAACGCGACCCACATTGCACTAAATACTTATTTATAGACAAGTTGCATTTAAATTGCCTCGGCCACCTTGGACTGAGACTTAACAGTGGTAGCTTTTACCAAAAGTGACTCGGCATTTTACTCGTTATCAGCTGAATCATGGAAATTTCGTTGAGAATATGTATTTTATTTACTCAGTGATTTTCAATGAAACTTCAATTGAAAAATAATCAACACAGTTTTCCTTTATTGCTTTCAATTGAACATATCTTTCTAATTAAATGGTATAAAATATGGTATCAGCAGGGACTAAATTCTTATTGTGTAATAGGATACAACTATATTCGATCTTGCATGTGATGCAAGCAACACTTAAATTATTAACATTTTTTCATTGCATTGTCCCACTTTAAAACATTTTTTGTCAAATGTGACGGTATTTATTTGAAAATTACTGAGATGAGAATAAAAATGAATTAAAAAAAAATATATGTAATATAATCAGTTGTTGCATTTGGAAAAATAATAATTGCACATTATTTTTAATGGATCAGAATCGGTTTCGCTCAGTTTTAAAAAGATAAGTTATAGATATAAGCAAAAAATGTGAAGTACAAAGTGTATATTATTTTTATTATTATGTTTTCCTAACGAAAATTGATGGTGAATAATATACAGACTTCGGTAATTTGTCAATAGTGGGTTTTGAAACGTAGCGCTCCTAATGTGGTTTTGTATATTAAAAGTCAGTTTTAAATACATTCAGCATCCAAAGAAAAGCGTGTCGTAGAGTAGTCTAGACAAGGTAAATTAAAATTTAATGTACGTTTTGTTTAAATTTAGCAAGTGATATCTTGGGCGTAGGTGTTTGTGGTATATTTTTTAATAAGCAATTTTGAGTGAGTTTGTTCAAATTTTACCTGAGAATTTCTTATGTAAGGCAACAAGCTGGAAAGCCAAATATAAAAAAATCATATTTCTGTATTATGTATAAAACATAATTCTGCATTAAAAAAATTATTTAAGTGCACTATGACAAGATGATACTATTGTATGAAGTATACTTATCGAAAAAAATATCTGCAATAATTTGAATAAAGATATTTTATATTATAACATATTAGCTTAATCGATGTTTGGATTACATTTCTCATTTCAAACAGTTGCATCACCAATGCTCTACATAAAGTACAAAAGCAATATACGTAACCATGAATTAAATTACTCATATATCGCCACTCAAATACTACAACCAGGTAATTTGATTTTCAATATCTCTCAGATAGTCATTAAAGAACATTATGACATACTTTTTTCAAAAGAATTTAATTGTTCCCAGTTGTAAAAAAGATCGCTTTTATTTCAAAAAATGATTATGGCTTAGTTGTATGCTAAAAAAAGAATGTTTGAATTTCATGATCCCAACAATAGTCGACTCAAAGTTATCTAGCTGTAGTATTGAGGTGGTGATATAACCAATTGGAAATGAAGATAATCTTAGATGTTTAAAATTTTAAGACTGCCAAATATTTTATATTCAGATAGATTTTTTTGTATTACTTGAGATCATATTGAACAGAAAACACATCGAAAACATCAATGTGAAATATGTTAAACATTATATTAAATCAGAAGTATTTATATAAATTGTGTGCATTGAAGGAAGTACTCACTCTAGATGGAAGATCTCACTACATTTGCTATGTCATGCTCAGTCGGATAGCGCTGTCCCGCATAACACTTACATTACTGCAAACGAATGTTTAGCACCAGCATGCGACGACGCAGGTAATAAATCTTGACTCACAAATTTAATAATTCAAATTTATTCGTTTTTTATTTTATTTTACTAATACCAAAATGCTAAGTACATATAAAGTTTGAAACCACAACAGGGCCACAAAAAACTTTCAATTAAGCAACATGTGCCCCCTAAGTCATGAGTTGGACTCGTTTGGATTAAATAAATTGGTATTGATTTACGCATGATTTGGACCCAGACATATCTAATCGCAACGGAAGATCCGCAACGGATCTTACCACTAGACTAGGCTGACAGACATTTTAGGCTGGGCACACGAAGGGAAAGAAGTCGTTATCAGTCAAGATGAAATAATCAACAACAAAAAAATGGGCGTATAGATCGACACGTTTTTCAAGTTTTCTTTCCATTCTACAGTAAAATTTTCATATTTCACACGACAGCAGGTAGCGAAGAACCTGCAAACTGGTTTTAATGATGCGCCTATTTTACTAGCGCGAATGCATACGTGAAACATAAAAATACTCTCACCTGCCGTTTGGTAAGTACACTTTCTATGCGAGGAAAAGTTGCGATCTGCAAATATTAATCCTATAGAATCTCAGAACAAATACGAGTTTTTACTGCCAAGTATTAAAAGGAATGTGTTTTATTTTTGGATATTTTTACTTGACATAATCCAAGTCAAATTGCTATACACGGTATAGAGAATAGAAGTTATTATACCTTCTTCTTAGATTTTTCGGGTCCTTTTTTTTTCATTTAATATTTAGAACAGCATTTTTCGGTTGATTTATCGATTTATGTTTGTGATGTCTCCATCGTACCCTTCTAATACTTCAATAAATGGGGTAGCGAGAGCAATTAGTTAACCACTAGTCCTATTCTAGCCTTATCCTTCTATCTCTACTACTTTCTTTGGAAAAGAAAAATTGAACCACTGAGAAACAAATAGTTCTCGTAGAAAAACTTCTGTTAAGATACCTCCATTACGAATCCATATGCTCTACATTGGAGCGGACATGGATATAAAAAAAAGTATATTATATCTGTTAATCTTTTTTCAAGACAGAGTGTATGTGCAGTTTTTGCTGCAATATTTTCAACATATTTAATGATTTATTTTATGGCCAATACTTCAGACAAAAACTTTATGCATGAAATTCACTGTTTTGTATAAAATTTAATTTTGTTCAAATATTCTCATAGAAATTGCAGTAAAAGTGTTTAATATTTCGTTGTGTTTAAATATCTGTATAGTAAATGATACAAAATTGAATCCACGGTGAACGCTATTTGCAGAATACTATTACTTCGAGGTCTCAATATATTAAGGTCACACACGAAAATATTCTTTTAGTCTGTAATACCAACAAGTATACAAATTTTGACATTTGATGCGCAGTTTGGTTTTTGACACTCTTAAACTTATTTTTTGCCATTTTTTTATCAAGTAAATAATATTGGGACGCATTTATTATTTCTAGTAAAGAGTTTAACTAAAACACAAAAAATGTTTTTCGTCAAAAGTAAAAACATTACATAATTAGTAACTTTGTTTTTTTAGTGAGTTTTGCCAATACCATTGATTTTTTGTCTTAAAACTAAATTTGTGATACTCATAAAATATAACCATCATTTATGACACTATCACTATTCATATCAAGATAGAAAATAATCATTTAACAGTTACATATCCCATATTATGTACATTTATACGTTTTTAAAAAGCATTTTCTTCTACTTTAAAACTGGCTTCTATTAACCGGATGCGTGGTTGAGTGTCAACGTCGTTGTCTTAGAACACGGAGGTCACGAGTTCGAATCCCAGTAAGAACAGTTTTTTGTAGATTGATTTTTGAATTTCTGTTCGAAGGCATGGATGTGTCTTGAATTCTCCCCTCCCACCCATTCCATTATAAAAAAGGACGTTGCGAAATTGTTTAACTAACCACATTTCCGTTGCTAGCCCTATCCTTACTCTGTAAGTGAGCTTGAGCGACTGAGTGACGAGCAGTTCTCGTAAAAATTGGGATTCTAAAAAAACATTGGGAGCGAATATGGTAAAAAAATAAACATTTTAAGCAAAGATATTTTATTTAAAAATAAATGAATAAGTTCACACATACCTTTTTAATATTCGTTTTTCGAGATAATATTGAAATTTTATAACACTTTATGTTTCAATAATGGTTCAAAATATGTAATCATAAATTATCAGTAAACTTAAGTGCATAATATAATGTGTCTGGCTGAAAATGTTGTACAAATAATCATAAATAAATGTTGATTTTGTAATGAAAAAATGCCATTATCTTAACACGGCTGCCCTATAATTTATATTAATTACTATTCTTGATGGTGAAATCTGAGCAAAAATGATTGACGATCCGAAATTCGACCGTTTGGCGAACAGCTGCTTCGAGCGGCGAAGAAATTAAATCATGAATCACTCCTCTGCTTAAGCGCCGAGCCCGGGACTCTCGTCTTGGTAACGCGATGGCTTATCGGATAACGAATTTCTTACACGCTAGATGTCACGGGGTTCAATTCCGTGACCCCCAGCCCGCAACACGCGCATGATTTGTTAGTTTCTAAAGCAATTATCGAAGTGATGGGAGAAATACACTAAATGGGATCGAGTGAGAAGACTGTGTGATGAAAATAGTGCCACTCGATAATTATTTAAGTGTTTCTTTACAGGAAATATAATTCATCATGGATACACTTGTTGATTCAATGGGTATGTTGGGTTATATTCATTGTTTTAAGATCATCGCTAGTAGTCATTAAAAAATAATACAAGTTGTTTGTTAGATTGGACTAATATGGTGAGCAGATTCATTCGTAGAAGTTTTTCTTTTACACAAATTCTCCGTACACAACTTTTTCGTACAAAGAAACTTTGCACTCCGATTTTTCCGTACATAAAAAAAAACTCTGAACAAAAATTGTTGTATACAAATCGTTGTTTTATTGTAATTTTTAATGTCTTATGTCAAGGGTGCTATATTTATCAAGTCAGAAACAAGGAACAGATTGAATTAAAAGAACATGTCTATAACACATACATATCGACTGTGTAAACGTAAAAGAACAGGGATGTAGCCCACGCATAACAAATTTTACAGGAGACACAAAAAACGATTTTTTTGATTTTCGGGAAAGGCAAATTATGAAATATACAAAATAATGACGGAGGCTAATAAAATGAATTTAAATGATTTTATCTAATGTTAATTTAATTAATTAAAAAAAAACTTTTTTAAACCATTTTTCATGATTCCATTTTTCGCAGGCCCTTTTTTCAAAAATAAAAGCTAAATTAAGATACTTATTCGGCATTTTTAGTTAACATTCTATTGATAGAACGTGTATAAAGTTGTATACATAGTAATTATCGAAATAAATTTGTTTTGAAAAAACTGTGAGTTACGTACTTTTTTCCATTTCATAGTCGATATGTTTATATTTAATAATTTGTATAGTTTCAATGTTGACTGTCAAATATTAAATATATTACTATGGAATATTCTGTACCTAGCTTTTTCTATGTACGGAAGTTTCTGTGAACGGGATGATCTTGCTCGCAAAAGTTGTTGTACGAAGTTTTCTTGCATTGAAAGTATTATAGATACACATAAAAAGCATTCGTGTTCGGAAGAATTTGGTACGGAAGAATCACGGAACCGTCAAGTATTTGGATAAAAAAACTAATTACCTTCTAAGCCCCCAAGTAAATATAAAACTCTAGAATTCGGCCATTTATCATAAAACGCTGTTTCACGTCTAGTCAAATATTTTTAACATAGCTGTATCCAAGAGCAAATATGAAAGATGACACAAAAAGTGATTAAATTACACAAAGAGTTTTATTAGACGCTAAAATAGTATTGACTGATCATGAGATACAGATGAACAGTACTTAAAATACTAGTCGGAATAAACATTTCTGCCTTTTTTTATCCATTTCCGCTCCCAATGTGGAATATTTGTCTTGACAGAAAATTTTCTACGAGAACTATATGTTACCCAGCCGCTCAATTTATCTTTTTTCAAAGAAGAGTTAGAAGGATAAGGCTAGGACAGGACTAATGGTTAAATAATCGCTCTCGCTAAGCCTAGTTATTGAAGGATCGGAAGGGTGGGAGGGCACCCATGCTTTCGAACAAAAATCGAAAATCGATCGAAAAAATGCTGTTCGTACTGAAACTTGAACCCGTGAGATCTGGCACGGAAGCCAACAACGCTAACCGCTGCGCCATAGTACCCGACTAACATTTTTGCTTAGTAATGTAATAATTCTATGCGGTTAACAGATACTCTTTAAAATAGAATAATCGACCAAATTATATAAACAAATATTTTTTAGTAAAATGATGTTAGAAACTAGTTTAGAGCTTATTAAACATTTAAAAATATCATTTAAAGTTGTTCAATAAACCACTATATTAAATTTATCAAACAGAAAAAGAGAAAAAGTTTTAATGAAATGTTCATTATTTATTATTACTATAATATTTATTTGATCAACTTTGTTACCTCTTCCCCTTGACAATATCTCTTGAACTATTAAATTTGTTGTTGACTGGGTACGAACACTATACTCCAACTTGAATTAATAATGTATTGTGAGTGGGAAGGGGAAACCTTCAGGGAAATAAATATAACAGTGAAGAGTGACCCACCCGTCTTAAAACATTTATTTTGATAAAACCCTCAATATTTTATGGCACAATTAATTATTAAGGTATCAGAATCAATGAGAGGTATTTTATCTTAATGTGCTTGTCAAGTTAGAAAAACCCGTTCCTCATTTAATTAAACACTGCTTTGAATAACAACAACATACAAAATATCAAAAATAAAATAGGGAACGCTATGTTTCAAGGCCGGCTAAAACAGTTTTCATAAAATCGAAAGTAATATATATATAGAAAGAGAGATGTTGTTAAACTAAATTAAATTATCATCGTGTGAATTTCGATTGGTCTTTAAATGGTTTTTAATTTGTATCTATATATTAATAGCCGATAAAATAAGTTTTCACTTTTCACAAATGTGTGCGTACTGATGTCCACTTCGCCCAATGATAGCGCTTTATATTGAACAGCACATTTTTTGGCGAATGCTAACGTTTTATTTTGAATCGCATATTTCGTTCGTCCAATTGGAATGGACGTCTTTTTTATATTCAAAATTCAAATTTCCTGGCTTAGAACTAAAGCATTGTAATAATATTGAGAGAACTTTATTTGAAAGTTTGCATGGCTACAAAGTTTTTTAAATAATCAAATGTACTGATTCGATTTTTCGAAGCTATAATTATAGGGCTAGGAACTGATTTGACAGTGATTTTGTTCGGTGTCATCTTCTATTTATTAGTAGTCGATAATGTCCGTTTTGATTGCATGATTGTCACTGATTTCCCCTCCCCCTCCCCCTGAAGACGGTCCCCTTCCCCCCACCCCTCTGACCGCTATCGCCATCCGTTCATTTTTCTCTGACGTCTATTAGTGAATATTTGAAGTCATGACAAAACAATTAATTTTCGTACTGACCAAAAATATTCTGTCAAGCTGAGGATCGAACCCATGTCCCTTTTTCATTCTAATCGTTTGAACAAATATCCATTGTTCCACAAAGCGATTAAAATTAGTGAGGTGGAACGTCTACTTATTTTCAAACCAAGAGAAATATGTGATTTTATTGTGACCTTACGACATCTGTTAGTGAAGCATTGCACTAAACGAATTTGAATAATTGAAAATAGAATATGTCAAATCCTTATGAGATATTTTTCTTTTTCTACGAAATATATTTGTTTGGATACTTGAAACATTAGCAGGGCTGTCGATATATGGTCCCAGAGTCTCTTTTTATATGGTCCAGAGTTTTTTTTCGAAATATATTTGTTTGCACACTTGGTTGTAAGCAAACTTGAACATTATTCCAAATATTAAATAATTTACGCAATTTCTGCTCCTACGAAAAATGGTTGTTAGCAAACTTGAACATTATCGTAAATATTAAATAATTTACGAAATTTCTGCTCCTACGAAAAATGGTTGTTAGCAAACTTGAACATTATTCCAAATATTAAATAATTTACGCAATTTCTGCTCCTACGAAAAATAGTTGTTAGCAAACTTGAACATTATTCCAAAAATTAAATAATTTACGAAATTTCGGCTACTACGAAAAATGGTTGTTAGCAAACTTGAACATTATACCAAATATTAAATAATTTCTGCTTCTACGAAAAATGGTTGTTAGCAAACTTAAACATTATTCCAAAAATTAAATAATTTCTGCTACTACGAAAAATGGTTGTTAGCAAACTTAAACATTATTCCAAAAATTGGGTAATTTACGAAATTTCTGCTACTACGAAAAATGGTTGTTAGCAAACTAAAACATTATTCCAAAAATTAAATAATTCACGACATTTCGGCTACTACGAAAAATGGTTGTTAGCAAAATTAAACATTATTCCAAAAATTGAATATTTTACGAAATTTCTGCTACTACGAAAAATGGTTGTTAGCAAACTTAAACATTATTCTAAAAATTCAATAATTTACGAAATTTCTGCTACTACGAAAAATGGTTGTTAGCAAACTTAAACATTATTCCAAAAATTAAATAATTCACGACATTTCGGCTACTACGAAAAATGGTTGTTAGCAAAATTAAACATTATTCCAAAAATTGAATATTTTACGAAATTTCTGCTACTACGAAAAATGGTTGTTAGCAAACTTAAACATTATTCCAATAATTAAGTAATTTACGAAATTTCTGCTACTACGAAAAATGGTTTTTAGCAAACTTAAACATGATTCTAAAAATTCAATAATTTACGAAATTTCTGCTACTACGAAAAATGGTTGTTAGCAAACTTTAACATTATGCCAAAAATTAAATAATTTACGACATTTCGGCCACTACGAAAAATGGTTGTTAGCAAACTTAAACATTATTCAAAAAATTGAATATTTTACGAAATTTCTGCTACTACGAAAAATGGTTGTCAGCAAACTTAAACTTTATTCCAAAAATTGAATACTTTACGAAATTTCGGCTACTACGAAAAATGGTTGTTAGCAAACTTAAACATTATTCCAAAAATTAAATAATTTACGAAATTTCGGCTACTACGAAAAATGGTTGTTAGCAAACTTTAACATTATTTCAAAAATAAAATATTTTACGAAATTTCTGCTACTACGAAAAATGTTTTTTAGCAAACTTAAACATGATTCTAAAAATTCAATAATTTACGAAATTTCTGCTACTACGAAAAATGGTTGTTAGCAAACTTAAACATTATGCCAAAAATTAAATAATTTACGACATTTCGGCCACTACGAAAAATGGTTGTTAGCAAACTTAAACTTTATTCCAAAAATTGAATATTTTACGAAATTTCGGCTGCTACGAAAAATGGTTGTTAGCAAACTTAAACTTTATTCCAAAAATTCAATAATTTACGAAATTTCGGCTGCTACGAAAAATGGTTGTTAGCAAACTTAAACTTTATTCCAAAAATTCAATAATTTACGAAATTTCTGCTACTACGAAAAATGGTTGTTAGCAAACTAAAACATTATTCCAAAAATTAAATAATTCACGACATTTCGGCTACTACGAAAAATGGTTGTTAGCAAAATTAAACATTATTCCAAAAATTGAATATTTTACGAAATTTCTGCTACTACGAAAAATGGTTGTTAGCAAACTTAAACATTATTCTAAAAATTCAATAATTTACGAAATTTCTGCTACTACGAAAAATGGTTGTTAGCAAACTTAAACATTATTCCAAAAATTAAATAATTCACGACATTTCGGCTACTACGAAAAATGGTTGTTAGCAAAATTAAACATTATTCCAAAAATTGAATATTTTACGAAATTTCTGCTACTACGAAAAATGGTTGTTAGCAAACTTAAACATTATTCCAATAATTAAGTAATTTACGAAATTTCTGCTACTACGAAAAATGGTTTTTAGCAAACTTAAACATGATTCTAAAAATTCAATAATTTACGAAATTTCTGCTACTACGAAAAATGGTTGTTAGCAAACTTTAACATTATGCCAAAAATTAAATAATTTACGACATTTCGGCCACTACGAAAAATGGTTGTTAGCAAACTTAAACATTATTCAAAAAATTGAATATTTTACGAAATTTCTGCTACTACGAAAAATGGTTGTCAGCAAACTTAAACTTTATTCCAAAAATTGAATACTTTACGAAATTTCGGCTACTACGAAAAATGGTTGTTAGCAAACTTAAACATTATTCCAAAAATTAAATAATTTACGAAATTTCGGCTACTACGAAAAATGGTTGTTAGCAAACTTTAACATTATTTCAAAAATAAAATATTTTACGAAATTTCTGCTACTACGAAAAATGTTTTTTAGCAAACTTAAACATGATTCTAAAAATTCAATAATTTACGAAATTTCTGCTACTACGAAAAATGGTTGTTAGCAAACTTAAACATTATGCCAAAAATTAAATAATTTACGACATTTCGGCCACTACGAAAAATGGTTGTTAGCAAACTTAAACTTTATTCCAAAAATTGAATATTTTACGAAATTTCGGCTGCTACGAAAAATGGTTGTTAGCAAACTTAAACTTTATTCCAAAAATTCAATAATTTACGAAATTTCGGCTGCTACGAAAAATGGTTGTTAGCAAACTTAAACTTTATTCCAAAAATTCAATAATTTACGAAATTTCTGCTACTACGAAAAATGGTTGTTAGCAAACTTAAACATTATTCCAAAAATTAAATAATTTACGAAATTTCTGCTACTACGAAAAATGATTGTTAGCAAACTTAAACATTATTTCAAAATATAATAATTTACGATATTTCTGCTACTACGAAAAATGATTGTTAGCAAACTTAAACATTATTCAAAAAATTGAATATTTTACGAAATTTCTGCTACTACGAAAAATGGTTGTCAGCAAACTTAAACTTTATTCCAAAAATTGAATACTTTACGAAATTTCGGCTACTACGAAAAATGGTTGTTAGCAAACTTAAACTTTATTCCAAAAATTCAATAATTTACGAAATTTCTGCTACTACGAAAAATGGTTGTTAGCAAATTTAAACTTTATTCCAAAAATTCAATAATTTACGAAATTTCTGCTACTACGAAAAATGGTTGTTAGCAAACTTAAACATTATTCCAAAAATTAAATAATTTACGACATTTCGGCCACTACGAAAAATGGTTGTTAGCAAACTTAAACATTATTCTAAAAATTGAATATTTTACGAAATTTCTGCTACTACGAAAAATGGTTGTCAGCAAACTTAAACTTTATTCCAAAAATTGAATATTTTACGAAATTTCGGCTGCTACGAAAAATGGTTGTTAGCAAACTTAAACTTTATTCCAAAAATTCAATAATCTACGAAATTTCTGCTACTACGAAAAATGGTTGTTAGCAAACTTAAACATTATTCCAAAAATTAAATAATTTACGAAATTTCTGCTACTACGAAAAATGATTGCTAGCAAACTTAAACATTATTTCAAAATATAATAATTTACGATATTTCTGCTACTACGAAAAATGATTGTTAGCAAACTTAAACATTATTCCAAATATTAAATAATTTACAATTAAAAAACTGCAGGGCTGTCGATATATGCGCCGAGGTCGATTTATGGTACTATGAAAAATGATTGTTAGGAAACTTGAACATTATTCCTATAATTAAGTAATTTACGAAATTTCTGCTATTACGAAAAATGGTTGTTAGCAAACTTAAACATTATTCCAAAAATTAAATAATTTACGAAATTTCTGCTACTACGAAAAATGGTTGTTAGCAAACTTAAACATTATTCCAAAAATTAAATAATTCACGACATTTCGGCTTCTACGAAAAATGGTTGTTAGCAAAATTAAACATTATTCCAAAAATTGAATATTTTACGAAATTTCTGCTACTACGAAAAATGGTTGTTAGCAAACTTAAACATTATTCCAATAATTAAGTAATTTACGAAATTTCTGCTACTACGAAAAATGGTTTTTAGCAAACTTAAACATGATTCTAAAAATTCAATAATTTACGAAATTTCTGCTACTACGAAAAATGGTTGTTAGCAAACTTTAACATTATGCCAAAAATTAAATAATTTACGACATTTCGGCCACTACGAAAAATGGTTGTTAGCAAACTTAAACATTATTCAAAAAATTGAATATTTTACGAAATTTCTGCTACTACGAAAAATGGTTGTCAGCAAACTTAAACTTTATTCCAAAAATTGAATACTTTACGAAATTTCGGCTACTACGAAAAATGGTTGTTAGCAAACTTAAACATTATTCCAAAAATTAAATAATTTACGAAATTTCGGCTACTACGAAAAATGGTTGTTAGCAAACTTTAACATTATTTCAAAAATAAAATATTTTACGAAATTTCTGCTACTACGAAAAATGTTTTTTAGCAAACTTAAACATGATTCTAAAAATTCAATAATTTACGAAATTTCTGCTACTACGAAAAATGGTTGTTAGCAAACTTAAACATTATGCCAAAAATTAAATAATTTACGACATTTCGGCCACTACGAAAAATGGTTGTTAGCAAACTTAAACTTTATTCCAAAAATTGAATATTTTACGAAATTTCGGCTGCTACGAAAAATGGTTGTTAGCAAACTTAAACTTTATTCCAAAAATTCAATAATTTACGAAATTTCGGCTGCTACGAAAAATGGTTGTTAGCAAACTTAAACTTTATTCCAAAAATTCAATAATTTACGAAATTTCTGCTACTACGAAAAATGGTTGTTAGCAAACTTAAACATTATTCCAAAAATTAAATAATTTACGAAATTTCTGCTACTACGAAAAATGATTGTTAGCAAACTTAAACATTATTTCAAAATATAATAATTTACGATATTTCTGCTACTACGAAAAATGATTGTTAGCAAACTTAAACATTATTCAAAAAATTGAATATTTTACGAAATTTCTGCTACTACGAAAAATGGTTGTCAGCAAACTTAAACTTTATTCCAAAAATTGAATACTTTACGAAATTTCGGCTACTACGAAAAATGGTTGTTAGCAAACTTAAACTTTATTCCAAAAATTCAATAATTTACGAAATTTCTGCTACTACGAAAAATGGTTGTTAGCAAATTTAAACTTTATTCCAAAAATTCAATAATTTACGAAATTTCTGCTACTACGAAAAATGGTTGTTAGCAAACTTAAACATTATTCCAAAAATTAAATAATTTACGACATTTCGGCCACTACGAAAAATGGTTGTTAGCAAACTTAAACATTATTCTAAAAATTGAATATTTTACGAAATTTCTGCTACTACGAAAAATGGTTGTCAGCAAACTTAAACTTTATTCCAAAAATTGAATATTTTACGAAATTTCGGCTGCTACGAAAAATGGTTGTTAGCAAACTTAAACTTTATTCCAAAAATTCAATAATCTACGAAATTTCTGCTACTACGAAAAATGGTTGTTAGCAAACTTAAACATTATTCCAAAAATTAAATAATTTACGAAATTTCTGCTACTACGAAAAATGATTGCTAGCAAACTTAAACATTATTTCAAAATATAATAATTTACGATATTTCTGCTACTACGAAAAATGATTGTTAGCAAACTTAAACATTATTCCAAATATTAAATAATTTACAATTAAAAAACTGCAGGGCTGTCGATATATGCGCCGAGGTCGATTTATGGTACTATGAAAAATGATTGTTAGGAAACTTGAACATTATTCCTATAATTAAGTAATTTACGAAATTTCTGCTATTACGAAAAATGGTTGTTAGCAAACTTAAACATTATTCCAAAAATTAAATAATTTACGAAATTTCTGCTACTACGAAAAATGGTTGTTAGCAAACTTAAACATTATTCCAAAAATTAAATAATTTACGAAATTTCTGCTACTACGAAAAATGGTTGTTAGCAAACTTAAACATTATTCTTAAATATTATTATTATAATGCAACAAAAATCTCACGTTGCTGTGCAACGGGCTTACAGCTAGTCATATTGAATATAATATTTTCTTAAGCCGACTTAGATCAACTGATTGCCTAGAAAAGTGGAAGTTTTTTGTAACAATATTTGTGAACTTTTCTATTCATTGATTTTGTATGTCCTAAATATTTTAATGTATTGATTATTATTCTGTGCTGTTGCATTATATTATTATGTACTGTTTTTTTATATTTTAATTATATTTTTCAAGTGCACGGTGAACTGGCGTCAGCTGTAATGCCGTGTACTCTCTTTTTGATTTTTAAACAATAAATCAATGAGATTTTTATTTTGTCAAATTGATCGTACGCGTCTTCCGTTGCCCTCTCTCCCTCATATTTTATTTGTATTCGACTGTTTGATTTGTATGGTTGCATTTTTTATCTTTAAATCAAAAGTTTTTCGTCACTTCGAAAAGGTTAAAGTTAATCGATTGTTACTCGATTGCAATCAACTGCAAGAAGATTTTTTTATCTTTCTTTGCTTCCCATATCTATATCTGGAATATTAAAAATGGTTAATTTTTGCAAATATTTAACGATAGTTTGCCTTTTCAAATTTAATATTGAATTTTCAAGAACTTTTAAAAGGCACCAACCAAAATTTAATATATGATTTTTATTAGAAGTCAATTGCCATGAAACATTTAAATTAAAAATAGCTCCAAACCTTAAAAAGACTTTTTAGTCTTAAGATCTCTAATCTTACTGAAATATACTTAACCGAAAACAATAATAAGCTAAAAGTAGTTAAATCAATGTTTTATGGCCCAGAACAGCCTATACCTATACGATTAGAGAACGCTGATAGCGGCTGTAATCGATTATCCATCAAATCAGTTTACTTGTTTGAAGTGAATTACCTAATATAACAAAGTCTTAGAGCTGCCAGTCAAGCAGCGTTCATTAATTAAAAATGGTCTTAATTTTTTAAATATAACTGCACCATTACTCAACAGTTGAAAAAACTAATTATTTTGTTTTGCATATTTACCGCGGCTTAACTTTCTCTTTTATTTAGGCATAGGAACAGAATTACGAAAAATACAAAGTAACAAGAATTATGAGCGAGACTTATTTAAAACCGGTCATACGGCGTTAATTAATTATAATATGGAGAAACGATTTTTTCTAATAAAATTGAGTTGTTTCTGTTATTTTTAAGTAATATTGATCCATAGTGCTTCTTGGAATGTTCAGATATCAACAATGAAAGTGACGATTGCTCAAGACGGTTCAACTATCATTTTGATGTCTTAGTGTAAAGATTGTACATCCAGTTTTTATCAAAACTGACTTAGCATATACATAATGTTCGTCTGCATTAGTGTACGTTTAAAATGTATTACATTTGAGAAACAAAAAAAAAACAATTCTATATTCTCAAAACAAGGCGGACATCCAATATGCATTAAGCCATTGATTTCTTCAACCATTTCAAGTTAAAACAAATATCACGTTGATTAAGACAGAGTATAGGTGGTGTATCTAAATCTTATATATTTCACAGTAAAGAGTGGACCGTTCCATGTCAGAAGGCCTCATTTGAGAAACTTCAATAAAATGAACACACGTCATTAAATTAAGGAATATGTAAGAAAAAAACAAAAAAATGTGAAATATATATTCGGCTAAAGTTTCCGACGTCCTCTACGACCGTCGGGTACTATCCATAGAATATACTTGATGGATCTGAGGAATGCTGGCATTGTGATATAAGTGTACTAATCACTTAAGTACAATAAAGAATACAAATTGTTCATAATGATAGAGTGGTAGTGGGTGTAATGTCGAGTCCGTGGTCCAGTGGTTAACGTTTCCAGTGGTGGTCGTCGTTTGCGCGACGGATCTCACGAGATCAAATTCCAGTATGAACAGCATTTTTCCAATGTCCCTGGAAGTTCCTTCCATCCTGGCAATCCTAAAAGAACAGAGCATCACGAGAAAGATTATTTGACCACTAGTTTTGTCCTAACTCTACTTTCTTCGAAAAAAAAGAAGTAAGCAACTGAGTAACAAGCGGTTTTAGTAGACAAACTTCTTTTGAGTTACTACTTCTATTAAGAAATCATATGCTCCAAATTTCGAGGGGAAAGTGATTACAAATTATAGCTGAAATGTTTATATGGGTTAAGATACACGCTCTTCATAAAAACAATGTTTAAAAAAATATTTTGAGCTTATGATTTCTAAAGAATTTACTAAAATCGTAGTAGTATTAAAAATTGTATTTTGTTTTAAATTATGATTTTGAATTAAATTGAACATGCTATAATAGCGTCTTGCAGTGGGACTGACTTGTTTGTCGAGTAATACAATATGTAAAAGGGATAAATGTATTTCCAATTATAACAAATATAATAGGCCAGGTTACTCTTTTAAAGATATTTCTCAAAAAAAAAATAGTTAAGATAATATCTGTAAGTAAATAAATATGTTATTTAAGTCACGACTTATAAATTAACGACTTATAAAGTAAATATTATCAAATATTTTTTATCAATGCCATTGTGTGTATAAAATTCATTGTAAAGTAAAAAATACAATACCGGGTACGGTATGTTAATATTGTTAATCCGATCAATATTTTTTCGATTTCTGCAACAGATGACGTGTATGATTGGTCCGTAATGGCCGCAAATTTGAAGTCATGCCCGTAACCTTTGACTAGGTAGGTAGTAGATTTTATGAATAATTGAGCGATTTTGTGCGCCTGTAAGATTGTTTAGAGGTTATATTAGAGATTACAGTCAGGAGTGGTAAAATCAACATTTTTTTAAAAAATAATATTAATATTAGTTATTAAGCCACGTCAAAATATTTTTAAAAGCGGTTTTATAACTTGTATTTACTTGATGTAAAATTGTCAATGACTTTTTTAAAAATTTTTATCCTTGTCAGCTCCCAATGTGGAGCATATGGCTTCCTTATGGAGGTATCTCAACAGATTTTTTTTTATGAGAGCTGTTTGTTACTCAGTCGCTCAACTCATACTCAAAGAGAGAAGTAGCGATAGAAGGATTAGGCTTTTAAAAGATCAGAAATGGTGGGAGAGAATTTTTAGACATCATAAGCACCCATGCATTCGAAAAGAAGTCGATTAATCGAAAAAAATGCTGTTGGAACTGGGACTCGAGCCCGTTAAGTCGAGCACGGAAGCCCAACACGCTAACCGCCATAGGACCCGACATAAGATACAATAATATGTGTACATGGAAATGTTATCGGGCGTGTCTTCATATACTTTTGTTGTCAATGGGTTACTTTCCCCATTCATTTTTGTTCGATGTATAGATTGGTGTCCAAAGTTATGAATGTATGTGATAGTTATGTAACCTTACACCATTATGATCCTTAAATCAGGGTGTAACTAAAGTTAGCGCATCTCTTATATTTTTACTCTCACAAAAAATAGAAAGTGAACGAAAGTTTTCGTTGAAAAAAAAGATTATATGAATCACACTGGGAACGGATAAGGTTTTAAAAATGTAAATGGATTTTTTCTGTGGATATGTTAAAAATAAATGACTGAAAGAAAATTAAAATACTCTTTTTTAGCAAGTCCACATTGATGTAATGTGATTGTAGATAACGAGCATTTTCATCTAATGAAAATAATGATCGTCATGAGCGAAACCGGTCCTGAACATAATGAATTAATGTGAAGTTAGTAAAAAAATGTGTTTTATTTTTTGGAATATAGTGCCTTTCCACACAGTATTGAGAGTGAATACGTTACCAGTGACGTAACAGTTAATGTCAAATGAAATTCTCCGACATAAAGTGACCATGCTTTGTTGTTATGGCGAATTCTAGTCGTTTGCATTTTATGTTGACATTTACATGTATGTTAACATTTAAGAACATCATGTTTTTGGTTGTGAGCTATTAATTCCCAACGAAGATTTCTGTAAGAAGAAGTTTCCATCGTCTTTACTTATCTAAACATGCTTTGTCAGAAGTACTTAAATACATATTTGATTGTGAAATAAAACTGTGTATTGTTCGACAATATTTAAAAAATATATGTATGTATTTTCTTTCAAAAAAACACGCGTAGTAACACGACAAAGGCGATTATTAATAAAGCTTTAAAAAAAGTATGTTAATTTTATAAACTCAAAGGATGATTGAATGCATTTTGCCAGAATGAAAAAAAATATTCGACCGAGGAATATTGTATTTTTTCAAACGAATTGCAAATTATATTATTTCTCATTGTACATTTATTGAAAGTTCATTCAACTCATTAAGAAAAAACCATTATTGAAATTTGATCTGTATTACTAACAACGGTCAGTTGGATTCCACTGGTATTGCGTTCGTGTTATTAAAAGCTACTGAAAATATAAATTCAAGCCGTTATTGGCGTTATCCATGGGTATTTGCAAGAATTATACAATCTCTCAAGTAAAATTAAAGGTCCATCTAGTAACACCAATATCAATTGTCGTAACATAGAATTTGTGTAGTCCCGCTCGAAGGTCAACGATGGCGTCCACTCGTTCCTATAAAATATAATTTGAATAAATGAGTGACAGGTGCTTCGATTTTTTACAACACGGATAATTGTCCGTAGGTCAAATACGCGATGAAATAACAAAAGTGAAAATTTGTTTTTTTTTTACAAGTTCATATTACCCATTAATAATATGAGACGTTTTGCTTTCTTTATTTGAACCTACTTGTCTATCCGTCTTATTAGAATTATCATGCTATATGAATACCCTGTGGACGTATAGAGAAACTTTTGTGATATAGAGAGCCTCGAACTTGTCTTTAAATGATTTAATATATGTCAAGTAAAAATGTATTCTCTAAAAATACACAAAGAGAACATAGGTTTACAAAATGTCGTATAGGTGATTGCTAATATGTTTGTATCGTGATAGAGCTAGTTTTACGGATCACCACGCCAAAATAGATCAATAACATTTCGAAACTCTTGTGAATCTTAATTTATTATAGTTTGCTGTTGTTTACCTTAAATTTTAATAAAACTAGTATGCAGTATTACGTTATTTCAATAATACTTGCCTATATTTAAAGATCTACCCTGGGTATAATCGATCGATTTTTTGATTGTTGCGTTGTTTTCTAAATACATAATAATTAATGGCACTGTATTCATGTGTATCAGTTGAAAATGCTCGTCACGAGCGAAACCGATCCTGATCATATAACATAGATGCGGAGTTAGTACAAAAGAGTGTTTTGTTTGTTGGAAATAAAAAGGGTTTTAAATGACTGATACGTGATGAGTGGAGGAGGATAAATATGCTGTATTTTCTTAAAATTTACGTTTATGCTGATTTACAAAAAAAAGAACTTGTACTAGGCAATACAAAAATAAATTACAAGCTTTAATTGGAGGCTGTACCATTTCAATCAAAAACTCGTGTACCTTAAAACCAATGGAATAAAACACAATGATGATGATGTAGTCAAATTTGTTATGCGCGATCCTTAATTAAAAGTCAAGGTTAGTTCAAAATAATAATTGTATTCAATTATGTATTCTCTCTGAATTGAAAGCGTTTAGTCATCAATGAAAACCGATTTTCGTTTCACCGACGCTTGTTCCTTCAAATCAATAAATTGAATACACCCATCATGATTCAATATTGAAGAACAAAAGATTGGAGCACGTTATATAATATGATATAATAATAAAACCTTTGTTACTTGCTAAGCGGTTAGCAAGAAATTCTCTTAGTACAGTTTTCGTTGGTACTCATTTTACTGTGGAGTGTTAAACTGTAGGGTCAAGGCACTTGAAGAATTTCTTTTAAATGGAACTGTTATAGTAATATGTACTAGTTATTATAGTAATATTAAATGCAAGTTGGCATTCATATCTTTCAATATTCACTCATTTCTCTAACTCACATACACAATCTCACTCTGTCCACGCATTGAGCGCAAGCGCAGTCTTATGCTGTGTGTTAATACAGACATAAATAAAAAAATCATATGGTGAGTAAATAATTCATAAATGGTGAAATGTGACTAAATCATTTCAGGAGCTTGGGATCAAACACGCGCAAATCCAGTTTTTAAAAAAATGAGATATCACTATAATATTGGAGTGCTGATTCAAAAGAACAGAATTTAATTTTAGGCGTCGCATTAAAATCTCATAGTTTTCATGTTAGGGTTAAAATTGCAACATATAATCATTTTTTTAAGAAAGGGTGTTTTTATCTGTTCAGAAAAAGTAGATCTGGTCATTTTTTAACCCAGCTCCTCATTTATTTTTGCGATGTATATAAACATACATATATTTTTTGTGATTTCTGCCCATATTATAGGACATATATACCATTAGTGTACGGCATGATAGTCGATAGTTCAGTAAAAAAAAATGTTAATCAGAAACATTTGTGATTCTGGTACAAAATTTCATTTTTCAAGAAGAAATATTTTGGACGGTATTCAATGGGTAACAAATTTCTTTAATATGAGACAGATGTATACAATTGTTAAAAAACAAACTCAAAATAGCGATATATCATATAAAATACCTCAATTAAAAAATATATCGTAACCTTAAACGTGTCATTTTCATAAATAGTACAAAAAGTACATCATTAAATTGCTCATCACGTCTGGAACCATTGATACACATCTAGCCATAATTAAAATATTTTAATTCATCGCAAACTATACAATACTATAGTTGAATCGCTTTCGTCGGTTTGCATCGATACATGGAAATGCCAATAGATAAACTCCGGGTCGTTATTGATAACTCATTGTAGAAAATAAAAATATTTGAACGAATAAAATGTAATATTTATGTCTATCAAGCACCGTCAGTCAATATACATGTAAATTTATAATTCTTTTTCCCAATGTTCGAAAATTGACAGATCCAAACAAGTTTCTTAATAACTCGACATGTTATGAGTCAGTTGTCTTATAAAGCATTGAATTAAAATATACTAATGAAATTTTATGTAAACAACGTACAAAATATAATGAAGCAATTATTTCTACATATATTAAAAATTAAGCAATCTTTGAGGAACTAAACATTTACTTGGAAGTTTTACATAGAAGATATTATAAAAAATATTAAATAGAAAATTTTACATAAAAGTAAACATTAAAATTGAAAAACATTAAAATTTAAAGTGTATTTCATTTATATTTTTTTTTGTTGGAAGAAGTAACAGATTAATTGGCTTATTAAAAAGTTTAAATATTAATCAAAACAACTGACAATTTAAATGTCAAGAAGTTCTCCTTGATGCGTGTTGGTTGGTTGGTTTTGCAATAGGCAATAATTTAAAAACGAGACTAAACCTACGCAAACTGCTATCTGTATTTGTGGAGATTGGTCACTCAACACTTGTGATATAAGACTGATTTGCATAACAGATTTGCATTTTTTTAATCAAATTGGCGTGCATTTAATGACACTTGTCAAACATGATTCTTTCTGTAAACAAAATACAGTCTCTTATTGTTTGTCACGCTAATGGAATTTGTACTAGCTTTACCTTTTTTTGATATTTGTCAAATGATTTAAGGCGAAACGACTATCGGAATTCAGTTTTATTAGACTTAGAAAATTATTAATTTTGTTCTCAACCGTACGTGATTAATTTTGATTGAACGTGTCAAGAATAACATGTTATATTTATTATCCATATATATTTTTAACCCACAATGATTCAACTGAAAGGATATCTAAGCATATAATATTTGCTCATGGTCATAGCGAAATTCGTTGATATTTTCCTTATGTATGGTAAATTCTTTCATGGTTGAATTTATTGTTAGTGATAATATAATATGGAAATTTTTTCACATATATCCTATTTTTTTAAATGGAACATCGCTAGCCTGATTAGCTAACTTCTGGTTTTGTTCAAACCTATCTTTTGTCTCTACTATCTTTAAAAGAGATTAAGCAATTGACAGCAAACAGTTCTCGTAAAAAACACTTCCGTTGAGATAAACTATAAAAAGAGTCTATATAGTCTACATTGGGTGTGAGCATGATTAAAAAAGAGCGGTAGATATTGATTTAGCAAAAATAAAAAGGTTTTCAAATCAATTCATTGCAGTAAAAACGTATTGTAAATAATTTGATGGTTAATATTTGAATAAAAAGATTAATTATTTTTTTTTTTTCATTACAGATACAACATTGAACACCGCAAGAGCACTGCGAAGAAGCCAATCTGAACGACTGATTGTTCAAGGGTCACCAGAGTCGCCTTCATTCCTGGATACAATGGCGTTAAGACCTCGTCCGTTGAGAGCTCATTCGAGACAAGCATTTGTCAGCACCCAAAGCTTAGTGGAAATCATAAATGTTGATAAACCATCTCGTCCTCGAGACCGCCCCCCACCTCCTCCTTCGCCAAGCAGTTCTGATAGCAGTGACAAGCCATCGAATTCCAGCATTACTATTTTATGCACAAGTCCTTTGTCTCATCAGACTGAAAATGATAACTTAGTTAACGATGACTTAAAGCTGGAGTCTGAATCAAATAATGATCAAGAAATTGAAAAATCAGATGCCCGATTGGAAGTACAAAGTAGCATTTCAGATAGAAGTGATCTTCTTGAAGAAGGTAATAGTATCGACAGCAATATCCAAATCAACTCATTACCAGCTCCCCCACCCAGGTCTAAGCCGAAAGAAACTAAAACAAATAAAACTATTCCATCTAAAAAAGAACCTAATTATGTAAAAACTCGGTTTGTCAGAGGGAAAAGTAATCATCATGAAAATGTTCCATCTACAAATGAAACTGAAAAGAAAAGTACTGTACAAATAACTTCTGAGACACCGCGTCAAGTTTTCTCTTCGGGAGTTCACAGGTTATCCATTACACAAAATGACGAAAGCGAGACAAATGATAGGACGCATGGAGAGAGCCACAGAAAGACGTCCATTATGATAAGCGGTGATGACTGCTATTCTACAGTAAACGTCAATAACGATACGCCAATATACCAGTCTTCTGTTACAATTAATGGAGATCCGAGTCCAAGTAGTGTGAAAAATACAGGAAACTCTGTCACCATAAGTGTTTACTCGGAATCAGACGAATCTAATTCAGAAGCTGGACGACACAGTAATCAGATATACATCCACAACAAAAACAATAGTTCCTATAATCCATGTGACATAATCAACAATTCTGATTCAAATTTATTTAATGCATCAAGTCCAACTATTTCATCCCCAGGAAAAACGTTAGTTGTTGTTGATTATGAAACACTTAATCGAGATGATATGATAGCAGTTACAACTCCAACTAAAAAGAAAGAAAAGAAGAAGAACGATGAAATTAAAAGAGGCATGAAGCTAGCGTTTAATTCAGATATATTGCATTCTTCATCTGTATCATCTTCTCCTGAAAATACAACTTCTAGAGGTACGCGGTGTAATGAAAATATATCTGATATGACTTCTACGGATGACGATATCAGCGTAATTTTAAGAGACCCCGTTGAAGCTGTCAAACGAAATCTAGTCCCACATGTTTGTGGAAAAGCGATTAGCGAAACTTCTGTCAGTACGGCAAATCAAAATATTAGTCCGATCAAATGTGAAGCTGAAGTAACAAATCTAACTCGCAGTGGTTTTGTAGCAAAGCTTTTAGAGGATCCGATGCTTGGGCATCTAGCGGAAGGCTTAGATACTGATTTAGTAGCAAAATTGATTGAAAACTCATTGCTTAGACTTAAACAATCGAGGAGTAGTACAGATTGTAAGGGAAATCAAGACGACGAAGCGATGTCAAAGTTGATTGATGCTTCACTATTAAAACTACAAGAAAATAAATCACCGAAAATTACAACTGATGTTGTAGAAGTAGAAGAAGGTAACGATGCATCTCAACAAATCCCTATACCTGAGAAGGATGAAACGGCACCCGCGTCAAATCGAAATAGTGTCTGTTCCCAAACGAATTCGACCGGGAACAATATCTGCTCGCCTCCATACGAAAGTATGGAGTATGAGAGCGGGTTGATGGGTGCCTCCTCAGATGCCGAGCCTCTATCTGATTGCTACAATGCGTCAGCAAGTGAGCTTTCAACGGAAGAAGACAATTCTACCCGATCAAAGTTCTATCAGATGTTGGTGGACGCCACCCTATCAGAAATCGAAATTTCAAATACCATCGACGATGACCACCATTACGAATCAATACGACTCAATGCAGACCCTATTTATGAAGAAATATGTGACATGCCACCACCCTTGCCTTTGAACCCACCTCCAGCATGTATGATAGGATTAGACGATGACAAGAAACAATTAATGACGCGGTCAATATTTGAAGGCGCATCAAAATATGACATACTCTCTTACTTGGTTGACGCAAAAGAGCGCGGAATAGTTCCTGAAGATAGCTATACCTTCAATTTTAACTCTTCTAATGATATGACTATCGAAGAGGAAGCAGAAAATATTAAAGAACCGACTGATCACCAAAGACAAAGTTCTGATCTCAGCAGTAGAGTTAGTAATCTTTCAAACGGTTCTGATTCGAGTGAAGACAGTTCATTGATTATCACAGCTCCTACAAGTGATAAAGTTGTCGTATCAAAAAAGTCTTCTTCGGAGGTTGAAAGAAATGATTCTGGAGTTGGTTCTGAAACAAGTAAATGTTCCAGAAGTAGATGGCAGAGTCATAATATTCCACCCACATCAATTTTAGATAATAATACTCCAATACATCTTTGTGAGGATTGCGACGGAGCTGTTGAAACCCAGGTTACAGATTCAGGTAAGAATATGTACTTTTGTTTTTCTTATTTTCTTAAAATTAAATAAAGCAGTTCTATTGTATATTTAGCACTTAATTATCTTAATATAATATAAAACTTATCATTTATGAATTTGATTAATGTATTTTGTCGTAAAACTATGTTTTTTAATGTATGAAACAATCGTTTCTTCTGTTTATTTACGATTTCGCAAACCGTCAGTTGACTTACATATTATAAAAATTAATAATACCTCGTGTGAGAGCTTTCATAAAAACATTTTTTTTTTGTCATTGCGTAAATAAAAAACGGAAATTCAAAACTATAATAGAAGTATTTCATTTTCTGTAAAAAATACACCACAAGCTTAAAGATAACGGACCTACAAAATTGACATTAGATAACTCAGTTCATTTAATCGTATTTACGCATATAGTATTTTCATTTTTACTCAATACATTGTAATTGGTATGTTTCTTTGACAACAAATAAGCAAAGCGTGACTTCTTAATTATGAATACTCTTATGTTAAAAAAATAATTGCATTGTTGTACTGTTTTTAATAAATATTTTCTACGATTGTAAGAAACGACTGCATTTTTGAATTGATAACAACTGTAAATGAATTACAGTATACTAACTACAATGAATATATTTTAGGGGTTATGTATGCTCCATTGGTGTGCCGAAAGTGTGGTAAAAAACGAGCTGAGAGGAAAGAAATTATCACGGAGATTGTGGAAACCGAAGAAAAGTATGGAAGAGATCTGCAAATAATTCTTGAAGAGTTCTATCAACCTATGCTGGTCGCAGGGTTACTGACTCAAGAACAACTCACTGCAATATTTTTGAACGTCGAGGAGCTGCTTGAGAACAACCAGTCACTCGCTGAGAGACTTCGAGATGCCTTAGAGATAGCAGTCGAACAAGGCGACGAGGTTTGTGAATCAATTATTTATAATATTTAATAATGATATCTCGTATTATATTATAAAATATGAACAAATTTTCAACTGAAGTACGTGCGGTATGTAAGTTGAATGTTGCAAATAATTAAAAAATATTATAGCTCAATTTAAACATTGAAATGACTAAATAATTAAAAAAAAACTATTTTCATACAACGTAACTACCAAACTTTGTATGTTTAAGTTTTGTTTATTGTTTTTTAAACAAATTAAGCCCAGTTAATGAAGACGATGTATTTTTTTTAATGTAGACTTTTATTGGACTAAATTATCAAGCTGAACGATTTAAAGTACTATGTGGATCTATGCAAAGCTGTGCATCTTTTCTAACCAACCCTTTACACAATTTGGAATACGAAACGTTGATAGAGTGTCGAGCTAACTACAAACTCTTTCCTGGCCCATCATTCTACCCAGAATTCAAATGATTTGAAACCAGCTATCGATGAACAATAGCAGTCGAAATTCTCGAATAGTGTTCAATTATATTTTGTATGGATATATAGAAATATTTTTTCTCCATGTCGACACTTTTAACGACGTTGGATGACGTATTGTTTATTTTATCGTGATATTTGTTCCGTGATCATCAGAACATCGCACTTAATTGCATACGTTATAGTTTTTTCAAAGATCAAAGAATCTACATTACATTTTTAGACAATCACAACTTTCAAATTCCAAGCTTTATTATCATTTTTAAATACAATATAATATTTGAAATAATGTAATTACAATTTATTTTGTTTGTCGCAAAAATATTAAAGCTTAGATTGTATTTTATTGCTTAAGAATCAGGATACTATTCAGATTGAGTTGCCCCACATATTTTTGCTATCCGTAGCAAGGTTAAAGACGAAGTTATTTCGTTTAAATCCGATTGAAATATTATGGACTTGCTTAATCTCTATAGATTTTTTTATTACTTTTTAAATAAAATTATATAAAAAAGTAATGGATGAATCCAATCAAGCCTACAATATTATTTTGATCAGATGCCGCGATCGTACATTAATTAAGTAATTAATTAGGAAAAAACAGAACCAACTTATTTAGTGTTTAACCTAGATTATTATGAAATCCGTTTTCAACAAGAAATAAAATAATCAGGTTAGTAATTATTTTACTGTCTTATTTTATAGATCATTGACTTTTATCTCAATATAATTAGTTTTTTTTCCCGTTGTATTTTATTTCTAAGGTTCCACCTCATTAGCTTTATTGTAAAGAAACACAATGAAAAGTGTCAAGAGCCGCATTCCCAATAATCTATTAACATACTATTATTACTGAAATGGTGTCACTGTCAACTATTGTTGATGGAAAAATATTAGTTGTTGATAAAAAGAAAGCACTATTTTTGGTTCTTCGATTCTATACGTATTTTTAACTGAAAAGACGAAACGTTATAAAAAAATCAAAAATTGTTCTTCATTTTTTAAAGAAAACAGTAATGCATACTAAGTCACATTTTTTGAATTCGCAATTATTAATTCACTTGCAATATATGGAGTATATAAAATAATATATTTCAAACGGAATATTTTAACATTATTTTACGGTCAAGAATTAATTAGAAGTCAATTAATTGCTGCACTAAGTTAGATGCAAGGTTTTCGTTCTCGCTTCTTCTCAATATCAGAGTTGCGCTAGAAAAGAAAAGATGAACACATCGTAAACAATATTTTTTATAAAGAGCACAGAATTATTTTTGAAATTTGAATACTTATGTGATATTTTTACAATGAATTCTTCAAGTAAACCAAATGAATATTGTCTTCCTCCAGATTTAGTAAAATCAATAAATCTCCAATCTCAGCGTGAAGTTAATTATGCTTCAGAGATTTATTTATAAAACCATTTCATTTTAAAAAACATTTCTGTGGTCACTCCAGTTTGCTCAATGGCGGAAATTTGTGTAGCCGTATCGATTTCAAACAAAACTCCATGTTCCAGTAATCGTCAAGAATTTGAAAAAGAACAGGCGTAATTTAGCTGTTGCGCTCTAGAAAACTTGCCAGTGTAGTAAAATAATATTTTACCGAGCTCGAAGTTACGTGATTTTGCTTCTGAACAAACGTCATGGAAATTCATAGCATGTATTGAATTTCCATGTATCTTGAAATTTATCATTTTGTGAATTCTTGTTGTATTTTCAACTTTGCTTATTTATTCGTATTTTATAGCATCATTATTAATACGAAAATAACATATTAATAATTTTTGATTTGAATTAAGGAATTAATTCTCAATACTCCCCTTTAGAAAAAATGTATAATCGTTTTTAAATGCAAATATAGTTCTTAACATAAATGAATATTTTTTTGTAACAGTAATCTATATAACAGATTAAAAATAACAAAGTATTTTAGTTCTACAGTTTTTGTAAAACTGTAGAACTAAAATACTTTGTTATTTTTAATCTGTTATAAATGGAGTTCTACCAAGTAAATGCCAAATCAATTAAGTAATCTATATACTATTAATGTATATGTAATGCACTATTTTTTAGATATCAGTTGAAAAGACAATATTTCATTTAATTATGTCATAAATATAGAATATTTTTTTTATCCATGACCGCTCCTAATGTGGACTATACGACCTTATAATGGAGATATCTCAACAGAAGTTTTTCTACAACACCTAAGTCACTTAACCTCTCTTTTTTCCAGAGAGAGAAAAAAGGATAGAAAGATAAGGCTAGGACAAGACTAGTAGTTAAACTAATCGCTCTCGCTACGCCCAGTTATTGAAGGATCGAAAAGGTGGGAAAGGTTTTTTAAAGACCACAAACACCCATGCCTTCCGTATGTGCTAGATTACAAATACTTAATATACTGTACATTCAAAATTTACACATAGATTGTTAAGAAAAAAAATATGTTTTACATATTAACGGAAAGGCGTATAAAAAATAATGGAATTTTTTTCATAAATCCTTACATTTCAGGAAAAGTTTTTTCCTCAAAACCGCATTTTCTTTTACACATGTCGAGACACGATTAAGCTCTAAAGTCTAAAGCTTGCGAGGGGCATACCTTGTTTTCCGATGGGATTTTACCGCAAAATGCTTTTCGAAACCGTATCTTAAAAGTTTAAGTTGTTTGAAAAGTTTAAGTTATGTCTCATGGCAATTCGCCTGCAGGCAAGTAAATAAGATGTTTAGAATGGCATTTGAAACATATTTATAGCTATACATTCAGTTTTAAGATTCACAGCAGTTTGTTGGTAGGCTTGGCAAATGAGTTATTTTTTTATCAAAAACATAACTTTAATATACGCGACAGACATACTTTACATAAAAACGCGTTTCACTGTGATCTATTGAACTGTTAAATATTTCGTGAAATAATACAATAATGATTTTATTTTACCAAAAAAGATAATAAATACGAACATTATGATAATACTATATTATTAAGTCGATTCAAATATGGGCCCACTAGAGGTGAAGTGAGCCAACTAGTTAATAGGTAAAACTTTTCTATTGGACTTTTAAGTACAACCACGTCTTTACTTGGTGCTTTGGTGGATTGCATATTTTTTATTTCACGGAGATACCACTATCGTAATGTGTCTTAACTGAGGTTACTTCACTTTTACGTTTCTTTAAGACGTGTAGAATATTACAACGCATCTAATTTTTTTTTTCTAAAATACCGCTTGGATCATTTCACCTCTAATGGGCCCATATGTAGTAAAAATAATGCCATTTTATTTGTTTCAAAATATGTATTCACGTCCACAAGGTAGTAAATAGCAAATTAAATGTGACCTTATGTTTTAATATCGCTTACATACGTCGGTGTATTGAAAATACTTTCTTTCTAATTTATTACAAAATAAAATGCTGTTACTGTAGGATTTTGTAGTCTAGTGGTTATCGTTTTACCCCAATGTTGATCTGGGTTAAAGTTTCGCCAAGGTCACTAAATAGTTTTTTCCAATACGATATTTGGGATATTTGGGATCGTATAATATTATCAATTGTATTTTTTCTTCGAGTAAAGTAACATTTCAACATTTCACTGAGTTTATCACATGCAATTTATTCGTTTTTATGATACCTTGACTATTATTTGCTGTTGCACCAACATATTTTTTATTTTATCAATAAAAAAAAAAAATTTATAAATAAGGTATCATAATACATATATAACTATTTTGCCCGTTTAAACTATGATTTTGCTTAGACACATGACATTTAGAAACCATTGCAAGCCTTAACTCCAATGATGGAATGTTGAAATTGTCATACAATAAGAAGATAGGCATCACAAATTTTGATTTATACAAATAAAATTACTGTTTTTTGACATGTCAGTACTTCCAAATGATAAAAAGACGCATTGGTGTCTTATTTAGTCTGCTGCGACAAAAAGTACTACTTTGGGAACAATACAAATATTTTCAATTGCTATAACTTTAAACAACATATCCAAATTGTATTTGAAAACTTGTAAAAGCGAATCCAATGCCCTGGAATTCATTTCACCATTTGTTGTATTATAAAAGGAATAAAATGCTACTTTAAGTCGCTCACATCAATAGCGGTAAGAAATACTATTTAAAGAGAGAATATTGGGATTCAATATATTATAAAATGTAGTCACAAAGGTTAAATTTGGTCAAAATGTGAATCATTAATAAATCACGGAATTTCACGTAGCTTGAGATTAACGACACAGTGACAGTCGTAAATCTACCAAGTAAACGTCGATATAATTGACATTTTGTCCGAGTGTTTAACGTAAAGTTGTCCTAATATTTTGACTATTTTCGTTTTCTCTGTTTCTTCCGGAAATTGAAAGTTTCGTTTCTTATTATTGCCTTATAAAACATTCGGGACTTATTCAAAAAGAAAGTTTTTACATGAATGAATCTTTAAATTGTATTTTAAAAAACTTAATATAAATAATTATTAATTTTTGATACTGCTCACTCTGTGTTCGTGATAGATCAAAATGAACAGTCGTTCACTTGATATTGTTTACAACAGTCAAACTAGGATATGTTTCATATGAAACTGGACTTGTTAACCACTGTCAGATAACTGAAGGCTAATTTGCTGTATTGTCGTGATCCAGTGAAAATACAATAAAGCTACTAAATGTAGCATCTGTGATGACGTCTTTATAATAATGCAAACGATGCCGAAGTGCCTTTATTGTTAGTTGTTGACAAAACAAACTAAAATATAATATTATTGATGTTAAACTGATTAACTTAATAACAGTCTTTGCCATCGTCTAAATTTAAAAAATATCAAGCATGTTGATAGCCTTAAAAAACATGCCTGATCGTTAAAAATGTAATACAAATATAACAGGAAATACTCTTCTCAAAATTTCAACATTTTTGTCATTTTCGAAATATAATAATTGCAATTTAATAGTTACAATCAATCAATTAAGTGATAATTTTCAATTTAACCGCTTTTGCAGAATTTAATTTCACTGTTGCTCTGATAACTGTTTTTTTGGCAAACAATTTCGTTTGAAATTTGATAGTGTGAGTGTTTATTTTATACCTTTCTGAAAAAAAACAATATCTACCGAAATTTGTATCTCGAAGGTTTGAAACTTCATAAGTATTTAGCGCACATGTAAAAATATATTAGCGAAAATCATGAGAACCAATTAGAGCAAGACGACTCAATCTTTTTAGAATGATTATCAAATTTATCAAAGTTGAAAAAAACGTAATTTTAGGTCAAGCCTAACCACTTCTTAACTTATTTGCAGTAATTTGTTACGTTAATAGGTTCAATAAGATTGTTTAAAATAATGATTAAAGCTTTGAGTACCGCAGTCGATAAATCTTTGAAAGCTTAATTGCTGAAGTATACGATGTACGATATCAATAGTGTATTTGTACTGACTTACTTTAAACTTTATGAAAAAAATTGACGATTTATTTTTCACTGTGTTTCTCAAGCAATATCAAATGTGGCTTAAAAAATGATTGTTGACTCCGTTTTCTTTAATTTAAATAAAGAAACAAAATTATAGCATCGTTAGAACTGTTTTCAGAATTTTGGTTCTCAGGTGTCATATTATACTTGTGACAGTATTTGCATAAAAAGGTTGCTCATTATGGTTTTTCCGTTTAATATATTGTATATATATTGGTTAAATTATTTATATATAAAGAGAAGCAAAAAAAAAAAAATCAAACTTTCAGTGATTTTGACCAGTGTTTAAAATTGACTAACATTTCAATTTTACTTAAAAAAAGATTTATTTAAGAATAATATTTTTTATTGATGTTGCAAGATTTCGATGGGTTGATACGTTATTTCAAGAAGTCACAGCAAAGTTTCCCAAAATAATTGTAAAAAAAAAACAGATCCCGAAGAAAAAATATTTCTTATACTTCACTATAATGAAGTAAAACAAATATTTATAAATAAATTTCACATTTTAGTATAAATGCGGAAGCTATCTTCTAGGAAACTTTTAACACTTCCCCTACGGTGCTAAAAATACTTCTGATATGTTGCTGGCCTTTTAGTACCAAGTGAAAGAAATGTTTTTTAAAAATATGTATACGGCCTGGAGTTTTACCGTCCATCAAAGGGCGGTAACTGTTAAAACATGTTTTAAACAAGGGCCAGCAACAAATTGAAAATGTTTTTAACACCGTAAGGGAAGTGTTTAAATAAATTTAAGATAAAGTGTATTTAAAAAATAGTGTTGTATTCCTGCAGTCAGTAGCGGCCGGTCAATGTGGCATTCGATCAATACACCCCTTGTATATGCAGGGGCGGCTATATTTCATGAAATAATATTCAAAAATAACATTTATACCATTTCGTCATTTTAAATTCAATAAAATAAAGTTTTAAATTAAATAAAATATTTATTATAGACAATAAATACAAGAAGAATTTAAAATGAATGAATGGTATAAATGTTATGTTTGAATACTATTAGATGAAATATAACCGCCCTTGCATATACAAGGGGTGCATTGATCGAATACCACATTGACCGGCCGCCACTGCCTGCAGGAATACAATTCAAATACTATTTTTTAAATACACCTTATCTTAAATTTATTTAAACACTTCCCTTACGGTGCTAAAAACATTTTCGATATGTTGCTGGCCCTTGTTTAAAACATGTTTTAACAGTTACCGCCCTTTGATGGACGGTAAAACTCCAGGCCGTAAAACATCAAAATAAAAAAATATATTTAATAATAATTGTGTTTAAGCACATGAAGTGTCATCATCGATTTACCTGAATGCAATGATTCTGGCTTGACGTTTTTTTGTAGAAAGACAGCAATATTATGATGTGCGTAAAATAAAAAAACTATAATGTTAGTTATCATTATAAAGTATTTATTCAATAAGGGTGTTGATACATATAATATAAATATTACATTATTTTGTAAACGAATGAATTATCGATTTATTATAATCGTAAGTTTAATGTTCAGAAACAGTGGCCGTATAGCACACAAAGCATATGAAGAGTACTCGTATAAATCAACTAAATTAAGCTCACAAGTAACTCGTAAATAATTACACCTTTGCCAGTTAAGTCTTAGCAAACATCTGATTAATATCCAACGCGACTAACTTCCTCTAGTGAGAGGCAACGTCCCTGTAGTGAGTAAACCAATATAAAATATTCATCTCTAGCCGGTCAACGTATTATAGGTAGATGATCGATAATCCAAATATGTCGAAACAAAGTAATGTTAATTTTATGTAAGCCAAAGTCGTGATTTTCGTATGCGGCGTTATTCGCCAACAAAACTTTATTGCGTTATTATTAAACAAATAAAACAGGTTGCTATTTGCAAAATAGATTCGTGGTCCACGGCGTAGATTAAATTATACGCCACTTTATCGAGAATACGTCATGTTTACTTACATCTTTTAACTGTTAGATAAATGTATTAATTACTGATCAAACTGTTAGCAATCATTTTTATTACATATCAACTAGCGTTACTACCCAGATTTGCTCTATATTTAGATTTAAGTGTTACATTTTTGGGTTATAAATAAGAACAAAAAAACAGTAGCAAGCTGAAGTATCAATTCTATCACTAAATAGAATTTTTATGGATGGATAAAAATATTTTTGGTAATAGGATATAAAAAGTGTACCCAATTTGAAAATTTAACTTTAGAATTAAAAAAACAAGTAAGACGCCTCGATGTTACTATTTTTTTTGAATTCTTTTATCACTGTATTAAAAGTAAAAATTATAATATGTTTAAATTTGAATCGTTCAAACTATGTACATTCTCACAAATTTTGTCACTAACTAGTTAGTGACAAAATTTGTGAGAATGTACATAGTTTGAACGATTCAAATTTAATATTGAAATTCCACCAAGCACCTTCAGTCGAAATCTTAAATTATAATATGTTTAATTTGAGGTAAAAACATAAAGTTGAGTATAAGCAGCTTAAATGTATTTATAAAAACATTAACAAATATTAACTTTTAGTATATTATGACATTTCAATAGGACATACGGCTCACAACTGTTAATTTATTTTTAACACGATACACAGTTAAAAACATTATAAATTTGCAATCAATATTATTGTTTGTATCTAGTCTTTGCGTCTTTTTGCAAGACAACTTTTCAACCTAAATTTTGTTATTTAAAATTTAAAAATAAAAATCAATGTATGCTTTCTTAATAAACTCGCGAACTTGCGATAATCATAATGATGATGCTCTAAGATGCAAAAAACTTGTCACGATTATTATTAACGCTATTAGTGAAATAAGGTATTTTTTTTATTTTACATTAATTTCTACATATTTGCAGTCAAATCCATCGAAGCAATCTTGATAATTGATCATCAGTAAATATTAATTAAGAGGAAAATAGTTTTGATACTTGTAATATTTAGTATGTATATGTAAATGAAACGTTCGATCGTAAAATAAGCTTCCGTTAAAAAACTCGTTGCTCGTACCTAGATCGTTGTACAAGAAACTTCTTAAAATCAAATGTTGCTTAATTTATTGTCGAGTTGTTGCATAAAATGCGATATGGCCATTAAAGTGATGTAAATGTCAAGTCTAACAGCTGTTTTAACGACATATCGGATGTAAAGACCGTCATCGGTGACGATGAATTAAGAGCAATATAAATTTAACTAGCCCAATGACGTGAAAAAATTTACATTGAGTCATAATATGTGCAAAGACTGCAATAACAAAAAAAAATGTACGTATCTATCCATATCTTTTAAGATTTCCTTACTTCAATCAATATGCAGGTGTCGTTCACGACAAAATATGTGTTTTGGGTAGCATAAGATAATTTCAAAAGTATAGAAAAAGAGTGCTCATAAAAATACACCGAAAAACACTTTACATGGGAGGTAAACTACAGTATTTCAAAGAATAACGGTTTTTCACTATGGCTGTTCAAAGCTTTATCATAAAGTTTGAATTATAATATCACCGGTTATTTTCTACTATTTGTATTGTAGAATATTTTTATTATATTTAAAGTGTTTTTATACAATATTGACAGAAAGAACATTGCAAGGTACACTACATGTCGATATCTCAATTTGACTAAAATGTATATAATGTGGCTTACTTTCCATGTACAGTAAGTACACTGAATTTGATTTAGTGATTATGTTGTAAATTACTAGATGGCAGCACTCCTAATCAACATTCGCTCAATGCGCAAAGACAAAGTGTGTGTGCTGTGCGTTACGAACAGTCAGTCAAATCAAAATTTTATTACATTAGTAATGGTCAATTTGCAATTTAATTTTTTTTAAAGTCGGTAGATTACGTGATCATGCAATGAACAAAAATGTGTGTAAAAATAAATGTTGCTAAAAGTCGACTTTCTGTTTGTCTTATAACTGATTGGTTGTCGTCTGTTATGTATGTTCAATATCTCGAGATTTCGAAAGCTTTTATTTGTGAACACTCCGACTGATTGTAATGAATTTATATTATTGGTATTGCGACACAGATATACTCACAGTAAAAAGTGTTCGTGAAATTGAGTAATAGCAAGAATCTTCATTTACGTCCTCGAACGGCCTTTGGTTTCGTCATAATGATACATTGTCGTGACTTCGAAAAGCGATTTATCTACTGTAGGGTAACCACATATCAAATATTGTCCAAAATAATTAGTAAGGAAATACCAGATAGAAGTAAGGATTCAAAATTTTAACAATATATAAATACGTTACAATAATATTTCGTTTGAATTTCGTTGTGAATATTCATAGTTTAATTTATCTTTTCATTGAAAGATTAGATAAATACAAAAAGTGGTTGTTGATTGTCCTAGCACCACCCGTTATGTATATTGTCAATTAGTTATTGTGTATCGTCAGATGCTGGACCTAAAAAAAGGCAAAAATTGAAGTATACAACAAGCTCTATGTTCAATATATTTTTTAATGGATGATATATTACATGTATTTATTTTATATATTTTTTCATTTTAATCAAGCTCTATTATTTTTTTATAAATTTTCATTAAACTTACTATAATATGCAAGAGAATAAAAACAAATTTGAAAGACAGATACATTAATAAATGTACCCATTTTATTTAAAATCGGTAATGAATTCAATAATCAGAATCAGATAAGAATATAAAACACATGTATAAGCATCCTTTTTGTGAAATATAAATTTAGATTCTTAATATTATAATTTACAATATGTAATAAATACATTATAAAATAAATGTTGAAATCAGTAAATATTTGTTGGAAAAAAATATTTCTACATACACTCTTGTTTTTTTGTATATTATTCATAAGTCGTCCAAAGTGACAGATAATGTAATTTCATATAAAAGCGTCATGATTATTACAAAGAAAATTATTTCTCAATAAGTTCACAAAATTCATGGCGGTATATGGTCACACTATTTTTACACTATCGTCGAGTAGTTTTTGAAGTGTTTTTACAAATCATATTAATAAACATCTCAAAGATCGACTTAATGTGGGTCAGGTGTCTTTAAGTATAAGCTCTCTTCAATTATTGTTGAACATAACTAAACGTATCGAATTGGTTTGTAGACAATCAATAAACTTTGAAATAAAGCTTTTATAGTGCCGGCTGGTCTATCAGTTTTATTATTTATGTTTTGTTAGAACTGTGTGTAACTGTAAACCGTATTCTATCAAGTCATAAGTATCACATTTTCACATAGTTTTGTTTGCCGATTATTGTTATCATTTAAATATATATTAGGTAAATTTAAAAACGTTTGAAATAAATAATAAAATTTGGGTCAAATTCTAAAAGCGTATAAATACCTAATGAAGGATATTCCCAATGCGCAAAATATATTTTTAAATCACATGAGATAAATACTTCCAAATCAATTTAAAATACAGTACTCGTAATATTATAGTTTTAGATAGTGGAGTACGTGGTGACAAATTTTTAGATAAAATAATTTGTTATTCGTATATAAATAAATCATTTTAAGTTACTTGACCGCCTGTCCTAACGTAGGTTTGATTCGTCTATTAATACCCGTCCGCTAATTATAGGAATAGCCTTGGACTGCCATGAAAGTTTATTGTGGTTTTTAGACAAAGGTCATAAGCCTCAGAAAGTCCGCAAAGCCTCTTGTAAATAAACGACCATGTAATAAAAAGGAGCATGTATTCATTTATAGAAACACTTCTCAAGGCTGCTTGATGTAAAAAATGATCTCTTTGGCGCCTGCTGTCGGGTTTCATAAAAGTATAGAGAAGAAAACCACTGGAAGAATTTCAAGCTTCACTCATTTCTGAGTTTCTATTAAGTTTAGTTAGGTTTAACATATAAAAACTGTACAATTTAGAATCCGTCATTTCAAAAGGTTTTTAAGTTATTCAACCTGTACTTTCAAGATGGTGTTGTTTTGACTTATAAATAAAGCATGATCCCCAATGTCAATAAAAAATAATAACTGTAGAATTTTATCATATGTCGCTTAAATCAGATTTTTGGCCAATCGTTCTAACACATACTAAGGAATCGATTAGAAAAGAAACGATACTAAAGCCTAGTTTTCAGTTATTTAATTCTTCGAAAATATGAATTTAAATTCCATGATTAAAATTAGTTAGATTCAAACAATGCTCTATCAATTGAGAGGTGGTAAAAGATAAAATGGTTAGATTTAGGAAATTTAATTGTATTCATTTCTTAAATACCAGATTCAATGCCGCTTCTAAACTAAGGGCTTAAAGCAGCGCCATTACTATTTTTATATTAGTGTCATTTTTTACAACATTTCCCATTATTCAAGAAATACATATAAAACTTATTACCACTGAAAATGGTTTTTGCAGTTTTTTTTTTATCAAAGGAACTGAGGTATCATATTAATTATTTTAGGCCAAACAAATTCACAAGTCAAAAATATTTACTTTGTCATTAAAAAAAATATATATGTGGCCATTTGCCACTCCCCAGAGCGTGCCGCCCCTAAGCCCACGGCCTACTCGCCTATGCTTACGGGACGTCCCTGACCAAATAATTTTACTGACAAATAGTTTCTCATTACATTTATCTTCTACTCACATGGAGGGTGAAACAGTGAAATAACTAAAAGTACAATTGTAATATTAGATATTTTGTGTAATAATAAAAAACGTCACGATTTTTCTAAACAAAAACAAACAATTTGGTCTATCTATATTGGACATAAAAGAACTCCCGAATAATTTAATTACTATATATTTGAAAAGATATCGATTTCAGCAAAACGGAATAATGCCTCTGACAAACTCAGCTGGCATACAGTATTTTGGTTGACGGTAGTTTGCGGTGAACGGGCTTCCCTGGGTATATTAAGGTCCTGAAAATCCAGGAAACATTCTGAATCCTGGCAACATAAATTTTAAGTAACATTTGGTGTTTCAAATACCCCTCATGATTTACTCTTACAATAATTACTTACGTTATTCATTCAGTGTGCTATATGCATATGTGTAGATTTAAATATATTACGATGAAGTATTCATATTATAACTATGCTATTTTTTATTACTTTCGATGGTTTCGGCGGTAACTTTGTGGAAGTTCATTTTAATATAAAATTTAATACGCACAATACGTGGAATAAACAAAGTTATTTTAAATTTTATAAGCTATTTTTTGTTCACTTTAGAATTTTCCAAGATATAAGTCAGTCAATAAAGTAAATAATAAAATCATTTTTATCAAATCACTGTTCCAAATATTCAATTGCCACTTAAACTTAATAAAAGCCATTTTTTTTAATGGATTTTTTTGGATTTTTCTGCTGTCAATATCGAAGGAAAAAAATTGAGATTTTTCAAACTAGATTGATAAGAAGTGAATCTTATTCTCGTTTTTTTAAGTACTACGTAAACGAAATCGTGTGTTTTTGAATGAATTCAAAGACTCTACTATTTAAAATTTCTGCAGTACAAAATTTACTGCATCAAAAAAAATATTTTTAAAGAAAATATTGCGTTAAAAGAATTTGGTGTGTTCATTATGTAAATATGTTTCTCTCTCTCTCTCTATACAATATCTGCAAAGACGACGCAATAAAAAGGTTTACATCAATAAATATGATAAAGGGATGAAAACCCAGCATGAAAAAATATTGTTTCTTGAAATAAAAAAACAATTTCATCAAATATATTGTTAACATGTTATTTTATAACAAAATAATAGTGATATGGTGGTTATAGACATTATTGTGAATTCACAAAACGATTAATTCATTCAAATCGAGAACATTATTCAAAATTGTTTTATAATATTATAGAAATAGGCTTTGAAAGTAACTCATTCATAATTTTAGTAATGAAATATGATGGGATACGGAAAATCTGAGAAGTTGGTCTACTTGTTGAAAAAGTAGCTATTGTTTATAATTTTGGTAATTGATGTTGCGTGCAAGGAAATCATGTTTTGAATGAAATTTAATAATAAGCGTTGCTTTGTTCTGTTACTCGTAACGCGAAATCTTCGAGAAACAATTTTATCTTCAAGAGGCAGAAATAATTAAGCCAATTTGTTTATCCTTTCGCGAAAGTACGCGCAGTAACTGTGGTAGGCATTTTTATTTTGATACTTACTAGATACATAGGTTATACAATGTTTCGCTTAAGTGTAAATCTTTTATATTGGAAAAAATATTTTTTATCCTAGTTCTACTAAATAGCATCTAGTTTTTCATGGCATAAAATAAAATATATATATATTTTTTAAACCGTGTACATATTATTACTGAAAAAAATATTTAGGTATATAACAAATCTGTTAAGTATTTAATATGGCTAGATTCGTATTTTTTTTTATTTACGAATGATTTCCATTGTAATTTAAATTTCACTTTTTAATCAATTTCGTAAACATTATTTATTTTTATAATTCTTTCAACGATTATCTTATTCAGTTTACCCGGAAATTGAATCTATTTAATTTTGTTGGTGAAAATCTTGGATAAGCAGATCACAGCTGAATAAGATTTTTTTTCCATGTTTCTTTCAAAATAAATTATATGATATTGAATTTTGATACATGTGAAACAATTAATCAAATACCGTAATCGATCCTAGTCAGATTCTTGAAATATATTTTGTAAATCATGCATCACGATAATCTTTATAAACTTTCACTTTATTCGTATACACCACTTTTTGTTAGAGCTATCTTTTTTTATCAAGTTCATGAATTTGACATATTATTATAACCACGTACGGTCGCGTGCTGTGCCGTCTGTTATGTGAGTCGATGAGTAAAAACTTCGCTGTCTAATGATGTTTTAATAAAAAAAGATTCGTTTAGTGCCATATAATATATAATTATTTTTTACTTTTATTCGAGATTGTCAAGAATTAATTTAAAAAAGAGTTTGTGGCTCCTCATGAAAAAACGGTTTGTTTGTACGACATTTTTTAGCCTTCATTGGTGTATCTAATTTTGTATACACCATACTAATATATTACTTTTAAAATAAAACCTAATTCAGAATCATTACAATGGTTAACGAAATTTTGAAATTGTAACAATGTATTTTTCAATTGTTTACATAAGAATCTTAGCAATAAAACAATTAAAATCTCTCTCTTAAAATCACTTAGAATTAATACTGATTTATTATTTTAAAATGCATAAATAAATGACTAACGTCCTTATATTGCATTAATTGAAATGGCGTTTACTTGGTAGAATTCCATTGCAATAAGGTAAAAAAAAGTATTTAGTTCTACAATTTCAAAAAAATCAGTTGACAGCTATTTCGGCGTATGCCTTCATCAGAATTAATTAGGATTAGGTAAGAGTAAATAGCAGCATGTATTGTGTATCTTTTCTAAGTCAGTATATATAACTGAGCAAATGTAGATTCAAACATAGTTCTGGTGAAATAGCTATCAACTGGCTATAAAAAAAAGTAGAGCTAAATACTTAACTATTTTTTTTATTTAATATTAGGTTTTATTTTAAAATCAATATTGACACGACTCGATCTTCGGTAATAAAAAAACAGAAAGAGAAAACCTTCCATTATCATAACCTCCGAATTTAGAAGGATCGAATCAGTGTTACAAGTTAGGAAAATATTGGGGAACAATTCAAACAAATTAAACATCTCGGGTGCAGTTTTAAAAAGTGGGATTCCACTCGTTTATTTATAAAAGAACATATGTTAATGGAATTTTGAAAATAGTGCACAAGCTAACTCACAGAGGTGAGAAAAAAAAACATATAAAATACAGTAAATAATTCGCCTGATATCGAGCCTACGATTTAAACGGGCTTCGATTGCGTAATCATAAATTTCTTTGCGCTTCGGGGTTATTATAGGATATAACGGTATAAAATAGTAAAACTTATAACAATAGGTATTTATTTAGAGTCCCTCAATTAATATCCTAACTAAGTATCGACAATTTATAGGAGTAATAAGTCTACTTGCTACACGTAGGGGGCGGAAGGCTTGATATTCAGAACAGTGTCGGTCCGGTGACACAACGTTAATTTTACCAGTTATTTCGGCGGCGAAGCGCGAATTCCATTTTATCATCATCATCAGCTGTTCTCAATTCACAATCATGTCCGTTCCCTACGCGTGCCATATTCTAGTAACAAAATTCTTATTCGGCCCAGCCATGATAGCAGGAGGACGTCTCCCGGGACCCTCGGATCGGCGAGCACGGTGCCTAAGCGTGAGGAGGGCTGTTAGACCCTCCGCCTCCCAATCCGTGTGTCAACGTCCAGTTAACACAAACCAATGTGGTTAGAGCTCACAACTAGTGCTCAGAGTCAGTGCCGAATGACACTGATTTCTTCCCGGACGTTGCCCCCGCTCCATGCGTTGGGCTTCCTAGTATCTAAAAGTATCGAGCTCGTTTTTGTTTGGATAACCGGGAAGCGTGGGTGAGGGATGAAATTCCGTTCAAATTTCTCCGTCGACATGGTAGTCCGCCTGTGAAAAAGAAACATCATCCGATGTCCTGCCCGTTGTAACGAAACGGGTTTGGTTTACTATAGAATAGCTCTGCCAATTATGGCAGAGATGAACGTCGTCCAACAGTGTTCGCCTGCTGGACGACCATCGCCCACGGCGGTATCGGTCTTATGCATCTGCCCATGTCAAAACGACCCGGTCACCTTGAGACCGGCGTCGCTGTCGCTTTCCGGTTATCCGGCACAATGAGCACCCACCTAGTCCTGTCCTAGCTACCTTATTTTAGGGGCAGAGCGCCAGGCCTGGTGGCATCGGCGACACAATCCGCCTAGGCTGTCCAAGATTTCATTACTAACCTGGCGCTCCGGCACCTCATGACTCGATAGACGGCGTGACGACAGCTCTTTATCGTCGGGAGACCAGATCGTCTCCCTAAGCAAACAGTCTCGGCAGACTACACACGGCTTCTCCAGCCGACTCCTCAACTTTTACACGCCTTCTATCGTCAAGTTATGCTATTTGTCACGTCGCCTAAAGATCACCTCTTACAATAACAAAATTTATTTCAGTTCCCGCACACATAATTTCAATACGTTTCTGGTTGTGTCATTGTTAAATTAAATAACGTTACTAGAAAAAGGTTTCTATTTCTACAGTTAGGATAAATTTGCATTACGCGTATATTATCAGATTAACATTCAGCGAAGGATTATCCTCCTACAACTTTCGATTCGATATATCGACCACATTCGATAGTGACTTTATGAGCATTTGCGTGTAATAAACTTATCGTGTGATAGAAAATAATATAATAGAACCTCGTGTATCTAGAATTAAATTTTCTGACACCTAGTTATGGGCGCCGTTCGGGGCGTATTGTAAATGCGATAGCGATAAATTAGAGAATTGTTTGTGCTCGACAAGGCTTGATTTTACTGGATTAAAATAACACACGAAGAGGCTTTCGAAGACCTTCATCGGTCCCGCCGAAGCGTGGTCGCACTCGACTGAATTAATATGGTTCATTATTATAATGAGAATTTCGTTTATAGAATATAGACACTTAACCGGAAACGTATTGCTTTTAACACACATTAGGCTTCCCGGTGACTTTCGTCACGTACAGAGGCTACCGACATATTAACACCCACAATAAAATACATATTTATACAGGTCCTGAAATAATACAGTAGAAATTATAATAACAATTTAAATTGGCTTTGGTTTCAATACAATATCTTTACCGGGGTTGCTCCCTTGCTTCCCCTCGCCTGTCAACGCTCAATGTTTAACAATAGAGAGGCTGCGATACCTCATCAACGATATTTAATGCCACAAACCTTGAGGTGTCGACAGGAACTTGAAGACGAGAGACGGCTGGTGCGACAGGCGGAGAACTCTTAATTTGAATGCGAAAGTGCAAGTTGTTAAATTTTGAAAGTTATTGATAAGCTGCTAGTATAATTATTCAAGTTCGAAGTGAGTATAACAAAATGGCGGCCGCCATAAGTGTGAATTTTAACAGGCGAGGTCAGGGGAGCAACCCTTCGAACAACTTTACTTGGCGAGCGCTAACAGAGAAGAGACTTTGTTTGTTTGTGTTACTATCCCTCCCTTCCTGCAAAATGTCCAGATCTCGGCGCGCAAAAAAAAATGCATGGTTGCCGTTAGCGATGTTGCCCTGGCGTCAAGTTGGCTACCGCAAACATATCTTTCGAATGATTGTATATTTGTATTCTCATAATATGCCTATCTCTCTCTGGTTTCTTTCGTACTAACGTCATGCCAGCGACATTCTATGAAAATGCTATGGAACAATCGGGTCCCAAAAAACCGAGTCGTGACAATATATTAGTATGGTGTATACAAAATTTGATATATCAAAGAAGGCAAAAATGTCGTACAAACAAACCGTTTTTACACGAGGAGGCACAAACTCTTTTTTAAATTAATTCTTGACAGTATATTGATTTTGTAAAAAAAAATCTATACTGTGATTTCACGATAAAAAATAGAATTGGAACCTTTTGTTTGTAAACAAGTTTAAAAAAAGAAACAATATTATGTTCAATTGATTTTTATCATTATTATACAATTCACTTGGCATAGTTATAATAAAATCAAATATAATTTCATGAGAAAAAAAACTTTAATATATTCATTAATAATATATACGGTAACAAAGTTTTATCATGTTAAACATGAAATAAGCCTTTCAATTTTGATTTTTTATTATGAAGCAAGAAAACAGCTCTTTGTTATCTTTGACATTTGGTTTGAATCAATTTATTTGGTGACTTCAAGTAGGTTCTTTATTTAATTCTCAATAATAAAGTAATATTTTTTCAGAGTTTTTTACTTTTTAACTGAAAAAGATCATTATTGAATTAAAAATAGTGAGAACACTCGATAAGAGTCAATAATTAAGGGTTCAAAATAAACGGTTTAGATTTATTGAAAACCAATAAATGCATTAACAGAAAAAAATTGTTGTGAAATAGTATTCAAAAAAACCAGTTGACTCGCCACTATTAATTTTATTTCCTTAAGGATTTCCCTTTAAAACATATGTACTAAATTTGATCATCATAAATAGTGTCATTGTATCTATTATAGAAAGCTTTCTCCCTTTTTTAGTTCAGTCAAAAAATCCTAAAATCATTTTTTTTGGCTTGAAAGTAAAAACACTTACCTACAATGTTTACCTAATGAATAAATAACCTGACAATAGAGTCTATCTAAAGATGATTTTCAAAGAGGTAACACAGATCTGTGGAATAAAAAAATTAAAATACATTTCTTTGTAAATCATTTTTTATAGCTCATTCAAATGGCCGCATTTGAGAACCTAGAGCGCTGCAAGGCCCGCATGTTATTTTTGAGATAGTGATTCAGTCTGGTTGAATATGGATTATGATTTGGTATCGGTCTGGAAAATATTTTGCATTTGTATGCGTACGACAAAAGCACGACCGCTCTGGATTTCTGTACGAAGTCATTATTCATCACAATCTCTTTGACAAGGTCAAAATAATAAGTTCAATTGTCATATTATATTATTTTAGTCGGCGCAAATCCTTTTGTCATCGTGACTGACGTGACTTTGGAACTATCGTGGCATTTTTAATTTTTCACATAGTACAGAATTTTACTTAGGGCACGCAGGAGAATGAGAATGTTTACAGTTTAATTAACATATTATTAAAATATTAAATTATGAAAAAAAATATTCGGTCTAGTATAGATTTGGATCATAATGACCACAGGTTTCCCTTCCCCGATCTAATCTGTAATTTTTCATCGAATAGAATTTGTTTGAATAAACATTCTCTTACATGAATCTTTATTGATTGGTTGATGGACAGCTTAGTTAATGTTTCTGATTTGAGTTTTTTAGTTCCTAACGTTTGTGTTTTCATATAAATATAACTTAACCGCTCGTCCTTAGATAAAAATATAAAATAAATAATTATAATAAAATGGGCATGACTTTCTTTACCATACTTTACTACTATCCTCCGAATTCGAGACTAAAGCAACCTTCAAAATTCTTAATTCAGTCTAATTTAATTGAATAAATGCAAGCCATCAGACTCAAAAGTTTTTATTCGACCACAAATCTTATTTAAATGTCATTTTTATTGTTCGACTTTACCTTGACATGTATTTAAAAAAAATCATTTCATGCGTTTTTTTAATACTTTACAGAATTAAAAAAACAATGAGATAAGTAATATTTTGTAAATGTCGTGTGTTTTCATTCGTTAAGTGAATAAGGATTTTATTGTATTTTTTTTCTAAAAGTCTAGACGCGATTCTAACCATTTATCACTGTTTTATTTTATGTATGAATAAAATAGTAAAAAAGCTCTTGTGTCATATTTATAACATCTCAGAGGTAAAGTAAGCCAAGTAGTAAAATAATGGTAAATCTTTTCTATTGCACTTTTAAGTACAATTACGTCTTTATTTAGTGTTTTTATTGATTGCTTGTTTTTATTTTAGGGAGAACACTATTGCAGTGTTTACATACCAATTTTAGTTCGCTTTTATGCAGAATATTAAAATGCATCTAACTTATTTTTTCCTATAATACCACTCATAATATATTTTTTCTCGTTGATAATTAGTTATGTGATAAACGTATTCCAAAATAAACATATTTATTACAAATTTTTAAAATATTTTTTCTTTTTATTTCAGGATTTACTGACGGTGAACATCGGGAAACTGATGTTGGAATCGGCGCCAATGCTCCATGCATTTTCATCATATTGTGTCCGGCAAGGAAGCGCGTCTTTACTTTTGTCGAGTCTCGAAAAGGAAAAAGAACTACTCAGGATATTCCTCAAAGTATCACAAATGGAAAATGCAGTTCTACGAAGAATGAATCTAAACTCTTTCTTGATGGTGAAATTTCTTTTCAATAACACACTCTTAATGCAATTAAGCAACTAATGTGGTTTCTTGCTGAAAAAAACAATCAGTTTTTGTCCGGAATCTGGATGTACCAATGTATTATTTTATAAGCGTTAATGTATTGAATAAAGAAGGCGCTTAAATCTCAAATTAACTTTACCAATCTTACATGAATTTAGATAGTTTTCTTTTCACACTTACTTAATCGACAAGATTAAATTAGTATTCATTAAATAAACCAATTAATAACTTTTAAATTGCTGATATTTATTGGAGCTCTTTAAGGTAAACACCGAATTTGTCAAATAAACTATTTTTAAAGCCATCTTTAAGTAAATCGACAGTTTAATATTGGTAGTGTCTTTAGCGCAGTGGTCAACGTCGTTAGCTTCTGTGACAGATTTCACGGGCTCGAACCCTAGTTCAAAAAGCATTTTTCAGAGTGATAAGCTTACCACTAGCCCTGTCCTAGCACTATTGTTTATAACCATACTCTTTTTAAAACGAGAGGTTAAACCACTGATTAACAAGCAGTTCTCGTATAAAAAATCTGATGATACTTCTCAAATAGAAGGCCACATGCTCCATATTGGGAGCGGACATGGGTTAAAAAATCTTTGAATTAAACTATGGAAGATAATATCCAGTACATTGCTATACATTACTATATTTGCTAGAGTTCTTTAAAAGTAAATCTGCATACAACTAATTGTTGGTGTACATTTCACTATTTTATAAAACTTGATTTGATTTTGTATTTCTTCATTAAAATCAAAATGTTTGTCATTTTATATTGTATGTTACGTGAAACGCAGAAATAAACAGTGTTTTTTTTTGTTGTCTCTCTTTAGGTTCCTGTACAAAGGGTCACAAAATATCCGCTGCTACTTTCACGTCTCTTCAAAGTCACGCCTCCTCATGTCGAAGGTCGAGACCTCTTGCGACAGGCTCAACAGAGAGTTGAGCTACATCTCAGTCACATGAATTCAGAGGCTAAGGATGTGACGTCGTTAAGGCTTTGGCGAAGGATATCAAGCGGTGCGGGCGCCGGCGGAGCAGGAAGGAGGGGAGGCTCTGAAGCAGACATGATAAATATTAAGTTGAGAAAGATGGCTGTTGATGTTTTAGAGTGGAACCATGATGAAGCGAGGTAGAATAAAATATATATATATTATAAACGTTTTATATCAATCAGTTTGACAAACAATGGCAGATCAGGAACAGTAAATGGAAATCAATTATCTATTTGAATCTCGTAAAATTACATCGTTCAAATATTACAAAATGACTAGAAAGCAATTATGAATGCATGCCAATCTAATTAATTTAATATGACTATGCTTAAAAAATCTAGTACGTTACACGTGAAAGTATTATATTGTGTATTATGATTGCATGTTTTTCGTTGTAAATTAATTATTTTTTAAATCTAAATGAATCTATTATAGTGTATTATCAGTGGATATAATTGAAAAAAGAGGAAATTGTGTTATTATAATTAATGACATCAAACACGATTTTTTCTACAATTAGTTATTGACTCATTGTCATTTCAATTTTCAGGTTTGCAATGGAAGGAAAACTGTTATTTACACAGCCGAACGATAATAATTGGAGAAAAGGAAGAACGATCAAACTGTCGCCGATCAACGCATTGCTTGTTACAAATGGAAAAGTATATAACGCAATTTATTTGAAAACTTGCCTCGATTTTTTTGTTGTTGCTATCTTTGCCTAATTGCTTGAATAATTTACAAATATTAAAAAAAAAACAGGACGACCACCATAACATTTTTGTAAAAATAATTTTACCCACAGTGAAAACTAAAAAATAGTGAAAAAATAACATATTACAAATGCTATTTTATCAAATAAAACAATTTACTGTTTATTTTATTTGATAAAATAGCATTTGTAATATGTTATTTTTTCACTATTTTTTAGTTTTCACTGTGGGTAAAATTATTTTTACAAAAATGTTATGGTGGTCGTCCTGTTTTTTTTTTAATATTTGTAAATTATTCAAGCAATTAGGCAAAGATAGCAACAACAAAAAAATCGAGGCAATTTGTATGGCATGGTTTACTATATTGTGTTGTTTAGCATTTCAGCTATTTTTTAAAGTTATATCTGACAGTGAGCATTTTATCTTTGACTCATTCAATTTTCCAGTCTGTTAAAAAAAACTTTTTATTTTAGCCAACCGCCGCGTACAAACCGGGCGAGGGTCGTGGTGGTCCCCGATTTCCCCGAAATACAGGGGTGAGAGAGGCGAGCCTTCTCTTAGTACGGGAGAAAGGTGGTAGAGCAGCTTTGTTGAGGGAGCCTCTTTACCTGGACAGGTGTGTGGTAGCTGCTGCTGATGGTGACTGGGATGACTACTTCGAGCTGCAAGAGATTGTTTCTAAAGACACATTCATCTTTAAGGTAAAAAAATATTATAATTATAATCGTCTAATGAACAAAATAAAAAGAAATAACTGAAAAGTTGTTTTCTATAATGGAGAACATTTAGATAACTAATTAGATATATTTTTTTATATATCCATGTTCGCTTCCAACGTCGAGCATATGGCCTCCTAATGTTGTTACTCAGTCGCTCAACCTCACTTTTTTCAAATAGATAGAATGATACGGCTAGTACAGGACTAGTGGTAAAACACAAAACTATTTACTATTTACAAAAAAATATTTGTTTTTCATCAAACATCATAAATGAGAATTTTATTTTTATCAGAATCTCTTCACAACCTAAAAACTATATGGAAGAGTCATAGTCAGAAATATAACCAAGAAATCAATAAACAACAAAATTTGCAATTGATCAAATAAAATATGTAACCGCCTGAAGTATACTTATATATGTATGTCCCGAGATCAGAAAATGATATCTAGTCAAGTATCTCTTATCCATTTTCGGATTTCGGGATTCATATTTTTTTAATTTCGGGATTGATCATTTATAGTAATTTGATGTTTCAATTAAAATATACCAATACCAGAAACGGTCAAGGCGCCAGATTTTTTTTTTACACAACATGAGATCTCAATTTTAATTAAATAATATATGTAATTTTAACGTTCAGTTTGTCTGGACCTAAAACCCAGCCACAATTGATCACACGCTAGTCTCATGCTTATATTTTCAATTCACTTATATATATATTTATGATCACGATCAGTTTTACTCATGGCGATTATTATCAACTGACCAGTTAAAAAAATGAATGTTTTATTTTTGGAATATATTAACTACCTAAGCTTTAAAGCTATTATTCCAAAAGTTAAAAGTTCACTATCTTGCACAAGAAATAAGACAAACAAAAAAATGAATGCGATTTTGCCTACTATATAGTCCATTACTATCAATATTGATTTTCGACAAATGATAAGTACTTTCTGTATATTAAGATAGTTTAAAGAAACTTTTGATATGGTTTAGTAATCAAAAGTCTTCTCTGCTAAAAATATATTCTTCCAAGAATATTAACTTCATCTAAAAACATTATACGCTATGAACCCTATTTCCATCAAATATCCATCTTTGCGTGTGCACTTCTAATCCAGACTAGATGATCTACCATCTTGAACGGATGCAACGCAGCGGTGGTTTCTCACAGAAAACAATTTATTTTGTAAAATCGATTTGGAATCATATTTGAAGTTTTCCTATCATGTTGCCTCATAAGACATACCGTCTGAATACTTAGCAGCCATAGTACGATAGAGGTCTTATCTTATCGGAGAACTTGCATCCACTAAATTAATTTATTTTTCTTCCAATTTATATAACATACAAAACTTTTCCATAAATATAAAAGCAAAATAAGATGTTATTTATTTTTAATATACATATTATGAAAAAAAAGATTCGATTAAAAAATGTCTTTTCAGTCAAAAAATATTTTATTATTGTATAATACGATATCGGCCGCTGTAGTTTTCTACCAAGAACTTTTTACCCGGGCGTTCAGATGGGGCTTAACTTACAGAAAGGTCAATGTCTTTTTTGTTTTGAATTTAACATTTGATATATTGAGTAGGGTGTCCGCGATATTTTTTCTTATCGAGCTGATTTTAAGTGACGTTGAGAATTATTATTGAGTTTAATTTAATAATAAATATATAATAAAATTATCTACTTCGAATTATAGCGTGACAAACTTTTGTACTAAGAATAACTTTTCTCCCAAAGAGAGAAAGGATAGAAAGATAGGGATAGGTTCTCGCTACTCCCCGTTTTAGGAAAAGATGAGTGGGAAGAAGGAATTTAAGACATCATATACATCCATGCCTTAAAACAGAAACCCATACATCACTTGAAAATTGATCTATAAATAATGTCCGTACTGAGATTTAAACTCGTGTTCTTAGTAAAACAATAAAAGTAAAGTTGAACAACTAAATAACATTCAGTTTTCGTAGAAACTCTTCTGTTGAGATAAACTCGGAACTTGAGGAACTGAACTGAACTCTTGAGGAACGGATATGGCTTAAAATACATATACCTTTAAATGAAACGTTGATGAAGAATTGATTTCTCGAATATGATGAACAGTTCAGAAAAATATTTAGTTACTACATTTTTGCTTAAAATTTCTTTTTTATAGTGACATCTTGGTTTATGAAAGTTAACTAAAAAAGAAAATAGTAATTTATTTCTTCCTAAATAAATGTTTGGGAATAATTGATCGAATACTTTTTTACGAAATTTTTCGCTGTTACCTTTATTTTTTATTTTATCATAATTTAATGTGAATCTTTATGCTTATAATATTAAATTTACTTGATACAAGTAAAAAGAGCAGTGTATTCGACAGAACAAATAATAACAGTTAGATAGTAGCGTTTACCGAGCACCCCACGAATGCTCAAACGCCTTCAGCTACGGTGAATGCAAGGCAATCGCTTGTCATGGTACAATGTTTGCCTATACATTATGCTTTAAGGCGTTTGCTCGTTGATGCATTCTGTAAAACATTGTTCAAACTATCCGATATACAGGAAGTCCGATATTTGCTATATTGACTCTGTAATAAACGATTTCCAGCTAGTAAATTGTTTAACGTAATGATATTCAATAATAAATTATTGGCAAAAATGTTTATAAACAGACTTCCTTAAAGATATTTGTCGAATACACAATATCGCAGTATTGCAACAAATATTATGCACATTAAGTTTAAACGACTTCTTCCCGTTATTTGGATCAGATAAAGCAGGGTTTCTTAAAGTATTTTGCGATAAAACATTTAAAGTAGATTTTGTCATAAGAAATGTACAAACATTTCAGGTTTTTGTAAAACACTTTATCTACGTTTGGAAACAATAGTTTTGAGTGCAAAAAGTAAGGAACCAACAGGTATAGTGGTTGAGTGAAGAGTAAAGAATTCATGGAGGTAAAGTCATTAAAAAATATGTAATACATAAATGTTAGCAAAAAAAAGTATAGAAAATAATTTTTTCATGTGCTTTGTTTAGTATGGATGAAAACGTCTTTGCTTCCTTCCTTATTAACTTCCTGAAAGATATTGAGAACGAAACCATTCCACTGGTATTTTATACTGAAAGAAAACGATAGCGATCGCGGTACACTTATGTGTCATCTAAAAAAATATACTTTTTGCGATATGATGTTGTAGAAAATTACCGACGATATGTCCCATTGTATCTGACGCAACAGTTACAATTAAAACAATGTAATAACTCCGCCGCCCTTTGCCCAATACAGCTGAACGAGACCAATACTATACAAAAAAGGAATACAGTGCAGCGAGACTTGTTCAGCCATATAGTGCATAAAATCATGTTTATCTGAAAAACCACCATGTCGAATTAAGTAATTAAAAATGATCATGTTTCCTTTAATAAATTGGCTATCCTATTTCCAGGCTGAAGACAGTGCCCGGACGAAGCAGTGGTGTCAGCAGCTGCAGTACCATTCCCAGGGCATGGGAGCATGGAGGAAGAGACGGAACGCTCTCGCTAACATCATGATCAATGGAATGATGACCAGAAATTGAGCTGGCTGTCATACCTGCGGCGGCAATTACCAAAGACCCAAGTCCTGGATTTACTATATGTGACTGAAAAAGCAATAAAAAGATGATTGTTTTGTAGATAGATTTATTATTTGCTGTCTATTCTGACTCTGTACGTTTTGATACCCACAAAATTGCATACATTTTCCGCACGATATTTTATTACGATTTGCCACCAGCGAAAGTTATAATTATACGCTCTGGCATACAAACATAACATTTTATTAAGCAAAGTAGGATTTTATTTGTTTTCACTACTACGAGAATTGTTTGATAGTATTGATCGAATCAAAAATATCGCTTGGATACATCATTTTATCGCGGATAATTTATCGCAGTTATAAGAATCTAAAAGGTTGTTTGCAACTATGATGTTTGTGATTAATGAAAATATATTTTGAATTAAGAAAATAAACCAGTAATATTATTATTTGGTAGTTCACTTATTACAAATTATGAATATTAAATACCTCATTTCAATAAGAATTTTCCATATGTAATCATTAGAAATTAGGTTAAAAAATAACAAAATAACTATTAACCATATTTAAAATAATATTCGTGGACCTAAAATACTTCCATATTTTTTCACCTTATTACAATACAGTCTTACCAAGTATATGACAATTCAATCAATTGATAAAAATACTACATAAATCGTTTTGATAATCAATTAATAGCTATCAGCAAAGGGAAACATCGCAACTGAAAACAACGATCTGTATCACTCGGTCGATGAAATATAGAGCCTATTAGATTATATTATTTGTATTCGGTATTATTCTTATAAATCAGAAAAAAATATGGACTTTTAAAATTGGTAATCGCCTTATTACAACTTTTCCACTTTGCTAACAGGTTTCACTAGTAATAATGATTAGTCATTACGCACGGAAGCGCGGCGATTTTTCCTTGGGCGATATGCTATTTTTCGCAGATTTTCGCGTGGGCTTAACAAGGATTATTTGATATATGTGGTGTCCAGCCGACGGTAGACTGCGCGACATGATAAATTGCCTCCGCTGACATATTAAATATAATAATAAGCCATTAGGGTAAACCTCCACGCATGTAAACCTTCGCAGATTATATGAAAAGAGAACTTTTGACCGGAGATATTTTGAGCAATTTAAATTTTATTTTTGGCAGTCTACTTTACACTGAAAAATAAATTAGCCTTTTGCACATCTTACTTAAAATATAAAACCTTATTTCGATTTTTTTAACCAGGACCATTATCAGTATTGAAAATAATTTACTACTTATGGAGCTTATCTCGATAGAAGTTTTTATGCGAGAACTGTATATTAATGAACTCGGAGAATAAAACAAGCATTGGAAAATTAAGTACACGATAAGTCCCAGAAGCAATAAAATTTGAAGGCAATATTTTTCGACTCACATCTCAGAAAATTCCATGTAAAATAGTAAAAATATATAGAAATATGAACAAAAAGTATATGGGCTATTTTTGAAGCCTCTAAAATTCGGAGGCCCCAAGCGCGGGCCTCATTCGATTATAGAGTAATCCACCATTTTGAACAATGATATAAAGATAAGGCTCTTGTAGACATAGTTTTTATTTAAAGCTTCTCATCTAAATTTTCTTAGTTTATTGCCAATTTTCCGAATGCATAAAAACAATTTGATAAAACATAATTTTATGACTCTTTTTCATAGCAGATATATATTTTTTTATCAAACTAAGCACATATACTTTTAGTACAATAAAAATATGTAAGGACGGACAGTATAAAAGAAAATCTCGGACATAAATATCAGTTCGAGTAGGGCGGAGCAGTTATATCTCCAATCCTTCCTAAATCCCTTCTAGAATGTTCTCGAATGCTTGGAGTCAGGACAATACTTTCCATTTTTTTTTTTGGGATAAAGGCGTTATCTAGTTTCTTTGTCGTTGCGCATTGTTTATCGATTTAATCATTCATATAAGAAATACAACGTTTTGTGCGGAGTAGATGATAAAATAGACGAGTGAATACTCGAGCTGAAAAAAATATCGAATCTATTCGAAAGAAAAACAACATTTATTTTGATATACATACATACACAAAGAGAAACAGATACCATTTTTACACATAACTAAAATGTCAAAATGTCATATTATTCAAAGATAAATGTTTAAGCGATAGATTCTTGTATTGTATTGAAAATGATTTATATTTTATAAATTGATAATTTATAACATAAATTTTTATATAAACCTGGTTCGTGGGGGGATTCAAATTTTTTAGCCGATATCTAATTGATGTATTATTTTTTTAACTGCCTTTATATCTGTTTTTTATGTGACTTTAACGTTCTTTAATTTTTTTAGAGTTGACTTTCAACAGTAATTGTCGGGTTAGAATCAATTTTTGTCAGTTAAAGATGCTTGAAAATTAAGTACTTAAGCTTAGTTTATTCTGTAAAATCAAATTCGAGATGTTTTATATTGTGAATACAAATGATAATATTTTTTAAAATATCATAATTAAAAGCGTTCTTTGATTCAATATCAAAATGAAATATTTGTGTTATATAAAAAAGAAGCTGCTCTATTTCGCCTGTTCTATGACAAATATGATAGTTAATATTGATCACTAACTTGCAATTGCTGCAATACAGCAACAGCTATATTTCTCTTCCATTAGTTTAACTATTTTTCATGTCTAAAAGTAATTGTGTTCTAACGAGGAACACAAACTTAGATTTTCAATAACGACCACTTGGCAATAATCGTTGATTGAAAAAGTTTCGCCATAAACATATTGCACAATCAAAAGGGCATTGGCTTGTTTGAGAGTAAAAGAAAATTGTTTGTCTTCTTAAAACTGATACCGTTTCATTCTAAAAATCGTCATAAAACACTGAATCAATAACTTAAACAAAAAAAAATGCTACTTATAGTAAAGTGAATTATTTAAATTATGTATCATATTTTTTTCTAAGAATTCATTTTACTTTATGTTTCTAGCGGCTAGAATAAGCAAGTAAGGATTGGTAAACAAACAAATCATTTTTATACGAACCTAGCATAAATTCTTAGAAACGTAAACTCTCTAAGGAGGACCAACGCATATTTTCTTACTGACATTTCATATTTATCGGCAAAATTGATCAAATAAAATAGAGCTTTCTCTGAAACAGCGAAAGGGCCGGCAGCGAAAACCAATACTCAATCGTTTTTGTGATACAGAGCTTCGCGAAGGCTTTTCCTCCCCTCGAAAGTTTAGTATCCCAGCCTACGTACATTATATAAAGCATCTTTATTGACTAAGAAATTTTCCGAGTCATTTATTTATTGCCCAGCCAAGGGAAATGTAACATTCGGCGATTTTTTCCATATATACTTACTTTCAGAATTACGCACGGCAACTTGTATCTTTTTTTGATGCGACTTGTCTTCTAAATACATATTTTATAATTCTTTTCACCTTATTTTGGCGTTCATAAAAACTACTGCATGGAATACACTTTAAATTTACCAAAAAGTAGTTATTTACAATCAGGCTATAGATATACTTTAAAATTTATGGTGATTTTGTCTCAAAATAATACAGTGGTTTTAGATTTTAAAAAAATGATGTATTCATGATTTTTACGTCTTTATCCACGTTACTGAATGATTAATTAAACATCAGTTGTCGTAGATATGATCCGGTAATGAAACTACTTTCATTAAGCAATATCGTGAACATAAAAAGTTACCGATTTTGTGGGTATTTCAAACAAATAATAAAAAAAATGCCTCATAATAGAATCTTAAATGTTAAGCTGTCTATGTACATCGAGCTATGTCCAATCATTTTTTTATAAAAAATCTTTTCTCAGTCACGCTTGATTACGAAAACACTTTAAAGTCTGTACATATAATAATTATAAGAATGTGTTTTGTAAAAAATGTATGTCTTGTATTTATATATATGCTGTTTTTTTCAATATGTTGTAAATAGTTTTACTAATAGAAAACATGATATTTTTTTATAACAATTCGAATAAAAATTTGAATGTATATGTATATTTTATAAATATCATATTTACTTTATTATAAATACTTAGTTATATATTTCTTTTCAAAATGCTATATTTTTTTTAAATGTTCATATAATAATTTTATTTAAAGTTTTTAAAACAGCTTTAGTTAGATATGTTTAGCTGTGATACAATATGGTGATGGGTTTAGATAAAAATAGTAGTAAATATTTAAAAAATAAAATTCAAAGATAAACAATAGTTTAAAAAATATTTTCTTTTTACAGTATTTATGTGATATAAGTGTGTGTTGATGAACAAATAATAACTCTACTTTGTATAATATTGCTATATTAAAAAAATATGGTTTTTATTACATACTTTAACTCAATTTTCAAAAAAAACGTTTTGACTAATGAATTGAGTAGACTTCCATTCTTCTAAAGAAAAAATATAATATAATTTATTAACAAAAAATAATACGTATTTTTTACTTAATCCATTTTATTGATAATCTGGATTTTATTTTCGTACTTTAGTTATCATTTCTTTCTATAAGGCACCTGCTTACATTTAAAAATATCGTTATAACTGATGTGTACAAGAAAATATGAAATTGTAATTATTGTACGTTAATTAAAAATTTTGTTATAAATATAAAATTAATATTTGACTATTTCAAACATTTTTAATAAATAAATTGTGAAAATATTTCCCCCTGGTTTTCATTTGATCTTCTCTAAATGTGTTATTATGATTTACGTTTATTTCTGATTTCATCATAAAAATAATTATGTTAGGATAAATTTAATTTAATTTAATAACGACAGAGTATTTATAGGTTCAAAAAAATATTTATTTACATATGTTATATTTAAAATTTCTAGTGTCTAGATATGAGAGTTAATTTCTTTAAGTTAGTCCATACGAGCAAATTTTTCAGTTTTATATTTTTTCAAATATGATTACACTAGAAATACTTTTTCCCTTGACCCGACATACATTTAAAAATATCAATCTGACCATTCCCTCAAAAAGCTCGGAGATACTTGGCTTTGAATTATGATTGCAGAAGTGTGTTTTATTCAAGTCATATTATTTCCCCTCTTTGAAATAGACGCTCGTCTGTGATATTAGGTAAAATTAAAGACATTATTAACTGGATGGCTGCCACAGACGAGATATCTCGTCAAATTTTTCGTGCTCAACAAGTTATTGACGAGTTACCTCGTCAATAACTAATTAAATTATTAATTACAAATTATGGCCGGCGTGCTAGGTTCAAATGTACTTTTTTCTAAGGCAGCCAAAAGCCAACTTTACAACTTCTAAATACGATTTTTTATTTTATGTTTTTTAATTACATGATTTTTAGCAATAAGTGACTCAAAAAAATATAACAAAGATGTGCAAGTAAAAATATACTTTCTTTGAAGGAAATTGTTTGTTTATTTGGTTTTGTGTAATTCGAATAAATAACAAAACAAATCAAATTTGGATGGAACTTTAAAACTAAAAATAACGCGATATTATATAACACGGAATTTTCCTCCACGACATAGCAGGGTTGATTAAGAAATATTGTGTTCAAATAAAAACAATAGGCAAAATTTAATTATTAAATTGGCAAATGTATTTATAATGGTTTCATCAAAATTTGTGGAAAACATGACATTCTGCAAATGTCAAAGTTGTTAAACGAAATAAAATACAAAGATAATGAAAAGATTTAAAAAATGTGATGAGACGTAGTGATATCATTCAAACTACATGTAAATTTTATAAGCCAGCTTTATTTTTAATAAATTAAAATGAGTCGTATGAAACATTGGTTCATTGTTTTTATAAAACATGATATCAATAGGTCAAATTACTGTATGTGACATCATATTATTGTGAAATAATAACACAATGTCACCAGCCGAAAATATAACTAGACAGAATGGAAATTTATATGGGAACGTCAACACTAACAAGCTCAGATATTTATTTATTAGTAGTTTGTTATACTTAAGTTTTAAAATAAATATCGAAATAATTATTGTTTTCGTATTTGGTTGCCATAGTTAAGTTAAGCCAAAAAGTTTTCAGACTCGAAAGAATAAATAAATAAACATGATATATATGTTTGATGAATAGAAATATTACTTGCGACAACTTAAAAATAATAGATTTTAATCATTTTCCTTTTACATATATTTAATACGTTGCTATTTCCACCTTCATTAGCTAAACAAAGTTTTACCAAAACTATTTAATTTCATTTAAATTATTTTCAATTAAAATGTATTAGGTCATAAAAATAAGCAATTGTTAACTAGGGATATATTTTTTTGTTTAATATTAAAGTATCATTGTATATTTAATAAGCGAAAAGATTATTGTTAATACTTAAAGTTTGTCGATGTCATTTTATTTTTTGGGTTAATTGTGATACATACGACAATAACCTTATAAACTCCATGTCCGCTCCAAATCTGGATCATTTAGACTCCTAATGGAGTTGGTCTTAACGTAACTTTATTTTTTTGTAAGAGAGAAAGGATAAGACTAGGACATACATCATTAAGTTATTTAATCGCTTTCGCTACGCCCCGTGTTTGAAAAAAATATGTGTAAGAGGGGGGTATACAAGGCATCACACACGTCCATGCCATCGAACAGGAATTCATAAATCGATTGAAAAATCAATCTATGGTAAAACTGTCCATACTGGGATTTGAACCCGCGATCTCCGTAAGCCAACGACGTTGACCACTCGAATATGCAGCCGGCAATTTAAAATTTAATTTAAATTAATAAATTGTTACTGATTGCATAAAATCACATATAAATCACGCTTGACAGTTGGAAATAGATTTAATGTAAGTGTATTAATACAATAAAAAGCAAATAAATAAATTGGTTTTATCATTTGCTTTTATATACATAGACGGGCTGGGCTCTTAACGAGCGTTTACCAAGACATCGAGAAACGGAATGCTTCAGGCCTGGAGCACATCACAAGAGATGAAAACCGGCGTAAAGAGCTCTCTATCTGACTTGGGATAGCTCCAGCTGCATTCAACGCAATGCTGAAAGTCTGAGACTTGCGTTTGTAATCGGACGGAACTAAGTGCCACTTATTCAATGCATGCATTCAGACTGTACCAATGGCAGTTGCAAACTACAAGGGTAAGCTCACACAGCGCTTCGAAAACGGATTCTGGTTGTTATGTACCGGGTGAGGTAGTTTAATTATTCAAGAATTCGGAGATAAGAGAACGAGCTGACCGAGTCTTTCTATCTTTTCAGGTTACGACATTATAACTGCCACCACCGCGGATTTGTAACCATTATAATGAGCATGTCCCATAGGTCATAACATATCACGCTTGGCGTTATAAATCGACTAGCAGGAGTGTGTGGTCGCAGATATACTTAAAAAGTTACTGAAAAACCGACAGCATTTTTGAGTTGAGATTTCATCCATTTTTCCGCAACCTGATCGAATATAACGTAAAATTTATAAAAGATATGTATTTTTTAATATTTAAAATCAAAAAGTGGCAACATGTTAGCTATGAACACTTACTACGGTTAACACAAATAGGTTTGGAGTTATTTGTCTTTTTCATCAATTAACACAATTAGACTCCTTAGAGATAATGATATAACTTCAGTATCACAAACTTCTGTAGTACAAAGAAAATGTTCGTTATTCGTCTAGGAATAGCCGGAGCCAACGCTTGTATTCTACCAGTGCTGCTTAACAATAGCGAATCATGTAACGTGGCTTTAAGGTAGTTTGGTTTCTCAAAGATCTCGTAGATTATGGAACGTACAAAATAGCACCCCGGCACGTCAATGATCATGTCGTAACTTTGGAAATTGTTGAGTCACATGCTGCAGATGCCTTCCGAGAGCCTTAATCCCACCTGCCTCTTATTCCGACCGGTAGGATTCCAGCGTCTTGGACGACTATTGGATACTATCTATCGGATGTACTCGGTGGAACTGAAAGATGCTGGAATGTCATAAAATGAAGTAAATCATTTCTTGGAAGGCAGGGTAACAGAAGAGCCGCGTGTCGGCCATATGTTCCACATAAGGAGCAAATACGGTAAAAGTAGAAAAAGAAGAACAACTTCAGTATGTATACGAAAAATAGCTGGCAAATTACAGATTATCTTGTTAATGTAATGTAGTTGTTATAATTATTATACGCTCCACTTAAGAGCAGATATTAAACAAAGTTATACAATAGATACAATCTTTTTAATAATTGAATCATATTCTGAAATCACTTTAGATAATTTGAAATTTATGGTCTCATAGCGGGCCGAACCTTTAAAAGTTTTTTTATAAAATGAGATAGCCGAACGAAAATTTATTGAATTAAAAAAATGTCAAGGAGTGGAGAATCAAAAGAAATAATTATTTGCTTATGTCAGTCTTTCAACCTTATATGTAAACGAATTTTTGTTTGCAAATATATTATTAGTCACATAAAGTTACCCTATCGGTGAATCAAATTCTTACAATTTCAACAGGAAATAAACACGAGCTTTTAAATTCCGAGCAGCAGGAAAACGGAAGCTTTCCTTAGTCAGATTATAGCGTTGTAAATTTATTCGTGTGACACTTTAAGCTTTCATATTTTATTTACTCTCGCGACATTTAACTTTCTTTAGCGTATGTGTCAGCATACGTAAAATAATGGTTGTTAGTCAGAGTTTGATACTGTCACCCTTTAATAGTATTTCTTGGAAAATCTTTACAGGAACGTTCTCAGGTTTCTTACGGGGCATTAATGCGAGGACGGGAAAATTAACATTCGGTTTATACCAGGTATAAAGTGTTAGGGTGGCAAAACTCTATAAAAAAACAATATTTGTGTTTTTCATTATTTTGTACTAAATGTTGCTAGTGTGAATTGAATGAGTGAATCTATAGTAAACTTGCTGTTTAATTAAAAGTTATGTGTGTTAAGATAAAGTTTGTAAAAGAAGACATTTTATTCTGATTTAGGTACATCAATATTATTAAAACTGTTTTCGATGCATGTACGCCGAAAATTTAATTTTTAACTGAATTATGTGGATAAAATTCATAAAATAATCTCAATGCAACGGGCTACAGATCAAAAATTGACAAACTTAGTATTTTATTGAGTTAATGTTTCAGTATTTTTTAAAACTCTTTTTACATTGAAAATGCTGACAGCAAAATGCGATAACCATTATTTGCAAACAGCTGGTCAGACCGGTCAAATATTTAAGTTTTCAACTTTGTATCGATATTTTGATAATAATCGTAGCTTTTTAAACATTCGAATGATGTTGAAAATGTTAATGGTCAAAATAAAATTTTATACACCTTGTTATATTCTAAAAACTTTGTGGTGAAGCAGGAAGAAAGTGAACCAATTTGATAAATGAATAATACTTTTAAGGTGTTCACTGTCAATACTTGGTGGAATGGCATTATAATAAAAATAATAAAACATTTTTAGTACTTTTTCCACATAAAATTTATTAGATCAGGACCGGTTTCGCTCATCGCGAGCATTATCAACTGATCAGTTGATAATGCTCGCGATGAGCGAAACCGGTCCTGATCTAATAAATTTTATGTGGAAAAAGTACTAAAAATGTTTTATTATTTTTATTAAAATGAATAATAAGTTTATAAAGCACATTAAATACTGTGAAAAAATCGTGGTTATGTTTTGTTTTAGTATATGAAACTAACCTAATTGCATTTAGTATTCGATTCGGCAGGAAGAATTCTCAACATGTAAATAATCAATTAATTGTGTCATGTTTTAATTTGATCGACCACGCACTTCTTTTGAGATTTTTTTTATTTTCGTTTTAGTTTCTTCGTCAAAGTGCACTTTGAAAGCTTCACAATTGCAACAGAGCAATAACATACTTTATATTGAGAACGGCTTGAGGTAAGCTTTTGTAATTTTTCAACTGTTATTTTTGGTAGTTATCTGTATTATTTCATCTGGTAACATATGAGCTTAAAATGTAAGCTCAATATTGTAGATATGTTTTTTTTGTTGTTGATTATTTCTGTTTATTGTTTGTTGAACGTGTTTTAGTGTGAGATTAAAAAAATCTCCAGAAAACTCCGTTAACTTCTGTGGTAGAAATTGTGTCCTATTTATACTAAACCAAATATAAAAATACTCGTATTTTTATACCTACGTGTAAGATTTGATCTAGCATAACTTTTGGAGCGCAATCCTCAACATTGAGTTCTTTTTCAGTATACATACAAAGATCCTGATAATATTTGGCATTTTTTTAATTACGGAAAATAGTAATTCGATGCTGTTATAACAGAGAAAAAAATCTAAAATATTTGAACTAAAACATCTATAACGTGATTCAAATACTATATTTGAGTATAATTTGAGCAAAACTGCGAGTTTTTCTATATCAACAAAAGAAGGTGATAACAAAGAACAAGTCAGTAATATTTAAATTTTAAATCAGGGCTGTGGAGTCGTGTAAAAAAAGACGTCTCCGACTCCGAGGATTTTTTTCAATAATTTCATTTTAACTTATATATATGTGTACCATTAGATCATCTTTAGTCAGCCAAGCATGAAATGTCAACTCTTTGGACTATTTTGTTTCCATACACATTATAATATATTTTTCAAAAAAAATTCGAGCCACTCATTTTTCACGACTCCGACTCCGACTCCACAGTCCTGTTTTAAATACAAAAATAGTGCCTCATTTCAAGCGTTATATGCTCTAGGAAGAAACAACTTGGGTCTTGTTATATTTTATTATGAAGTCATAATACTGTGTGTTATTTTAAAACATTATTTGTTTCTCAAAAGCATATTTGTATTTGATGTAAAATTTTGTAATGAAATAACTATGACTCGTCAAAAGGAACCCCGCCGAGTCATTTTGACATTGCGCGTACGGTGTAATAAACGTAAATCATGTTTGCCGTGCTAAAAAGGAGCAGTGATATTTGTGCGAGATGTTTTCTTTTGTGCGCATGCTCGCGGAACGCCTACGCGCCAAAAAGAGCGAAGCCGTTGGCATGACGACCAGACATAAATAAACAAAAGAGATGAAAAAATCTGACGCGGGTGACTTTGTCAGAAGAATTTTTTCGGGGAAAGGATCCACGACAAAATCTCGATCAGTTTTAAAACTCAGAGAAGAATACAATAAATTACCATGAAAACAATTGAGCGTTCTCCGACGAATGCGTTTGAATAGAGAACAAAATAATATCCAAGAGCTCTGTTTTATTGCCATTTATATAGTAACATAGAAATTCATTATTATTAAGAAGCAGTTGATTGCTCATATGCCATCAAGACGTCATATACGCAATTCAAATAAAAAAAACATTGCACACAAAAGTAATAACTGTGCTTTTAATAAAAAATAATCCAATTAGCTTTTCACTAAATAAATCCGCCTCGGCCCCGGCCCAAACAAGAAAAATTGTCTCATGTGCCCGGCTTATTTTTGAAGAATTGCATTTTATTTAATGACTTACTAAAAAGGCTATAACTGTCAAACCACAAGGTCAAATCAAATGAAACTTTTTGTGGTTGTTTGAAAGAATATTAAATTGTGTATGGTATTATTGCTAGAATTTTCTGCTATGGAAAGCCATATTACAATGTTTGCACATGTACCGAATCTTATTCCACTTTTTGCTTGGCGCCCACCTTGCAGGTTCAATTGGACTTATTTATTTATTTTTGCTGCTATAAGTAACACAATATTTTTAGAAATGCTTTTTGACATTATTTTTTATAGAATATATAAAATTAAAATTGAAAATGAACTCAGTGTAATCTTCAGAAGGACAAATGGACGCAAAAAATACGTTATGATATCCTTAAATTTTGATTGGTAAAATAAGTTACTATTTTTAATAAAAGTAATAATTAAAAGACTGATTAAGAATAATTTGAGTATCTGTTATAATGATTATACTGAGTCTTCTATAAAACATGTTGCTTGATACCAAAATGATGGCTCTATTTTAAAGCATAGCTCATCACGTGAAAACACGGTTCCGGGAGTCAACGCTCGGCTAGCTTATCACGTGAAAACACGGCTCCGGGATCCAACGTGTTAACACATCACCTATCAGGTTGTTACAGTCAATACTTGGTGCAAAGGCATAATATTTTTTAAAAAATACTCTTTTTTACCTATTCCACAATTATATATCAGGATCAGGACCGGATTCGTTAATTACAATAATTTTCAACTGATGAGCGATATAAATTACACAATTACAGCTGTATTTTTATAAATATGTATGCAAGTTTACACAATAGGAGAAATCGCTGTTTATCATATCGTCGTTAGACTGGAAGAAGGTGTTAAGTCAAAAACTGGCAGTTTTAAGTTATGAATGCCGATGGATAGAATTAGATTAGTCATATACTGTGTATTTTTATAAAGTTTCAACATAATTTAAGTTAATTCTGTTCAAAGTTATTTTTTAAAAAAAAACTATTAATAAATTAAAGGTTTGAATATGTGGCTCGAATTTGTTAATCATTATCGAATCAAATGAAATGCTTAGAGCGAAAATTAATAGATATATGTAGTGCATAAATAGAGATGTTAAAATTAATGAAGAAAACTTAACAAAGTATTCTACAATTAATATTTTATAAATATTTGATAGCTATTTTGGCGTGTGCCTTCAAAGGTATAAATAGGGAAGATATTATAAGGAACGATACTTAATATGTAGATATAGTGCATAAATAAAGATGCTAAAATATATAACGTGAAAAAATAAAAACATAGCTAAAAACATACATATCGACTCAATACAAAATAATAGGCTTAAATCCTATATTTTTTCTTTTCATTATGATGGAGTTTTATACTTAAATGCCAATTCAATCAATAATGTTAAAATTATCTCGAAACAAGGATTTTTGACTTATCTCCATCACTAATATAAATGCTACATTATTGTTAAAGATTGGTACTAATCACGATGTAAATTTATGGAAGATATACCAACTGAATTTTTTTTTTATCAAAATAGACTAATTGATTTTTAACTGTCACAACTTAGTAATGGTCACTACATAAGCGATACTTAAAAAAATACATAAAGAATAATAATTTATAAAAATTTTGATGTCGTATCTCCGTGGTCGAGTGGCCAATGTCGTTGGTTTCGGTTGCGATGTTTACGGGTTAGAATTATAGTACGAGAAATTAAACTTTTCAATCGATTAATGGATTTCTGCTCGTAAAACAAGATCAATTAGCTTACCACCAGTCATCGCATAGACATGTATCTCTATTATTATATACTCCTTCGTAAACAAGAGGTTATCAACAATATTATTAACAAGCAGTTCTCGCAGATAAATATCTGAGTAGAATCTGGATAAACGAGAATTAGAAGTCATATACTTTATAGTAAGAGCGGCAATATTATATAATATGTATAAGTAAATAAATATTCAATGTGTAAATAGTCGTAAAAATGGATTAGCATGACATCGTTTTTCATAATAATATGAATATTTTATGTTCGCCAATTTTTAATGACGTAAATTTAATATAAAATGTTCGAAATGCAATAATGTTTGTAATTGAATGTTAACATAATTACTTGTAAAACAATGGATAACATTTTCAAGTAAAGAAATCTCTTTGTATGTTTACAAATTACCCAATTTAAAGTACTACAGTAAAACACGCCTTTGTAAAAGCATCTCGAGGCTGCCATAAAGATGAAACTTTTTGAAAAGTTTTATATAAACAGGAAAGAAGGGAATATATTATTGTCTTAAATGTAACGGGCTCTGTAATACGTTTAAAGGGCCCGCCTTTAGTGTGTCAGACAGCCCAAACTCCTCTTTTTTATTCTATTTTATCTTCAATGGGTTTGTCTTGTTGCTGTTTGAATTGAAGATTTATTCGTGTTTGACTCTTCAGGTCTAAGTCACAGAAATGCAACGATGAAGGCATTGGATATAAATGAAAAGGGATACGCGCGTTTCACATTTTTTTATAATGTAATAATGTTATCAATGTCACATGTTCTGTCATGTTTAATTTTGAAAAAATGAATTAAGTGACTAAATAAGAACCAAGTCTCGTATGAACAATTTCTGTTGATATGTTTCATTAAGAGTGTTAGTATATGAATTGTTTAATATTATTAAAAGGTAAAGAAGTTGTGCGTTGTACTGTGGGTAAAGCAAAATTATAATGAAGTATTCAAAATATTATTATAAAGCGACAAAAATGATCCAACATATGAACATGAATCTTTTTGTTTTTGTTTTGATGGCTGAAGCCAAACGGAACCTTACAAAAAAGGCCAAAAATACTAATTTACCAAATACTTTTCTGACCCCTTTCAAGAGTTTCATTCAGTAATTGTTTTAACCGTGTATGGATTTAGGTACCGACAGTAATTATGTTGAATTGCTATGATAAAAAAATAAAGTGGCATACAAATAAAACGATGACACCATTGTTGAAAAATTTAGAGCCATTAAATAATCTTTTTAATTAATTATACGGGCGCCAGCGAGCTATTTTCAAAACTGACTCAAACTAAATAGTAACTTTAGTACAGTTTATATACTACTGTTGTAAGAAATGTATCGAGAGCCGGGAGTCAAAATAAAGCTCGGCGTTTTGTTGTAAAAGTATTCTACAGGCTGTTGGCGAGAGCTTTAATTAGTCAATTTTAAATATTTATAAACATGTGGCATATTTATAATGAAATATTGATAAGACCTTACTTAACGTAGAGAAGTTTGATTATTGATAACTTTATTTAAATATTATTACATTGTAGACAAGAAAATAAGCTGGCTACATTTATAAAAGCTAAAAAAAGAAGTAGTTACATGACAACGATACTTTTTACTTATATAACAAATGTATTTTACTAAAGTATAAAAACAAAAAGTAACGAAGCGTCCATGTGCGAAGTCACATTCTTAAAAGGGCAGTATTATAATGTGGTAAATACTTAATACTTTCTTTGATAATAAAATAATAAATTTGGTGAAAAAAAAATGCATTAGCTCTTATCAGAAATGTAAAGAGAGGATTTAAGGATAGAAGGTTCTAAGTAAAAATAGTTGTCGAAACAAAAGTGACAATATCACTAATGGTGCAAGACTGCCTCATTGTTGCATTGGTTTTGCCTAAAATCTTTACTTAAAACCTTAAGGTCGTGAAACGTGTCGAAAATACAAATCGTTTAATGTGATTCATTAGAGTACGTTATATTAAAAAAAAACGCTTTATGAATATGTTGTAAAGATCTTTTACCTTCATTTATAATGTTTTTTATTTCATCAGTACAAAAGTTTTATTCGATATTTCATTAACACAGTTATATTTAGGATGCATTCATATGAAGTTATTGCTTATTTAAATTAGACCGCATCCTGCTCACGCAACATTATTGTTGACATGGTTTCAGTCAAATCTCAGCGGTCCAGTTAAATTTCGCTAACAGACCAGATGTGAGAATAAGCGAGATGACGTTTTTTCGAGCGGTTAGATATTCTATTTTAAATAACTTTTAAATGTGGAATAAATAACTATTTAAAAGTCAATGAACCAATTGACAATTTCGGAGATATTAATTAAAAATTGCGTTGAATCCTGCTTTTGTGTTTTTTGTCAACAAAGTTCCAAATCTTTTAAATCTTGTCACAAATCAATTGCTCGACAATACTTTTCATTGAAAAGAATTATTTAAATAAAACTCTATTTACATCCAACGTGCCAGACACATTATTCACGATGACAGGTATGGTCTATGGCAAGTCAATTTTTCAACACCACACTTGTAAACATGCAGCCATATCAAATTTTAAAACTTTTAAATCACTTGAGGAAAGCTTAAGTTTCGCGAAATCACTCAAGATTAGTCCGGAAATAAAATTCAACAATAAATTCTTTACTAGTTGAATTAAAAATAAAAATATAATATTATGCCAATTCATTTATTTTCTAATTTACATGGGTCACAGAGGCCAATTTTTTAGCGGAGTATGATATAATTTCTCACGAAAATAGTCAACATACTCTTAATGAAATAGCTACGTCATATCAGATACTACATTCCTCGTTTATTTTGCATTTCATTAATAATATAATTCAATTTTAGCAAATTGACTATGTTCCGTAAAGAATTGCGTAGGCTTCTGAAAAACTTTTGCAGTACTGGCACAAAAATGATTGTTAAGAAAAAAATCTAATCAGCAAGCTATTCATAATATTTCAAGTTATGCTCTTTCTGTAATAAATATGTGTTTTCTACCATTATTTTGGGATTATTATTAAACAACTCTTCTTACTATATCGCTTTTGAGATCTACACTCAAGCCAAAGGTTAATTTAGAGAACATTAGCATAAGGGCATCCAATCCCAAGATTCGGGATCCCGTTCAATTTTATAATCCCGAAATCCCGGAATTGATACGGCTGCGTTCCCAGGAATTCGGGATTGAGAAATTTTTAGCAAATCCCGAATATTGACACGAAATTGACAAATCGAGGATTTCAGATTAGATTAGATTAGCAAAAAAAAAACGAGGTTCTGTGACAATCTGGGAAAAAGTATACCAAATCGAGGATTTCAAATTCCTCGGTGAGCTAAAAAAAAAAACAAACTTTTGTGACAATCTGGGAAAAAGTATACCAAATCGAGGTTTTCAAATTCCTCGGTGAGCTAAAAAAAAAACGAGGTTTGGAGATAATCCGGGGAAAAAGTAATTGTAGCGAATTGAGGATTTCAAAATCCTCGATCAGCAAATCCCAATCCCGGGATTGGAAAAAGGCTCCGGGATTGGATACCCTAATCAGCATCCTAATTCATTAATTGAGTGCAAATAATCGATAGTAACTTAACAAACATGAAATTTTGGTTAAAGTAGCGTTGAAACTGTTTTGCTATATTTATCTATATAATTTATTTTTGTAAGTCAGTGATGCTCAGACCACGGACAACTGACAAGTACTTGAGGACCAAGTGTTTCATTGAATATACAAATTCTTTGTTTGATACGTGAACATATTATACAAACAGAAAATATAATCTAAATCGTCACTGAGTAAAGAACGATCGAAGAGTCGAATATTTTACTCATAAAATTGAAATATCTGTCTCGTCTGTATATGCACTACTGATTTTAACCTATGTGTGTAGCACATATTTTAAAGAGATAATAAAAAAAATCTGTTTTGTATTTAAAAGTATCAGTACCGTTTGTTTGAAAGTGTTTCGTTTTTAAGTGTTTTGAAATATGTATAAACAAAATTTAAACCTGATTTTCTTATGGAGGGAGTACAAAATTTTACGTTCCAGGTTTTTGAAAGCCCTTTAATTCCGGGTTTGGGTCCAAAATCAAATATATTTAAAACATCCGAATTTTTTTTTAAAGGTTTATTATAATATACAATTTAAAGTTATTCTATTTTACTACAATCAAATATAGTACAATTTTAGTAATACTAAAACATTAGCAGACTTATCTTCTAATTCTAATATAAGTTTGGTGCAAAAACTTCTAGACAACGCGAATGTTCAAAATATTTTTTGTTACGATTAAAAACATATAATAATATTGTACTTGATTTTTGCTAACTTTATTTATCTTCAATACTTGAATTTCTAGGCACCCGTACCCAGGAGTTTAAGTCCCGGTCTTAGATCCGGGTTTGAAGTAATTATCCAGCGGGTTTGGGTCTAAAAACCCTGGCTCCGGATTGACTATATTGGGTTTGTATTTATTACATCACCGACTCTTAAATTGCTCATACGGTACAAAAATGTGTTATCTAAATCTATTTTGTCAAACAATAATAGGAGTAATTGGTCGTAAAACTTCTCTTCCGTGGAATTAGTATCATTGATACCTCTTAATTAAAAATATAGTATTACGGACACCAAACAAAAAAAATAGCATAAAGACTCCCCGCTGTGTAAATTCATTTTGTTTTGATTCATTCATTTAAATATGGTAATGCACACCTAAAAGAGTTGTCATGTTCTGGTTTGTGTGAAAAATTTCTATTGTTTGGGGGCGTGGTATTTTTATGGCCCTATTCAAAAATGCATATTGCCCACGAGGTACCGGAACAAAGGCTTAAATTAATAATTTTCGTTTTTTAATAGTTTCGTGAATGAAATGTGTTAATTTTGAGTGCATTTTACGAAATAACGAATGGTTCACTTCCTTTCAAACAGGTAATCATTACGTAACAAATATAACATAATTATAATAATCTTGGAATGACTGTGATGATTGATGGATGATGATAGTCACCCAGCGTATCCCATCCAAAAACAGCTTCATTCTTGAAAGCTTTAGTATTATTATATTGATAAAGTGTAATTGTAACTTAATGTTATTTACATACAATTAAATTTTAAAAGATCTTCTTCAAAGGTATGTACAACCGAATGCATTCAAAATACAAAGTTTTGCCTTGTTAGATTTGATTTCTGACGTCGACTTATAACCAAAAGTTATAAGACAATGTATTTATGACTTTACCATATACATACTAAAATGTTTTTTTAAATCGACTTCATATATAATTTTCAGTAACGATTAAGACCAAAAACTAGTTAAATAAACATTTAATTTGAAATACTTTCGTAAATATGGAAATCAGAAAATCAGAAAAATATTTAAACAGAAATATTTAATTTTGCGTTTAATAAATAAATAAAAAATAATAATGATTGATTAGTTATTGAACAAATATAAATAAGCATAGTTTGATACAATATAAGTTATCATAAATTATTTCTTAAGAAATTAAATAATAAATTTTAGATACATGTTATTTAGTCCATAAAATAATTTTAAGCAGAATCAAAACCTTTTTTTTTAATAAAAAACTGCTCTATTAAATATAATTAACCTATAATTAATAGCAATATTATCTTCTTTTGGCACTAACATGTTTTAATTTTGCGATTGCTTGATTTTGTAGAAATGAATGTTTGCATCCATTTATGAAAAAAATATTTTTTTACCTATTTCTTTTATCCATGTCCGCTCCCAATGTAGAGCATATGGCCTCCGAATAGAAGTATCTCAACAGATTTTTTCTACGAGAACTGTTTGTTACTCAGTTGCTCAATCTCTCTTTTTCAAAAGAGTAGGGATAGACGAATAGGACTAATACAGGACTAGTAGTAAACTAATCGCCCGTTTTAGGATATGATTCAATACATCAAATACATACATCCATGCCTTCTGACAGAAATCCATAAATCGATTGAAAAATCATTTATAAAAACTGCCCGTACTGGGATTCGAGCCCGTGACCTCCGTTTTCTAACTTTACGACGTTGAGACTCGATCGCGCAGCCGGCAATTTTTGCTTAAAAAAATGCTTACTTTTTTAAAATATATTTTTAAAATAATGTGTGGATTCCAAAACCTCGATGATTGTTCCAATTTTAAACCATCAGGGTTGTCAGTATTATGAAGAATAAACATCATTTATTTATGTTATGTAAATGTTTATTTAGGGTTTTCATTCATTTATTATAAAGGATATCACTGCTGGGCCCGTATCAAAAAGTACGCTCCTTGTGCATCGTTTGTTGGTTTATTTTTAAATATTCATACAGATGATAAAGAATATGGAAGGAGGATGATATAGCGACGAAGCTGAGCTATAGATTAATTTGCAGACGGTGATATATTATTCATTAATTGTTGAGTAAAAATGAAATGTATTAAAAAAAACGTTTGTCCTGTTTTACCAAGTATATAACACGATCGCTTTCACCTACCGACGTGGTATTTGTGATGTCGAAAAACTCTCTTTCCACTCTTTCGATCATATAATAAATGGGTCGTTGCAAGAGTGATTAGTTGACCACTAATCCTATTAAGTCACATCCGTTTATTCCTACTCGCTTTAAAAAAATGAGCAACTGCGTAACATGCAGTTCTCCTAGATAAACTTCTGCTGACCTTCATGGGATGTTAGTATGATCCCCTTTGGAAGTGACATGGATTTAAAAAAAAAATGTTTGATTGTAACATATTATGATGTATCGCCATATGTATTTATTTCAAACCTTCCAAGAAGTAATTTATACTCGCTCTCCGATAGACTACTTCTATATGAACGAATATTCTCCGTGTTACTATTTATCTCCTTCCGATATAAAAGACGATCGAAAAAAAACTGCCTCATATCGGTGCGTTAACCCAGTGCTTAACAAACTTTTTCGTACAACGGCCCCTTAAATCTGAAAAAAAATTCGTGCCCCACATGAACAAAAAACATGTTCTGCGGCGGTTTCCATTTTAAAAAGGACTGTTTTTATCGATATGACGTTTTTGTATTTTTAATTACGGGGTCACACTTCTAAATATCGAAATGAAATCTTGATAATAGAGTTTGAGTGTAGAAAAAACTACTGTTAAGGTGAAATTCCTTATATGTTAGTCTAAATGCCTAATATAAAGAGATGACAAGATTAAAAAATATTGATTCTTGTAAAATAATTTTGTATCAAAAAAAAAAATTAAAATCCTGCACATTTGGGATGGACACGGTTAGGTATTGATTAAAAATACTTCTTTGAAAATCATTAAAGCTATAAAATGTTGATACACTTCTATAAGTGGTGATGTCTTCTTTGGATCACATTTCATTTTTTACAGAGATCCAGTTTTGTGAATTGTACTTAAGAATAATGCGATAACACCATTTTGAAACCTGTTGTTCCCTACGGTAACATGTTATCATAATACACCTACGAGCAATAGCCTATCTGCCCTTTATGTCAGGTGAGGTTAAGGGTTCATATCGCAACGGACATTTTAATAAATTATTACATATTTAATAACAATAATGATACCACGTACCTCTCATTTAGGTGTTCATAACTCAAATTTATATATATTGATAAACTTTAAGCTGGGATTAACGTTCTCTTTAACCTGAGTGCGTTTGCGGCCGCGCAGTAGTTGGAAAGCCCCCGCGCGCTCATTACGGGTTTGCGCGCACTACAAGACAGTTGTTCAATTAATATTTGATCGGTCCGTGCAGCCTTTGAAATTTCCAAGCAGGTAACCTCTTGCCTTGGGTGGGATTGTAATTTGTTTTAGATCCCAGTTAGTTTTTTACTGCTACCGGTTGTGTATAAGCAGCCAACACTCAATGGTTGCCTTCCACAACGCTATCTACAGAAAAATGAGTCTATCCCTCACATGCATGGCCCAAGCAAATATGATGAGTCTATCTGTTAGCATATATTTAATATTGTATCAAATATACAGATTGGTTGTACCACCGTCTGCCATATACTTATTTGCAGTAGATGTTTCACGACAACCTTCCACGAAAATAAACTGGCTTAGAAAATATTTTTTTTATCGGAAAAAAGCTCTCGTCTCTGGAGGGTTTTAAAATGACATAACAGTGAAATACTAAGAAAATGCTTAGTTAATCAAATTATATTCAATTTTGATTAAAAATCTGACGTTAAAAATTTCAATTGTTATAAAAGATACTGTGATGTTTTTAATCACTGCTTATGCTTAATTTCTAAAGGCTTAAGCGTGAAAACACTTTGTAAGAACAGATACATTACTTTACAACACGAAGTTGACCAAGTATGTTGACATACATGCCTCAGGTGGAAGAAAAAAAATCTTATTTTGTCTGTAACAGAACAAAATAACAAAAAGACTCTATATTGTTAGGCCGGGTATGAATAACTGATAAGAGAGATCTACAAATATATCCCATAACTTATGTTTAAACGAACTCTGAGGAGTTTCCTTTCAACAGACTCCTTATAAAGTCTACAACAGAGTGCCCGTAAATTGTGATTCAAAGTACGAGGCACATATTTATTTCGTTTTACGGAGAGCATTTTGTTTTTTGCGATATCTTTGTTTGAAAAAAAAGGCACAAGCTTTCTTGTAATATATGTATTATATATACATACATATATGGATTTTAGGGGCTTGACTGCGCTATGAATGGTCGTCACCATTTGACGATAAGAAGTAATAATTATTGTTAGGTGTATTCTTAACAAGTACAATCAGTGGTGGGCTAGCAATGCGTTAACAAGGGGCTCGCTTAATTTCAAAGCAATTCTCGGTGTTCTGGGGAAAGAGTGAATTCTTTTATTGCTTCTATGCAATTCTATGCAATACTTAAATAAGCAATCGATTGTTCCTTAATACACTTACGTATAATATGTAACAATATGTAATTTACGGTAAACTAATTAACTAGGGGCTCGCGTACTACATGTACAGTATCAATATCTTACTTGTATGAAATTATCACCCATCATTACAACATGCATTCTCAAAACACTAACGTTGTAAAAAAAATATCAACTAACTAAATAATATGAAATTACTTTGTACAAGATTGAGTATGAATTTTAATAGCGATAAATCGGGTTCCTGAATAAAAAATCCGACAAAATTGCTTATATGCATAAAAAAGAAGCACAGGAAAGATGTCAGCTTTTTTTTCAATATGGCGGTGTAGGATCATTTTAATGAAATACGATAAAAAGTCGAGGAATTGACTCCTCTAAATAAATGAGTTTAAATTACAGGTGTAGAAAACTTTTTCATAGCCATAAACTGTAATCAATATTGATTTCATTAAAAAAAAAAACATTTTTCCATCATAGCATTATTCCATTTTTACATACGAGCGATAGTTGATTAAATTGTATGCAAATATCATGTTTGTCACACATTTTAAATTTCTGTTTGTTTCAGTTTTAAAATTTGAACGATTCTAATAGAAATTTTTAATTTCATTAATCAATCCTGAATTATTCCTATTTAACATATTTTATATAGATAATAAACGTTATTTCATTAAAAGTTTGAATACTATTATTATTTTTTTTCATACATTTTCTCAATAACACGATAACCAGCCAGGCCCGTGGCTAAGTGATGGTATGTGATTTATTTGAGCTTTTGTCCACAAGTGATTGACCAACCAAAATGTAAATCGTAACACAACGATTTTTTAACATAAATATAGATAACATAAGTTTATCTACAAGAATTAGTTGTTAATCAGTTGCTCAACATTTTTCGTAGAGAGTAGACATATAAGGTATAAGACTAAGAGGAATTTTTGGATAATCTAACATCCATACTGTCGAACAGTAATCGATAAAGAAAACATGCTGCTTGTATTGGAATTCAAGCCTGTGAGATCCGTAGCGGAAACCAACTACGTTGACCACTGTGGTATTTTATTTACCTTTTATAACAATAAATCTTAAAGTATGTAGGTCCTTAAATTATATACAATAATAAAAGTGTAAATTAATAAGCTTCGACGTAAGCAGAAATATCTTCTTTATGTTGCTTTCAAATATAATTCATCTCCATTGTTGTGTCAGACAGACGTTTATAGTGCTAATTCAATTTGATGCATCAATCACTTTGACCCGACACGAAGTTTATATTCAAAATGTTGAATCCGAATCAAGTTAATTTACAGCACAATGCGATATAAATTTTGGTTAAATAATCCTTCATGTTTAATAGATAAATTTGTGTTTAAGCTATTAGCCTGCAAAGCTTTAATCAAAAACCAATCAACGGAGCACAACTGCGATTGATTTAAACAATAAAATATCCTAATTGGAAACCGAACAACATGCTCCAAAATAAATCTGCTTCTCGTTTAGTACATTGGTTCCATGTGATACGATAGTCATTGTATAAATGTTCAACTTTTAATTGCGTTATATGACAATTGTATACTTTGGTGTCATCTGTGATTTTAAAAGTTGAATAAAGCACAGTGAAGAGCTAAGCTTAATCGTCAGGAACGGATTAGTTTATACGTTACACTACCAATGAAAATAAATAAATCATTGCGTAAAGAGATTTAAATAATACAATGTATGTCATTTAAAAGTACATGGAAAGTAAGTTCAAATGTCATTTAAAAGTACATGGAAAAAAATAGCAAAAGGATGGGGATAGGACTGAACTAACTAGATTGTTTCTCTAGATATTCCCCATTTTTAGGTTTGGATGAGTAAGAGTACTGAGTAGGGATTTCTATATCAGTATTTTATATTGTATCAATGTTTTTAAGCCACTTTGAATACTAATGAAGAGCAAATAGACTCATTATAGAATTCATATATATAAGAATAAAGCTAGGAAAAAATATTGGTTAGTTAATTGCTCTCGCTTTGCCACGTTTTCAGAATCGGATTGTTAGGAGGAAGTTTTTGACATCGCAAAAATGCATGCCTTTAAACAAAAAATCATTAATATGTAACAAGATCTTTGTGTGTAATTTGATCTTAATTGGCTATGGACAGATTCATCTACATATGATTGGCTGTCATTAAATATTCAATTTTTAAATAAGTTTGATCGAAGAACAAATGAATGTTTAATATTAATGTTTGACTTTAGTATTTGTTATTTTCTATTAAAATAAAGTATTTCAGTGATAAGAATGGGTATTTTTAAGCAAAAGAGATCGTCAGAAGTGGGTGATTTTTATAAAAACGACAATCAGCGGTAAGAGACATTGAAGAAGGACCATGACAAAAATCGAGCAAAACAGGATGTAACCATTAGTCGATTTATAAAAGCTAAACGTACTGTGATTTGAGCACCGTGACGGTAGCCAACGACGTTGACCACTAGACCAAAGACCCGACAAAAATGTTTATACAATTCATCAAAATAACGCCATTTAGGATAACGATACCGGGCGAGTAAATAAAAATCAGCATTTCGATATTTGATATAAAATACCATCATAATTAGAAAAATGAGATTTTCATAAATAAGGTGCGGCTTATTAAAATAGTAATACATCATTGAAAGGTTCATACAGTCCTTTATTGATACAACTTTTCGCCAATGAAATAATTTTCATTTCAACGCCAAAAATTTAATAATATATATGATGGTTCCTTCATAGTCGAAATTGATTTTGGCTAATTTTTCTTTTTTGTGTTTCAGTATTGAAAAAAACAACATGCATACCGGATTACGCTTTCAGTAACATTGCTTTTGTAATTCCTAAGTGAGATAGTATTTTCGACATAACTCAAAAAAAAATCATAAATCTATTGAAAAAACAATTTATGCGAGCTTAGTGATTATACTTAGATTTGAACCTGTGGACAACACAACCGGAAAACGTGATACTGACAACTCGACAGGAGATTCAAAAACACTTCTTTGTGAAATTAATATTATTGTACTTTTTGATAAACCAATATGAGAGTGACAATTTGTCTTCCAATTTATTTATAAATATGTAAACACTACACATATTTATTTTTTAAATTGTCTAAGTATGTATGTGTGAAGCACGCTCAAAGCGCATCAAATGAGTATTCTTTAGTCTGTTGACAGTTTAGAACTACTCTTTGACAGTTACGTGACACTAGTGGATGACATTATGATGACCGATTTGATGTATGTTTGCACTGCTTAACCATTCCATGTACCGGTGTTTTTTTTGCAATGAGCAAATAAGTCTTGTCAAATACGCCTTTATGTTGACTTGATCGGCATTCATTCCGTGATAAAATGTACCAGGAATAAATTTATAATTGCATATTCGTAACGAAACAAAAGATTCGGAGATAATTGTTCATGCACAAAGAACATTGGTAATAGTGTTATGAATCATAGTTAATGACCCAGAAACTTAAATGAGATATCACTTTATTACATAGACTCTGCTTGGGTGCAGTCGATCGATAAGATCATTGAAATACCAAGAAAGGGTATTTAGTATTAACGTATTCAAACTATTGACTAAGCGCCACAGTCGGTAGTTTCTTTTATATGAGATCTAAACAGGATACCGAGTCGGCTGTTCACAATAGGTGGACTAATTTAAATGTTGTATTGAAATGCTGATTTCATTCTATAATTATTTTTGGCTAGCCTTTAAGAAATACAAAGAAGTATGCAAATTATCTGCATCAATAAATAAACGTCTGTTTGATGACTAATTTTTCTGTTTGTTAACCAATAGCGGCTTTTTTACTTAACTAAAAGGTATGTTCTGTTTGCCAATAAATTCTGTTTGATTTATATCAATAAAATATTATTTTTCATTTGAATCGATTTATTTACTTTGAAGAAAACGTGTAAAATCTGATACTTCGCTGTCAGCAAAAAAGAACTGAGTCTGAAAAAGTTTAGTTTGACTAAATGGAAAAAAAAACAAAGGTCATATGAAAATATCGACCCAATATAAGGAGATAATCGTAACCGATAACATATAATTTTTACATAAGAAGGTTTTCTTAAAAGTATTGTCGTACAAAGTTTGATTAAGGAATTCCTTAAATTCGATAAGTAAATACATAGTAATATATTGTCATTGCTTATCGTGATATCATGTTGAACAAACGGTAACTAGTCAAAATGCTAAAATGCACATGTCTTAAAAAATATCAGGTGAATGAGATAACGTTCTAAAATTTCAGTCACTGCTTCTTAGAGCCTAGGCCAGTGGTGGGGAACCTGCGGCCTTTAGGCTACTCTGATGCGGTCTTTTGACTTTATGATATTTTTTTAAATAAATACACAATTTTATAACGCAATATATTCTCATTGATCAAAAAAAATGTCAAAAGGTTTCAACGTTTTCTTGACTGCAGCCTTATGTTGAATCAGATGAATGAATGTGGCTTTTAAAAATGAAAAGTTTCCTCGCCTCTGGCCTAGGCGAGATTGAACAATTATTGGTTTAAAACGCAATTTAATTAATTAATATTGATTTCATTATGGGTCGATATGTTGGCACTATAGAGCAGCGGTTTCCAACCTTTATGTTACTGCGCCTCCCTTTAAAGAAAAATATCTTCGCGCCTCCCCATCCTTTATTTCATATAGTAACAAAGATACGTTTTGAAGGGTAAATAACTATTTTGGACTGTTCGCGCCTCCCTTTGCAATAGTTCACGCCTCCCAGGTTATACTGCTATAGTGGGTAAAAAAAATACATGATTGATAGAAGCCTAATCTCACTTTGGATTATTTGGAATTACGGGGAAAAATAGCCAGGCATTCATGTAATGCTATTGGATGCTTACAAAAGAAATGTTGACCCTGCGCAAAATTATGTGATGGTATTCTGCTCTGAAATTTGTTTAAATGCAATGCATTGTTTTTTGCAAATTGCAAATTTTGCCTGGTTGCCTGTTCAAATTACAATTTATTCACTTCTAAATCCAAAAATCCCGGGATTAGTACTATTAAAATCCTGGGATTTCGGGATCCGGGATCCCCGGATTGGATTTCCTTGCTGGAATGTCATGAGAGGAATCAAAGCAATTGGCGGGATACAGGAAATCACGAGGAGCTGAGTGGCGGCCATATTCTCGTAAAATAAATGCTAATGGATAGTATTTCCTTACTTAATGGTAAATATGGGGGAAATCTTGCGCATCTAAAAGATATTAGTAAAAATGTATGCAATTGGGCTCAGCAAGGACTTGTTGCGGGCTTACTTTAAGTTATCGGAACGTAGCTTCAATCGAAATGATCTAATATATTTCGAGCGTTCATGACAAAAAATCACATATTATTAAAGTCGTGAATGATGTTCATTGCACACTTAAATATCAAAGAAGTTTTACATACTAGCCATTGAAATGAAACTATTGAATTACTTAATGATGTATATAAATATAAAATATCGTCGAAGCATGTTGTGGGCGGTTTGATTCTAGGAATGGGTGAATTTATGGATCTTACTATTTTAACTTAAAATAAATGAACAGTTCTGTCGGCAAAATGTAGTTTATTTTTAAATTCTGGTTACCCGGTTTATTTATACAATGGAATAAAGTAATATTGACCTAAGAGAATCATGTCTTACTTAAAATGAATGCTAATTCTGAGTTTCGTATTTAAAATCTATATTTATATTATCCAATGGTTAAATTAATTTAAAAAAAAACCTCGATATTCTTGATGCAATGATTATTAAATAAATATGTGTGTTTTATGTGAAGCGGTATTTTTGTTGTTAATTTAGACTATTTAGAGCACTTTAATAAAAAATGTACAGATAAATAAAGCATGTAAATACATTTTTAAAAAATATATTTTACTATTTCAGACAGAAGATTTAACAAAAAAGTGTGAAAAAAATACTATTTAAATCGAAGATTTTATTTTAAATAATTATTAATTAATCCATAATAAAAGAATCATTAAATACGTACTCAGCGAAAAGTCGAGATGAGATTAAATTAATAATCTTATCTATCGAGTTCGTATTAAGTATGATAAATATTTACTATGAAATAGCAACTTCAATGATTGATGTGTACCTATTTGTATTTTTAAAAAAACGTTAATCACTATCAAATAAAAACATTCGAGAAGAGTTTATTTTAAATTTATGTTTGAAAAAGTGTTATAGCTATTTTGAAAATTTTTATTTGAAAATTTAGTAATATTGCATTCGACAAATCAAAGTGCTTGAAGTGAAGAAATCAGAAAATATATAATTGTGCTGTTACTTTGTAGTAAGTTTTTATGTTTGTTTTAGATAACTTTCTTTTTCACCAATAAATCTCACAAGCAAAACTTTCACCGTTTTTTTTGTATCCACTTTTTGACGATTTTTTTCTTACTCTAAAAGTCACGAAAAAAAGTAATCGTTTTATAAAATATATTTACAGTTATCTAACATAATAATTATAAAATCGTTTTTTTAGTTAAATGCACGTAGGAATGTCAATGAATTTATGAAAATAAAAAACAAATGAATTTTGTATTAAAAAAAAAACTTTTTGATTAAGTAGCATGATATCTAAGCCTAAAAAACATGAAAAGAAGAGCTTAAAAGAATCACAGGGTTTTTTTGTGATTTTATGAAAATAATTCGATAATTAGTTTTAACAATGAAGCCGCCATAAAAAATGTACTATCAAAAGGTAAATATTACCCAAAACCTTCAAATATATTTAGTTTTTTGGTAGTATTTTTATGATATTTTTTTAAATCTCCGCAAAGCATTGATAACCTCGTATTTATCTTGATATGGCGTGCATATGTCAAAAATATCAATAAATTGTCGTCAATGTGTTTGTTGGGATCGTAGTGCAGTGATCAACGTAGTTGCCTACCGTGACGGATCTCACGGGTCCGAACCCAGTTTTGTATTTGTACCATTTTTCAATAGATTTCCGTTCGAGTGCTTGGGTGTTTGTGATTTCAAAAAAATACCCTTCATTATTCCAATCTTAAAATAACGAAACAATCCTCATGCACTAGTTCTGTTCTAGCACTCCTAGTACAATCTTTTAATAAAATTCTCTTTGAAAAAAAAGAGATGTTGAGCAATTGCAGATGTTGAGCAATTGCAGAACAAGCAGTTTTATGTTGATATACGTCGGGTCCTAGGGCGCAGCGGTTAACGCTGTGGGTTTCCGTGCCGGGTCTGACGGGTTCGACTCCCAGTACGAAAAGCATTTTTTCGATTGATTTCTGTTCGAAGGCATGGGTGTTAGTGATGTCTCAAAATTTCCTCCCACCTTTCCGATCATTTAATATCCGAGCGTAGCCAAAGCGATTTGCTAACTACTAGTCTTGTTCCTAGCCTTACCCTTACCCTTCTACTCTCTTTGAAAAAGAGAGGTTGAGCGACTGAGAAATACAGTTCTTGAAGTAAAAACTTCTGTTCAGATACCTCCATTAGGAGGCCATATGCTGCACATTGAGAACGGACATGGATAAAAAATCTCATTTAGAGAGCCGTATACTTCACATTCAGAGCAGATATGTATTTTCAAAAAATCTCTGTTAGTAAGTACTAAGAGACAAGTAATAAGACGGGCACCCACCCAGACAAATTTGCTGTTGATACATCTATTTTGGTAGTTGTAAGTTAGCTAGAAGTCTCGTGTAAAATAAAACACTTTAAGTTAATCGAAAAACAGTCAAATTAAACGGGAATGTTCACTCATAGATTGCCGCGACCCTTGATTGATTAATGCACTCGTTGACCTCTACTGAAGCAGGATAGCTTAGCGGTTTGACTGGTGAAAAAACAATGGCAAAATAAATGTATGCCTTTATCTTTATATTACAAACAGCTGCTCACTAGAACAGCCATACTCAACCTTTTTATCCTCCGGGCCGCATTCCGATTTTTGCTTCTCTACGTGGGACGCAAACTATTTATAGTTAAATGTAAATATGGTACATACTATACTGCACATATATATGTTTGTATTATGATGTCAAAATAAAAATATGTTATTTTATGTAAATATATACATATGTAAACATTTATATATTCATGTATTTTTCATAGTAAAAAATAACAATGAACGACAAATAAAAAATACGTAAAAAGTACACAAAAATACCAATGTATCCACAGTATTAAATCGTTTACTTAAAAATTAATGTGAATTTTGATATTGAGTCAAACTTTTAACTATCTTTTAAACATATTTGGTGCCTATAATTAGTTCGGGCCGCACATAAGAGCTGACACAACAGGTTGAGTATGGCTGCACTAGAAACTTGCCACATTACTGGAGTTTTATGTAACTGTAGTAGCTAATGTCACACGGTTCTTGATTATTGAATAAAGCATAGGTTTGGAGCAGATACCACACTTGGAAGTACGTGAGTCACGGCTTGTCGACCACTAATTGTTTCACTCAGTGTTCGAATAATGAGGTTTGCCTACGAATTTTATTAGGGCTCAATTTCCGACACATATTTAAGATCTTGGGCACTGAAGTATAAAATACCTTTTCTTCTCAACTTAACCTGATCTCTGCCCAGAGCGTATATTTACGCGCTACAAGTCCGTGTTCAAGGGGCCGTCCATACAAAATGCGCGTAATATTACGCTCTCCTTTGTACTTAATTTACAAGTCACCAGTACCTCTCTTAAATAATTAAATTTAACTCGCATATAGTGACATCTTTTGAGATTGTGTTGTAATACTTGAATTCGAAGGATATTGAATTTTAATCTGTAATACATCGATTTTTTGACATCGACAAAAGTTTTCATTTGTTGTTGATATGCGGCGCTACTATATAGGGTTACGCCATACATATTATTAGTGACTAATGAAATACCGGGACTTCCCATTTATTCTTACGTTATGTTTGTCCAGTATTATATTTATAAACGGGGAATTATTTCTATTCTGAATACTCACTGCAACAATGATCCTGGAAAAATGGTCAGTTATATGTGTGTTTTCATGTTTGACACATCTTAGTTGATTTTGTGGGCCAGAATATCGTTTTTGTTAAGTTTTTCATTTACAACAGTTTTATAACTAGATACATTTACAGTTTATTTTTAAATTTACGTCTTTTTTCGTTATTTACCAAATGATTTTTTGTGTTTTAAAACTTTATAACCTGCGTTGTTTGTGAGTGTCTGTTTATTTTATAAGATTTTCCTGTGTCGTAACTTTTTTGACGATTGTTTATATATCTTATTCAACTTACGTTTCCTGGATATTTGATTTTTTACATATACTATTTTAACGCCTGAGAATGGAAGGACAACAAAGTACATCTAGGTATAAGTGCAAACAATGTAAAGTGGCTCTCTGCATAGAACCTTGTTTTGAGGCATACCACACGTTAGAAGACTAATTTGTTTTAAACTGTTCGCCGTATTTTATATATATATTTAAGATACAATATTGATATGATAGAATTACTTTTGATATACGACCGTGATACGATTTTCCGTGTGAATTTTGTGACAACCCTGAGGTTTTGTGGATCATTTATTTCAGACATTTTTGGATAAATGTCAGCGGAAATGGCGCATCGTGTATTTTTATGGTAAGTCTATATGATATACTATTAGGATATGTCCAAAAATATATATTTATTAGGATTTATTTTTTGAAAGAAAACCGCGGCCCTCCGTGTACGGCCATATTAATACCGCACGGCACAGATCAGGTTAAAAAAAATAATATAACGGATCTTATATGTTTTTTTTAAATGTCTGACATCTTATCTAGCCTTACCCTTCTGCTATTTTTGTCAACGTACTAAATTTAAATATAGAGATGAAAATAAAATCAAATAAACTTATAAAAAGTAAGCCTATTGAAAACTAATAAAACCCTTTTTTGTATTTATTCCACAATTATTAATTATGATCGGGACCGGTTTCGCACATCACGAGAATTCAACTGATAAAAAATATATATCGATACAAAGCCATGTATACACAACCTAGAAAGACATATAAGGTCATTGCAAGCAACTGCTATAGAATTGTGAAAAGATTTATTAGAACATATAAAATTTCGATCACCATCAGTTGAAAATGATTGAGGTAAGCAAAACTGGTCCTTATCCTGATTAAGAATTAAGGAATAAGTACAAAAGAGTGTTTTATAATTTTTAATATGATTCCTTTTCACCAATTACTGACAGTGAACACCTTAAAAGTGAGAGGGACACATGTATAAAAAAGGATTTTCGATGAGTACAGAGGATCTTTTGTGATATGGTATTGTATCTATTGTGGTAAATAAACAATCATAAATTAAACGCAAAAATACCGTCAAAGGATGGCGACAAAAAAAGCGAATTAAGAAACATAAAGCGCCGTCACATATAAATAATTGTTCGGTGGAGAATTCATGATAAGTCGTACCGTGGACTTTTTTTGAATACAAATTGTTGCTAATGTGAAAAATGTCCACTTAAAAAAAGATAAATGCTCTGTCAGGTTTCAAGTTGGCGCTCTGAAAAAAAAAGACTGGAAATATAATGAGTCAGGCCTTATGAAAAATAGTCTTTTAGAAATAATCTCAATATTAATTTCCAATGTACACTACACACAATTTACTCTTGCTGAAATTCGAACCGAAAAATTCAAAGTAAGAACATTGGAGCTTTATGTTATTTAGATTATTCAAATTTAATAATAAATAAAGACCGTCTTTTCAATCTTTAGTGTTAATTATATAAGATAGAAGAAGCGGAGGAATTTTATAATATTCTACATAGAGTAAATTCTAAAGGTACCTATTTATTTAATTAAATATTTTGACATATATGTATAACCCCCTCAACAGTGTAGATTTTTTTTTTATAGAAATATTTTATTCTAATAAAAATGTACAAACAAAACATAATTTTATTGTATTATCGTGACCGATTTGGCTCAGCAAAATGGCGTTTTCAAAAATTGATAATGCTTTATCACTGTCCTAAATCTTGATGAATCTTTAAATCATAGTTTTAAAACATTTACTTTAAGAACAAATGTTAGATTTGTCATTTTCCAGGCTATTCATATATAGTTAAAAGTAAAAAAAAAAATAAGAATAAACAACGAGGACTCGTAAATTGCATTAGTAACTACCTGATTCAAACAAGAAAGCCTCAATTAAAATAAAGCTTCAGACTCATCTTTTGCTTTCAAATATTAAATATATTAAATCTTTGATTAGTAAATCCTCCTATTGGATTTTTTCACCCCTCACAATATTTTTTATTCCATTTTCATCGACCAACTAAGTTGATCGAAATTAAAAATATTTCTATTTAAAAAAAAAAAAATATTTGTCATAATTGTATTCGATGCTTTTCGAACCGAGATATTATTATACACTCATACAAACCTTATATAAATGTGTGTTGACTGAGTCAAAAAATAAATAAACAAAAGGGTCGCAGAATTTAATATTCTTTAAATGTATCCATGTAGTGCACACTGAATATGCATTAAGGAGATGCAAAAAGGCGTCCTTGCTACAGAGATGAAATTTAGGGTCAAAGCCCTTTTTCAATAAGAGGGAAAGAGAGAAAGGTAAGTAAGTATGCATAGGTATCTCTTTTGGGCCTCGCCTTCCAACGTTCCAACAAATTGATACAAGCTCCATTACGAGCGTGAACGAAAGGATGTTCAGATTTTGACCTCGGGCATGTTATACTGCTTAATATTTTTAAAATGTTGTAACAAATTTAAAATATTGTGTGATTCAAACGAATACAAATAAAAATACTTTCACTTGCAATTAAACAGTTTTTAAAGATACAATTCGTTAAATTTTTCATAAAACACATGGTGTTATCTTTAAATATTAAATATAACATAATACTGTTGAGTGTAAACGTGCAACCTCTGATATGTTATAATGAAAAAAAATATATAAAATTTTATGAATGGTAAATAGATTTCGCAGCTTCTGCGAAAATCGCATAAATATAAAAGAATTATTAGGTTACATATTACATTACAATAACAGTGTATCAAATCGTGACAGTTATGTCACTTTTATTAATAATGTTGGAGACAAGTATATTATTGAAATAAGCTTAATGTGAATGGTATTTATTAAGATTGTATGGTTATAGATATAATAAATAAATGGAAATATTTTACAACTTACTGATGTACTGATAAAGAACAAGATGCAAATAACAATTTTAAAGTTTTTTTTGATTTGAAGAATTTTTGTACTATTTTTAGGTATAGTAAATTAGTTTCTTCCCTCCAAGATTATACAGTTTATCCTTCGAGAGCGAATACAAAATGTTAATGTTAAGGATTGTCTAAGCCACGGTTTCTCCACAGCATGTTACAAGGGGCCACAGAAAAAATAATTTAGGGGAGCCTCATAGAAAGAAATTTTAAATTTGAGTCTAATAGAAAAATATGAGACTAATGGTACGCGCACACCTAATCCGTCATCGTCCGAACTATGCTCGGCCGTGTCGTCCGATCGAAACAAACCTATGTAAAGGAATGAGAGCGCGTACACTACTACAGACGCCGTCTTACGATGACGGCTGTCTCTGACCGATCAACCGATGAATCTAATCCGCCTACTTTCGGTGTATTATGACAAAATATTTACCACATTTATTTCGTATTTCGCATAATTTATCAGTGTTCTTCATATTAATGTGTGATTTTAACGCGATTATCAAGCCCTCAAAAAATATTTTTAAATTGTGGCGTTGTTTTTAGCTTAGTTTGTGAAGTTTTTCGGCGTAATAATCCATGACTAGCTTTAACAAAAAATTAACACAGACGTTTTATCGTACATATAGTGTAGTTTTCTGTGAAGCTCTTGTTAATTTTTATTTGATAATGGATATTGAAAAATTCTAGGCTGCACAGTACTACTGACTGCTACTAACTTCACGTTGTACTCGGTCAAAACCGGTCGGCCGACAACGGTTGCAGTGAACGCACATGAACGGCCGACACTTTACCTCAGAATAGGTCCGACACGAAGTCGGCTGATGATTCGGTTTTGGTGTACGCGTACCGTAAGTGGGCTACGGGCCCAAAAAGGTTGAGAAACTAAATAATAGTATTTCGCATAAATGTCACACTAAAACCTATTCCATAACCATACACCGCCCATATTACATCAAGCTTTAAAATACTATTTTTAACCTAAAAAAACATCGTTGATCAAAAAGTTCTTTCTTTATAAAATAATTATGTTGAAAATATTTACATATTTTTAAAAAATTAAATAGAAAACAGATAATCAAAGAATTACACTATGGGATAATTTCTTTTTATTTTAATTTAAGAATTTTTGCCGTAAATTTGGCCATACAAACATGTCTTCAATTTTCCTTTTCAAAACTTTCAATTGAATGTGGGAATGGATGCTTACAGAGAATTTTTTATTGTTGTTGTCGATACATCCTAGTTAACTATTACAAATAAATAATTTTATTAAAAGAGATGTAAGACTAATTTTATCTTCATAGCTTAAATAAATATAGTTTTAAGTTGGGTATAATAAAAAGCAATGTTTGATTTAATAATCCATTTATTGACATGCATGTTGGATTGAAGCAAGTAATTAATTTGAGAACCGTAATCATGATAATTGATTGTTTCGTTCCCAATATACTGGTTTGAGAATATTAATAATTTCTTGTTGAGTTGAGACCGCTATTTCCGACATTTAAGAAATATCAGTTCGTTGACGAATTTATAGCACATAATTGCACGTTTGATCAACTTGTAAAGAGCTTCTTTAGTTATTAGTTTTGTATGCAATGTGTAGGGATTGCAGTATCGGTATTGCCGAAACTGAAAACCTTGTGATCACGATGTTTTTTTTAATTTTGAATCCACATAAATCATCACATATTCCAATAAAATTGTTCCCGATGAATTCAAATCTGCTAAAAAACGTATTGAAAAATAACAGGTTTCAGAATTAGTGAGCCATTCAATGATGTATTATTACTTACTGAATCTGTACGTTATTCCCGAAACACCCGTCTCTGATGACAGTATTTTATATGAGATAAACTACCGATTTTGGCTTACTCACACGTAGGGTGAAATAGATTGACCATTCAACATAAAATCGTGTATAAATACTATCCATATGATGTATTCGGCGTTTACTCTATTTTTTCAATCTCGAAATCCCGGAATTAGTACTCTCACAATTCCGGGATTTTCGGGATCACAGAATTGGATGGGATCCCGGAATTTGATACCCTACTCACACGGTATTGGGATTCCAATTGGGCATATTTGTTTTTTTTTAATACCGGTATTTAATTTGAAATAATACAACACCGGTATTGAAACATTCGTCCAGTGTTGTAATCCTTGATTGCCAATGTAATGATCATATAAATTTACAAAAGTTGAGCTATTACTTTAGTTTAAATGTAAAATGCTTTTAGTTCATTAAATATATATATATCCCGCGTATTAATAAAGCTTTGAATCACACAATAATTGTAATTTTAGCATACAAATGCATATTTTATATTTAGTTTAGTAAATTTTAACCACGTTCAATATTTTTTAAAAATCAAACATTTATATGAATAGTTACAGAATACAATGAACGAACCAAGGCAGCATATACGCGATAAATGAGTTTATGAATACATGAATAACTTTATGATAGTTAATCTGAATATGAAACTGACAACTATTAAATGGGTGTCTAAATCACAAGTACCAAAATAATTATTTTCTTATTTTTTAATAGTCAAAACATTAATTTTGATTCAAAATTCATCTCTCCACCTTCTTGAATCTGGCTCATATCCAACGTAGTTAGTGAAAAGTATTTTATAGCGATTCCACAACAAAATAAAACTGTTGACTTACAGCGCTTAAAACACATCGAAAACAGCTGAAAATGAAAAAAGTTGATTTGATATAATAATGACATTCAAAAAGACTTCGAATAATGTCGCCGGTAAATAGCTAAAAATGGAATTTCACTTTTTAACATTCTAATTAATTATTCATGGCAAAGCAAAGTTAAAAGTAATGTGTTGTTAAGCGATATCCACTTATATGTGGTTATATATACTTGTTTTGGAATATTTTAATTATGCTTTTGGTCGTTTTACATTATCAAAATTATTCAAGATATAATTGATCAGTTATAAAAAAAATAAAAATACAAATGACTTTCGCCATTTTCAAGATCAATAGATCCGCAAGTGAAGAAGTCGCAATTTCTATTTTAAAACAACTCAATGAATTTGACCAAGAAACGCACATTGAGAACCTACGCGGTGCCCCAGAAAAATGTGCACAAACAAATAATTTAATGAATTACAATTTATTTTGTATTCCGAAGCGCTGGTTTTGAGTGGGATTTTAAATTTCTAATAAGATATGTTTGCTTCTTAATCTTGTTTTAAATCTGTCAAATGGAATTATTAGATTAGAAGGTAAGTTACAATAAAATCTGGCTTATCACCGTCAAAGGCAATTTAAAATTAACTTTACAGTACAAATTATACAAATTGAACGTAGTCGCGCACAATTACCAGGTTGATAAATCGTATCAAATGTTATTATTGGTCTAAGCAAATTTTTTGCTTTACTCTATCAACAGTATTCAGACTACTATCTGTTAAATAATAAGCATGGATTGAAATATACATTTTTGAAGATACATACATACAATTATACGTAGACTAAAAACTCACTATGTTATCATTCAAAGTGCTATACCGAGTGTATAAAATTATTTATTACGTGAAATAGGCGGATTTTACCTGCAAAATGCGTGAATTGGGCAGTTTATGGAAACTTTGAGCTGTCACAATCAGGGCTGTGGAGTCGTTGAAAAAAAACACGACTCCGACTCCGACTATGACATTTACCAACAACACGACTCCGACTCCGACTCCGACTCCGACTATGACTTGACTAAAAAAAAGTTTAATTTTGTCAAGTTTTTTTCCTACCTTTCCTATTTATGTGTATTAAATTACAGATCAACTAGTTAATCCGGAAAATAGCCTAATTTTTCATATTATACATGTTATAGGCATAAATAAAACATAATAAATATAAGTTTAAACTTTATTGGTTTGAATTTATTCTTAAAAATAGCATCGCTTCTATCAAATCTGCATTTGTAGAAGCTCTTAAATCAGTTTTAAGTATTTTAAGAGCAGAAAATAACCGCTCTACTGATACTTGGGTTGGCGGCAATGCTGTAACGGTCAATGCTGAATCTTTTATAATTTCTGGAAACCGCTGTATTGCCATTTTCACATTTAAATTACCAATTTTTATCAATGTTTTCTACTATTTTCAATGCGTGAATGCGTGCATATTGTATTACCGAGCAAATAAATGCATGCATTTCGGGTAACGAATCGGGTATATCGAATCTAGCTTTTCGACATGAGAAAGAAAGAGACAATCTCTTTTGCGTGGACTCGTATGCAGTGGATCTTTGTGACTTACTGTCTAGACGCGACTTATGGCACCTACACGTTTAATATTCATAGGCTATACTGAGACGCCCTCGTCCCAGATCGTTAGACGAGAGACAGAGTTATCTATCTCTCCCCATAACAACCTGGTTTGGTATAATTCGGACTCTTTTGTTAGGTACAGTTATATGGAAAAAGGTATCAAATCAACATTAATGAAACACGCGGTACAATCAAAGGAAGGGTGGGGTTCCACCGATTTATTTTATAAAACATACATTTAAATTGACAACAATAAATTTGGAAGAGCCTAGCTAGCATACAGTTAGATTAAAAAAAAACGAAAACAACAATCAAAGAAAAATAGATTGCTCTTATTACGATGAAGATTGACCATGCGACCCTATAAGAGATAGGGCCGCATGGACGAATGCCCATGTGACCCGGTTTCGACGATCCTCGTAGAGAGGTGATAATGGAATAATGATAATGAATTAGTAAACAAAAGAACACACAAAAAAAACAAACAAATTGATTTACTTAGTTACATGTGAATTATTGCGCAAACGAAAAATGGGAAGAAAAAAAACAAAAAGAAGTTAAATGATTTAAGTTGCAATACAGTTGCCATTCGGTCGCGACGCGACGGGCTGATCTTGATCTCTAAATTATAAATTTGGAATTAATAACATAGCCGTGTCTCAGTGACACTATCCTTTCGGCTGATAACATACATTTAGTTAGCAGAAAAAAAAATATTTATAAACAAATCTTTAATATCGGCCCGGGCGCTTCTGCTTACGTCCGGGCCGCCTTCAGAAAATATAAAACACATAATTAGTTATCCTTGACTGAGTATAGGGGTCGGCTGAAAATCTGGAAAGCAACTACATACAATAAACGTTTATAGGAAGTGTGATTGTGCAAAAATAAGAATACTTATGGTTTGGTGAAATTCGCTGCTTTCCCTATGATCAGCCTCATTCCGATACATTCGGAGACACTTATTTCTGTTTTGTTAAGTGTGAATATAAGAATAAAAAAAATAATAATAAAAAAAAATACTTTCAAGGTTCAGTATAGTGATTTGTAATTTTGTTCATAATGTGTAGTGTTACTTTAGTATGAACAAACTAGGCTGGTATTAACAAGATGCCAAAGAAAACAAGGAACAAGTAATAATAACGATAGTGGTTTAATGTAGCTGGTTTACTGACTATGTTTCTTAACCTAGATTCTTATGACTACCTACACCTAAGTTTTGGGAGGGCATGTTCGTAAAGATTAGTGCCAGTTTCTCTAAACTGGTTTCGTGGCGTTACTATGAAGAAAAATAGTGCTCGGTTTCGAAACGCGAGTGATATGAGAATATCTTCGGCCACACTCGTTGAATTGAGTTCGCCTTCTCCTCCACTTAAGCGTATCTTATAGTTAGGAAGCTATGGCAGGCGACGTCGGTGCGACGTCCGCTTATTCGGAACCTACGCTGCGGCTTTTACAGGCCTACCTGTGGTACCGCGTCCGCTGATACCGGCCGCGGCGTCGCGGGCCGTCAGGTCCGACAGACTTATTGTCAGGCGCATACTCTCGTATTGGGGTCAGGGTTCGAACCTGACCTCCTTCCTTGCGGGACACCGCGATCGTCGACCTGCTGAACAGACTACTGAAACGTGCTCTATGTCACCTAGACGAACGGGTGGCCGGGGTGAAAAGCGGCCCTCTGCCGGAGGGCCGTTTTCGATATGGCAGCCCACCTCAGAAGTGAATGATATGTCGATATCATTATCCATTTGGCCGATGGATTTGGTTATTGAATTAATTATGGCGGTCGTCTATTGACCGGTGATAGTCTCACTGGCAGGATGACGTCTGCAAGTGAGAGGCGTCGTAACGCAGAGGAATTTACGCGTCTGTCATATCTCAGCCTCCGACCGCGCAGGCAGCCGCGAGGCGTTATGCCACCCGCTTGTCTTTGGTGGAGAGCACCTAATCGTCGACGTCATGACTACACTAGGATGAAGACACCAAACCCTGAGCAGTCAAGTTCGACTCTCTACGCCACTGTCTGACCGGCGATTATATTTCTAATCTGATGCCTTCACCTCGCAATCCCATCCGCGAGAGGTGACAGTTTTAGTGCGGCGAGGTGGATCTTACCTTCGTCCGCCAGCCCTTGCTTGTTCATATTTTTATTCAGACCAAAGACCCCTTCTCCGCCCTGTAGGCAAGTTCGGAGAATATTTACTAGATTTCCCTTTCTTTCAAACAAACATATTCGTGGTTACGATTATCCTACTGAAGTTATTTTTCTCTCACGGATGTCTCGCCCTTAACTTAACAATGAAATATTAGCCCCAGCACTAGGAAGACGATTCTTAATATGATCGACTTTAATATACTAAATACAAGGCTGGCCCCTTTGGCCAGGCTGAATGCTTAATTATGCGAATGTTTCGTGTCTAATCGTAATACCGGCAATCTGTTGGCAATCCAATTTATTGGCGCTTATTACTGAGCGCGAAATCCGATAAAATGATAAGAAAAATGATGCGAATTCCTCGCGAGGCGACTCCCCTTCTGGTGAGGCTGCGTTGGTTAAAGATAGTCAGGTAGAAAAAAATCTGTTATAGTTATTTATCAACTTGGTTTAAAACGAGAAACAACACAAGACAGCACGAAAAAGCAACCGCGCTTGAAGTAGTCGTGCGGCATGAAAAGTAGATTAATTTAGTTATTGCGAATGGAACAAATATTCAGCCACTCTCGAATAAGCGGGCCGAATGGAAGATAAATTATTATAATTATTGCGCATTGAAAGAACAAAATAATTAATCGGCCGCTCTTGAACCGGCGGGCCGAATGGAAAATAAATTATTATAATTATTGCGAATAATAAAAAAAATAGTAATCGGCCGCTCTTGAACCAGCGGGCCGAATGGAAAATAAATTATTATAATTATTGCGAATAAAAAAAAATAACAATCGGCCGCTCTTGAACCAGCGGGCCGAATGGAAAATAAATTATTATAATTATTGCGAATAAAAAAAAATAACAATCGGCCGCTCTTGAACCAGCGGGCCGAATGGAAAATAAATTATTATAATTATTGCGAATTAAAAAAAAATAATAATTGGCCGCTCTTGAACCAGCGGGCCGAATGGAAAATAAATTATTATAATTATTGCGAATTAAAAAAAATATTAATCGGCCGCTCTTGAACCAGCGGGCCGAATGGAAAATAAATTATTATAATTATTGCGAATTAAAAAAAATAATAATCGGCCGTTCTTGAACCAGCGGCCGAATGGAAAATAAATTATTATAATTATTGCGAATTAAAAAAAAAAATAATCGGCCGCTCTTGAACCAGCGGGCCGAATGGAAAATAAATTATTAGACTGAATGGAAACAAATGATTATAAGTATTGGAAATGCTTACGATGATTATGGCTTTAAATATTTGCGCTTCCCAGTATTTAAGTTGATTAGTTAGTTTTTAGCAAGTTATACATAGGAGAGAATCGCCTCACTCGGCGCCGGCGTACCGAGCACAAACAAACGATTATTTTTAAGTGAGAAGCTATTGATTGATTACGAAGAGAAGTTTTTCTCACGATTCGATTGCACAGTACGTGGATTAGACACTTCACTTACATTGGGCTTTTTGGGTGGGCGAGACTTCCGTCTGCCCGTGCAACCAGTAGCCGACATACAGATGGGTACAAGATAAAACAATTAACAGTGGATAGCAAGAAGAAACAAAACACATGAAAAATTATAGAAGTAACAATAGCGCTGGTTAGTCCTCCCGCATCCGCGCCGCAGATCTACCTCTCCGACCGCTGAAACGAACTATTGATTTGAGAAAAAAAAATGATTTGAAATTCTTTAATAATCTGCTTGGAGAAGCATTATATTTATGCATGATTTTATTGCAAAAAAAGGCCGCAAAGATACGGCCTTCTGCGTAAATGAGGTGAGAACGCGAAATATCGCGGCTCTAATAAGCGGCTACGCACGTAGCTCGCTTTCAAGCATCTAGACCTGGTTCGCTCCCTAATATCTAAGAACACTGGTTCAGAGATAAGGGAGAAACATATTTAAATCAACGTATTAATTTTTCACAAACCTTGGAGATGATCTCGGAGTACTGGGTGGCGGCGCGGCTCTCGATGTAACGAAGTGAAAATTTAATTGAGTCTACGGAAATCCTGGCTTTCGAAAGTTACTATTATTTTCAGTAATTTCGTGACCCGGATTTCCAGCAAGTTTAAAATTGATGCAAAAGCAAAGTACTATGGCGATTTCGAAGAGAGTGAGCAGCAGCACGGGTACGTATGGACAGCGTAACGTCGGATGAAAGTATGAGACTGTGTGAACATTTGCCGCATCTCTTTATACTCTGGCCGCCCAAGATGGTCCCGTTATCTCCGCCGCTTTCACAAATTGGCGTCAACTGAAATTTTGCGTTCGCGCTGAATTTTGGGGAGCGAATTATTGCTCGCATTAATTAGCTATGGCATGGAAAAAATCAGAAAAATGTTTTTCTTGTGCGGATAATGCGTCCGCACATTTTCTCTCATACCCGCTATGCTGTATCTCGCAGGTATCGCGAGATACAGGCGAAATTGTCGAAAAATTGCACCTGATGCTAAAACTCAAATTTCAGGTTTGACGCGAATGCTCTTCTTTCCGTGGAATTAATACAGGTGGATCGATTAAATTATTCATAAGAGCTACAGAGGCGATTCTAGTTAGAATGCCCTCTGCAGGGCGCATCTATGAACGGATGCGCCTGAAATTTATGCAGGAGCGTCGGGGCTGGCCGTCCGCTTACCTGATGCTAAGTTTTATTTCAGAAAACCAACGGCAAATGTGATTAATTTACATTTATCAATCTCCAACTCGCGGTAAGGGACGCATGCGCGCGGCAGAGTGGGAAGGCACCTCGCGACGCCCGCGTCGTGAGTCCGCGCCAGAGCGGGAAGGCTCCTGGCGGCGTGCCATGGGTGCGAGTGAACCACGGCTACCCGCGGAGATATACTCTCCCAGTACTGGAGTTGAAACTTCATTTTTGTATGAAATGCTTAGAGAGATGGTCGCGTGAGAGATAATTAATTATTACTTTACCCGATTCTCATGAAATTAACATAGATGTTTGCACCTATGGCCCTTAGGGATTTGGCAAAATTACGGCGTCCATTTTTATCTGGGGCGCCGGTAATTCATGATTCTAAATTTTTCCATCGGCGCGGCTTCCTAAGCTGAACCGTGGGCATGATTTTATTTCTAATTAGGCAGGTGTCTTTCGCTAATATTAATAGCGTCACGATTTTATTTGCACGAAGTTACGTTGGCGTTCTGTCGATGAGACTCTAGTGTTCATATCGCGATCCACATACGAAAGTTATATCCAGCGGCTTGGGCTGTATTTTAGTAATGTACCTGTAAATGTTTTAGTTCATCATATCCCGGTCAAATCATTATTCGATTTGGCGTCGGTTATGGAACGCAAAATAGCAAAACTAGATTCTAAAATTAATTGGCGTATGTATTTCTTTATTTGGATTCTGAATTCCTCTTGCTTCCTTAGTAAAGCCGCGATAGCCGGCCATTCTAGATTATTACTTAATTATTGATTACATTGGCAAATCTGTCGATTAAACTGGCTTGGTTTCGAAGCTACTTTACATATCTCACCTCTCTCTTTCTTACTTTGTACTGCGACTTTTCTAGCGAAATGACCTTGGAATGCTAAGGGAAGTCATGGCCAAAATACCTGATCATGACAATACACATTCATTATTACGTAATTTAAATTTCATAAATTTCGTAATTAAAAAAAATGCATTTTTTTTTTAAAGTAGTCGGAGTCGCTCGTTTTTCACGACTCCGACTCCAGCCAAAACACCGCGACTCCACGACTCCGACTCCGACTCCACAGCCCTGGTCACAATGAATGTAACTTTTTTTACGTGTGTCAAATTTAGCTTGTATTGGTAGGTTATTAAGTTAAATCTGTTTCATTTATTTTTGATAACTCATAACCACGGTAGATATCAACTTTATCCCTGATAGTTAGAGTAGTAGAACAATCTGAAAATCTTTTCAAGATAATGACAGTTTATTATTTAGTAAAATCTTATACATTTTCATTATACATATATACGCTGTGGTACGGACAAAGAAACGATATTGTATCTATCAAATTAAAAAAAAACAATATAACAAATGTGTTTTGTGTTATTTTTGCATTAATAGTATATTTTTTTTTTACACTGTTAGATGGTTGAAATTAAATTGTATCCTACCATTTAATTTTATTCATTATTTAATATTACTGATAGTGGCATTCATATCTCAAAAAAAATTGTCGATTGTCCTACTGTATCGTTGATTAAGCGAAATCATATTTTTAGCAATTTAGGGATTCGGTGTAATTATATTATTTTTTGGGCCACTCTGTATTACGACAAATAGTAAGTCCATGGATGGATATATTCACAAATTGATGATGTCATTTTATTTCATTTAGTTATATCAAGCTCTGAGTGACTTTTGGAAAATGTTTAACTGGTTAAATATTTAAAAAAAATCATGGTCAAACTTATACTATTCGTTAATTAGGCGTTTGGTTATGAACTATTACAGTCACTGAGCAAATTGCAAAATGTTAAATCATCGTCAATTTGGGTCGTGGCATTGAAATCATTTATTCTATACTTGTAATGTTGAACCGAACACAATGTAGATCTAGTCGGAGATGCATCGTTAAAAAAATACCATGATGCCACCACAAATTATTGACTCGCCAAAGGTTACCTCCTCTGAGCCATACCATATTTTATTAGAGGAAAAATACAGAAAGAAAATATTGCTGGATATTTATGACATCGTTAAGACTTAAGTTATCCAATATAACTCGAATTTTTAATTACTTTTATTGAAAATTACTTGCACTTTATTTTTTTAGGTTAATATTTTTTAATTAACTGACGATCCTTAAAACTATTGAATAAAATTATAAAACTCTTCTAAAATGTGTACACTTGTTTAACTCAATTAGAAATATGTTTACAAAATATCAGTTTTTGAAAAAGCAAAGATACCGGTATTTCGGTATTGAATATTTAAAAAAAAACGATTTTTAAGTGTACATATTTAGATATACCATGACATACATAATAAAATTGTTCAAGATGTATTTTTTTTTTATCTGAAGAGTTTTATGTCAATATTGACAGGTTTAATAAGTTATGATGAATCTTTTAATTTTTATTATTAAAACAGCTTAACGACCGCGAATTTTTTATAAAATTTCACCTGGCGAAATAACATTTTGCGAAAAATTCGCAAACATTATAAATTTTACTAAATTCAATATAATTTGTAAGCAAATTGAGATATCTTTACAAAATACGCCTATACGCATATAAGTGTCCGCCGGCCAGCAACCTTTGTTTTTCAAAGACTCAAATACGCGTCCACGGTCGTTGTAAAAGCCGTAAGATATTTATGAAAATCACCCACTTATAATATATTTTATGATAAATGTTGAAATACCAATGATGATATACTTGCCCGGTAATGCCATCTCAATTCGCCTTATTATTGTACGATAAAGTGATTATTAAATATTAAACATTAAAATCTAAGTGATATTTTTGCCATTTTTGAGAATGTGACAGATGATTTTCTGAGGAATCGTGGTATTGTTTCTTCTCTCGAGGAATACGAAGTAAGCTATGATATCACTGGTAAGAAGTTTTGTATTCTTTAACAATTATTGTTTCAGCATTTTTTGCGTAAACGCTAGTGAATTCTTTAAATACATATATAGCTAATTTTGTTGGTAGATTTTTTTGCTAATTACATATTTCATGTTTATTCTTACAATTAAATATATCAATGCATAACTTGACGTGTTTACCGTCGAATCTTTAAAAAAATGTATTTTATTCAAATAATAAATACTCTATTGTGCTTATTCCACATGTAAAATTTAAAATTATTAAAAAAGAATGCTTTATATTTGAAAATTTTCTCTGTAATAATTAAATGAAAAATTCAGTCCAAAGCAGTTAAAAGTTGTTGAGAAACAAAAAAATAAACAAATTGTTTTTTTGATTCATCATTATTGCATATGAAGGCGTCAACTCCAAAACTACTTGTTTCACGCTGAAATTATGATTTCAAACAATGCATTAACTTTTGGCTTCATTATTTGACTTTGATATTATTTTATGTGAAAATGATTTTCGATTTTATCGGCCCAAGGAAAAAAAATGCACAAACAATTGATTTCCTCTAGTATTTTTTAACGTATGAGCCTTGAATTTTGTTTAATGGCATATTCAATTTTGAAATAATGTACAATGTATGAAACTTGATGAATTTGTGTTTTTTTTAATTGTAAAAGTCTTCAATTTATAATTTGTAAATCTTATGCAATGTTAAATAAATAAATAAATTTAAAAAAAAACTGCTAGGTAGAATTTTGAAATATTACGAAATTTAAACATCACTACCGGACTAGGGCTTCCAATTAACCGTCCGACGCAACTAACGGGTTTTTTTTTTTAATAAATAGACTGGCTTACCGGATTAGGCTGGATTTTTTTCAAAAAACCAATTGTAGTAGCACTTACCACACAAACCAATATTCCAAGACAAAAAAAATATAGGGCATTTTGATCACTTAAATTTGAACTAATAATGTGCATAAAAGAATAAAAAACTTTTTAACCAAATCTGCTCCCAATGTGAAGCATATTGACTTCAAATGAAGTTTATCCAAACAATGATTTTTTTCGAGAACTGCTTGTTACTCAGTTACTCAGTTGCTCGACCTCTCTTTTTTTGATGCGAGTAATTCAATGTTAAAAAATAGCTTTCTCTAAGCCCCGTTATTTTAGGATTGAAATAGAAGGAGGGAATATTTAAGTTAAATACATGCATGCTTTCCAATGACAAAATGCTGTTTGTACTGGCACTTGAATCTGTGAGATCCATCACGGAAGTCAACGACGTTGACCACTGCTCTACGGATCTGACTGATGAATAGTTGTATAAACCATCCATTCTACTAAAAGCGAAAAAAAGTTTTCAATATATCCCGGTTAATCATACAAAATAAACCAGTTTTCGTTTTTTTTTAAAACAGACAACAAGCCGGTTAACTTGTTTCGGTTTAAACCGGGTTAGAAGCCCTACACAGAACGCAAAAATTAACACAATAAGAAAAAATATTATTTTATTTCTTCTCCAGTATCATTTCGGTGTCTATTCGATTGCAAAAACATTAAAATAAACACAATTTAAATCGGAATAGTATCAATGTGTAATGTCCTACAATTCAGGAAGTGGTTTCAGTTGGTGTGTATAAAAATATTTTTATCTTTATATGTAAATGTCTTGAAGCACAAATTAGTGTCAAATAAAGTATTATTTAAATATTGAAATCTTTATTTTAGCACTCGCCTCTAACAACTTTTGATTTTATATATTTGATAATACCTATTAATTGTATCCTCAGGCTAAGCTCGTGCTTTTTGTTTAAAAATGTTTTTTTTTCATGTTGAAATAAAATTATAATAACTCATTCTTTGCATGCTATAAAATTGTTGTCTCTAAAAGTGATGCGAATTCTAAATAAAAAGAAACAAGATTTCTGTTTTTGTAACTTGGAACAAAAACCTTCGAATGTATGATTTATTTAAAAGACCTTGATACAATATAATGAGGACATAGAAGATTGAATACTCGTGTTTTTCAAACATTTTTTAAATCTGATTCTGTTTTACCGTCCACTTCTTTTGTTTCCTTGAGTAGTTTTTGGGATGTATTAAGAATTTTGTTGTGATAATGGGCCGCATTAATATTTTTTTGTGAAAAAATTTATATATTATATGTGAGCTGGTAATGTTTTTTACTTTGAATACGCAATCAATATTTTGGATCAATTTTATTGATAATCGATAAAGAGTAATACCACAAAGAAAGTAAATGTTTATATAACATGTATATTTTTGTACACGGAGGTGCTAATAATATTATTTGTAAGAAACTGTTATTTATTTTAAGAAAAAAGAAATATGTCAAAACGTTACTCATCTCTCGGTTTTTTATTTCGTTTAAATCAGCGTTGAAACAAAAGCAAAGATAATATGAAATTGTGAGTTCTAAAATACTGACTAATCTTGCTCATAAGAAAAGGCTTTGTGCAAAGTGTCATTTTTTTATATCTATTAAAAGATTGGTGACCCACTGGTACATTTGATGTGAAATACTTACAAAATAATGAAGAAACAAATTTTAGAGGAAGAATAATTCTGGAAAAAATCTATATTGCTTAAGGAATAGTCCACGCCTGGGAAGCAATCAAGCTGTGAATTTTTGACTAGTTTCACAGTTAAAATTAGTCTTCTTCTTTCTCAGCACACAAAAAGCGTCGTGCGGCACGCAATTTGTCAAGCATGGTGCTGAATATATAGAAAAAATACGTCAAATTGATACATCTTATTTACTCGGGAAAAAATCAGAAGAGAGTGACTGCAAGTGTGAGGTATGTAAAAAAAACATTTTTTCAAAGAAAATTAGACATAAAAAATATCACTTATATCTTTAAGTTTAAGTATTTCGACTGAGGGTGCTTGATGGAATTTCAATATCAAATTTGAATTGTTTGAATTTTGTACTTTTCCATGAGTTTTGTCGCTAGCGACCCGGGTTTCGCCTTTCGGCATCTTCAGGCATTCCAAGTGCACGGATGTACTTGAACTGACGCGTAGTAAACAGTTTGTATCGTTTATATACAAAAATATAAGTAGATCACTAAGTTAAAAGGCTATTAAAATGCAAATTGAATGTATACAATTTTCAATGAAGTAAGTGGGTTTGTTATAATTATGGGGATTTTTTGAAAATATTAATGACCAGATAATAACATAGGAATGTTTAAAATAAATCTAGGGTTTTATCCGACCTATTATTAATGAGTTGATTTGTTTTTAAGCCTTTGAATTAATATCTTTGAATCGATACAAACTGTTTACTACGCGTCAGTTCAAGTACATCCGTGCACTTGGAATGCCTGAAGATGCTGAAAGGCGAAACCTGGGTCGTTAGCGACAAAACTCATGGAAAAGTACAAAATTCAAACAATTCAAATCTTTAAGTTTGTTATAAAACCTGGTAAAACTACCACAAAAATAATAATACACACGTTTTTCCTAATGACCCTGAATTAACTAAGTTTGCGGTAAGATAATTTATATCTTATCAGTTGATTTACCATGACAATGGATTCAGTTGTTAAAAAAGATTACGTGATCATAGAAACATATATATTAATAGAAATTATACTTTGAAACGTGAGTAATAGATTTGCGGTTTCTTAAAAATTGATTAATATAATTAGCACTTCGAGGGTCAGTCGCCTTGCTTAATTTAATTATTTACCTAAACTTTTATATTTGCTCATAATATTTTGTCGATGCAATTCTAATGTTATGTTATGTATTATGCGAACAGGTTTCTTTATTAAATTACGTGATAGCGAGCTGTTGTAAAATCATTAAGACGATTAGTGTGGTCTTTATGCAAATATTTAAGTTTTCACAAAAATTTTCAAATAATAAAAAATAGTTTATCGAAAGCGAATATTTTTTCATTCTTCAGACAGTTTTAATCATTTTATTTACACATATTATACATAGATAAATCATATATATAATAAGGTGCATGTATTCTTATTTTGAAACATTCTCATAAAAAAACATATACATAAGTACTCGCTTTCATGTGTTTGATTTCCAGTGTTAAATTAAAAAAATAAAACAGTTTTGATGCTCTTTCATAATATATATACATCTTCAATATATAATATATTAGAATAACTTAATATTATATATATTTTTAATGATTTGATTTTATTGATGACATAAATATGTATAAATTAATATTAATATATAAATATTTATAAAAGAAAGCAAATATTGTACATAGTATTAAAAAAATATTACAAAATTATCAACAGAAGTATAAATTATTTGTTTACATATTAATAATAAGTAAAAACTCTTTTTCTTCCGCTACCATTAGTAAGGTATATAAACACCTATATTGGATAGTATTTTAAATAGAAGTTATATAAATTGAATGAGAGTTCTATCAACAACATATTATTATTCAATCAAAATTTGTTTAATCCTGAATATTCGTCTTATGTGTAATTTAAAAAAATAATTGAAAACTGAAAAAAAAATACGTTAAAAAATATGATTGAACTTGTTTGTGGGTAACATGTTTTTTTTATTACATATTTAAGAAAAATATTCTTCTCAATGTGATAAGCAAACCAGGTACTTATTATTTGATGACACAATAAGTATTTTTATAAAAAGACTTAATATAACTTAACTTTGCCAGAATTCATAATTTATTAATTATTTTCTTTAACTGCATGTTATGCATATGAAAATATATTCAAAGAAGTTGATTAAATTTAAATTTAAATCTGCATTTGCTTCTTTAGTACTAGGTACTTTATTTGTTTTTTTTTCATAAGAATAACTAGCTTACTTACTTAAAATTTAGATTTTAGAAACATTCATGTATTGATATGGATAGTTAACAAACCCAGTTAAATAGAACTTGTAAAAATAGTAAAATTTATCAAAAAGCTCGTCACAAGTGTGTGCAGATATTTATCTCTGATTAATAACGTCGGGCTTGTTTATACAAGGACACTTTACTCAAAGCAATAAATAGTTCACGAATAATTATTTTCCCAACAGATGTTTGGACAGTTAGCAATGTTTTCATATAAATTATAATCGAATAATTTTTTCCAATGTTTATGTTATTAAGTGTGACACATGTTTTTTCTCGTTTAGAAAAAATCTACCTTAAAAAAATATTAAAAACGAAGACATCGATTTCAATTCTACTTTTGAGAAATCGAAGAGTGGATTTTTTCTTTCTTTTGGGTGCGAGTAAAAATTACTAACCAATTACTTGTGCTTGGGGAAGATAATCATAGCATATTTAATCTTTATATAATTTTTATGTTAGGGAGCCACTCTTCCTATTTACGATGATATTTTCTATTAGGACTCTTAATTATTTATTAGGATATTTCAAACGTTGTTTTTTCAATCGATCATTGAATGTCTAGCCAAAGTCAAAGATGTGTGTTCAGCCGTATCCTCCTTACCCTAATACAATTCTCGAAAGGGAGCTAAAGAAAAGCGATAAACTTAATACTTGTCCTTTCCTTAAAACATACAAATATATTATATGTTTTCCAGGTTAAGCGATTAATTCCATTTTCAAACAGTTTTCGTTAAACGAATTATATGGAAGAACTCTATAAAAAGTCCATAATCATAGCTTACAAAAGTAAACAATACATAAAAAATACACATTTACATACTAATTTTATGATTATTTAATCATTTTTATTCGTGTTAACCAAAAATGTTATGTAGTTATTCAAAGTTGGCTCCAGGAATCAGCTAATATAAAAAATGTAACGTGAAATTCGATAAAAAATAAAAGATCAATGGCGAAAGCACAGATAACACTTCTAAAACATTTTCTGGAGTTTTCTATACTGACACTTTTTGAAAGAAAATATGACATCCATCAATTGAAAAATGACATAGATGTATCGGAAAAATAATCCTTTAGAATTCATACACATATTTTATATCTTATATATTTGATAGTGTCGTCTTCGCCGTACCTTTGAATTCACTGATCCTCGATACTTCCAAAAAACTACAAGGGTTTCGATTATTGGTCCGCAAAGCGCTTAAAAGAATTTTTATTTTTAATAAAAATGCATAACCAAAAAAATATTATTTCATGAATAATAATCTAAGAAATCGATGAATTAAAACAAATTAATGAATTAAACGTTTTGTAGTAATTTGGAAACTTTCTGCTTGTGAAAATGGTTTTTTCCTAAAATAAACAAAATGCCTTATATTTTAAACACTTCCATTTTTTATAAAACCCATGTGGAGCATATTGACTCTTTATGGAGCTTATGTCAACAAAAGTCTTTCCACGAGAACTGCGTGTTACTTAGTTTCTCAATTTTTCTTTTTCAAAAAGAGTAGAAATATAATGATAAAGCTACAGGTAAATTAACAGGTAAAATAATCGCTCTCACTACGCCCCGTTAATTGAGGGTTGGATGGGTATAAGAAATTCTGTTCTTACTAGGACTTGAAACCGTTAGATACGTCACGGAAGCCAATAACGTTAACCGCTACTCCACGGACCCCCTACATGAAACTAATCAGAAGTCATATAAACATTATTTGTCATCTGACATGTCAAATCAAATCAAGTATATTTGCGGCGGTCAGTAATTTTATTCGTTTTTAATAGCTGTCAAATAAATAAGTATGAGGAATTTTATTGATATTGTATTTCAATAGCTAGTCAAGTCTTATTGGTAAGGAATTGTTAGATTACATTCCGACACTTAAATAAAGGTTTTCAACGACTCGCCTAAGCGACTGTCACAACTGGATTATTTACGAGAAGCACGGACGAAATATTCAGTATTCCGTGCAATGAGTGATGTCATTTTAATTCTTCATAGTGATATCTCTATAGTTTACACCAGTGGTTGACAATCTACTACCCGCGGGTAATTGGATTACCGACTTCGCATTTTGAGTTACCAGTCAAGAAATTATGATAATATTTTTTTATCAAATAACTTATTTAAGAAGACCAAGGAAACCACCAATAACAATAGTATATGTGTGTTTTGAATTTACACATATATATGATGCATTATATATAAATATATTTATTATTTTCTAAAAATGATTTTTTAAAAGAATACATGGTAGAAAAATATTTTTATCTTTTACCCACTAATCAAATTTATTAAGTCTCAAAAAAGGTTGCCGACCACTGATCTACACTCTACACCAGTGGTGCCCATGGTGTACCTTGAGTGTGACTTGCGGGTTTTCAAAAGAGTTTTTCGGCGGCACAATGGGCTTTTTAAAAATTATAATAAAAACAACTTTTTTTATGTTACTATTAACCCTTTTAATGCTGGAGGCCTTCCTTACCTATGCGAAAAATGCGCCGGGCCGATTTTTCGGCCCAGCGCTTCAGATACCAAATTTATACCTAGTAAATTTTTATTTGTATTATGTGAGTTATTCAACAGATACGTAAAATGCACCCGGCCGATTTTTCAGCCCGGCATATCAATTTATCCCATCGGCCCATATCAATCTTTTCGCAATGTAACGTGACATTATAGATTAACTCACTTTTTTCACATGCATGCGAAAAAATTTGGTACTTTGTAAAATAATAAAATATGTATTTTTTTTTCATTCCATGACTACTAATAGATTTTACTACATAATGACATAAAAAGTGTTTCAAAAATAATATGTTTTAACTGTTTTTTTAAAGGGGAACTTAGTTTTATTTGTTTTAAATTTTCTTTAATCAACGTTAATGTTTTTATTGTTGTATCATGTTTGTAAAATGCAGATAATATCTCCGAATATTATTTCCATGAATCATAGAGAATACAAGTATTTTTCTTTTAAGTTCCTAAGCAATGCTTTTTAACAATGTTTTTGAAAAATTGTAAAAGACGATTTTTTCTATAAAAACGCTTGGCAATTTTAGCATATGCACAGCAAAATCGTCCGACATTAAAAAAGTAAAGTAAAGAAACTATTTTCATTTTTTTATTATTTATTCTGCTGCTGTGAATTTGTTTGAAATTTTAGCGAATTCCTAAATAGATTTTTTTAGTTGATAGAAATATACATATTTCCTTTTGCCACTTACATATTATATAATACTATTTACAAGGTCATTTTTATGAAACAATACGCTCTAAATTTAGTCTTAATTTCGAGCTCACTGTGATAGGTCATCCGCGTCCTAAATTACATATGCAACTTTAATAAATATTGTTATAGTTTTTAGTAGTGAATTTTTATTATTATTATATTTTATCTGTATGGTGATTTGATTTTACTTATATTGTAGAACTTGTTTATACAATTTGGCAAGCTAATTTAGGAACATAAACAAATTTTACAATGGAAATGTGGCACATGACTTACAAATGGTGCACACCACTGCTCTACACGGTATGTAAGAAACGTTGTTACCAAAATTATTAAGCTTGTATTGCAATAAAGCGTTTTCTGTAGAGACATTAATCACGAAGCGGTGTAACATGTAATTGAGACGTCAATAAAAATGTCAGGTTTATATGAAGTTTTTTTTTCAAAGATTTTATTCCTGCATAACAAAAACAATAAAAATATTGAAAAGGTTCTTTGAGGTAATGTATTTCTTGAAGGATAATTCAACCTGGGATTATGCTGTTATTTTTTATGGTGACTTTTACAATAATAAAAAAATACTTAATTTACAATAATAAAAAAATATTTTACAAATTGATTGTTTAAATCAGTAGTTTTTAACCTTAATGAAGTAACGGCTGCCATTTAGATTTGCGATAATAATAAAAAAATCACTCAAGACTAATATTAAAAAAACAAGATTTCAGTATGACATTACATTAATTAAATAATTTTTGCATCACAACAAATTATATATCTTCTCTATATATATAAAGATCTCGTGTCACGGTGTTTGTGGCCAAACTCCCCTGAAACGGCTTGACCGATTTTTATGATTTTTTTAATGTATATATTTGTTAGATATGGGAATAGGTTGTAAAGTATATTTCATCCCGCTAGGTGAAGGATGTCCCTATCAAGAATTTTTTTTCAATATTTTTGACGTCCGTCGTTCGTATTTCAAACAGAACGAAATTATTTATGTTGTTGAATGACAGATGGCGCTAAGTGCGCAGCAACTTAAGTCCAAAATAAGCAAGTTGTTTATGACTCATTAGTTACGTTTGATACGTGCCATGGTTACGTCAAACAAACAAAGGGTATTGTAAACAATTATCAAGTGAATTTGTAATAGTCGTCACAAAGCATTTCTTTAACTGTGAAACAATTATGCCACCTAAAAGACTAGCTATTAGTTGATCTAGACCTCAAGCACGAAAGAAAACGGCATCACGAGCTTCAGAAACAGACGAGCATGTTTGGAAACCGTTCGAGCTCGCACTGCTCAAGCCCAATCGTCTGATACAATGATATGCAAACAACCTTTTTGACCGTGATTTGCAACGAGAAACACAATTTGATGTCGACAAATTGGGTACATTCGTTCAAACAAATCTTCCGAAATTGGTCCCAGAACAACGCATAGCGTATGACAGAATTATGCATGCAATCAATCACAAACCAAAACGTTGGATCACGAAACAATATTGCATTGGCAATCGTTTCATCTGCAATTGTAGCAAATCTTTTGGATGGTGGTCAAACAGCGCATTCAGCAAAGAAATTGCATTTGAAAACCAACATGCAATATCAAAAAAAGTCCTGATTGATGAAGTACTTTAATCACATCAACTCATTAAATGGGACGAATTTACTATGGCGCACAAAAAGGCATTGAAAAATCTTCACTATATGTATATTAAAAGATTTGAGAGGTAACCTTTTTTATTGTCTGTGATTTTCGACGAACTCTATCAGTTATACCACGTTCAACAGTTGCTGATGAATCAAGTGCATGTCTCAAATCATCAGATTTATGGTGACATGTGCAGAAATTGACTTTGAAAGCTAATATGCGTGTAGAATTACAATATGACGCATCCGCTCAACGTTTCAAAAAACAATTGTCGGATATTGGTAATGAAAAATGAAAATCGATGAATCCACATATTGCAACCAAGCTTTTGTTAAATTACAGGAACCATAAGCGAATTGATGCACAAAGTTTTCCAAAATATCGCACAGAATTACAAAAATCATCAGTGGCTCAGTGAACGTGTAATATTAGCAGTCAAAAACAACGATGATAATACCATCAACTTCAGGATTCCAAACGAAATACCAGGCAAAGAAACAACGTATAAGTCCATCGATACTATAAATTGATCAAGACGAAGTTGTCAATTATCCAACTGAATTCTTAAACTCACTTGATTTGCCAGGCATGCTACCGTACGTTTTAACACTGAAAATTGGCGTACCTATTATTCTTCTCCGAAATATAAATCCACCACGACTTTGCAACGGTACCAGGCTTTCAGTGAAAAATTAATGAACAGTATCGTCTAAGCTCAAAGCATCAGACAAAAAAATAATATATATCCAAAAGCAATTATATAAACATAACTAAAACACAAACACTTTCTTTCTTTGAGTGGCATTGCAACGCATGGCGGGTCAGCTAGTAATAAATAATATTATTACCATTTCAATAAAACATATTATAATAATTACAGTAGGATTGTGAAAACACGAGACTTAACATGAATTTAAATATAGGCAACAAACAAATTCAAAGTGTACTTTTTAAATTTCATTTGATTTTTTTTATTTCACTTTATTTTTAGCTTGTATAACTGCTCAGTTGATAATAAAACGATTATTTGATTTAAAGTTTTTCCATATCCGCTCCCTATACAGAGCATACGGTAGCCAAATTGTTACTCCAAGATTCCCTGTCTGTAGCCAGTCTCTTTGCTTCCTCCACGTCATCCTAGCGTCCCGTAGCACCGCTGAGTACATCCTGTGGACAGTCATCAGTGGCCTTCCACGACGTAGGGATCCATCTGGTTGGTTTTTTCACTTTTATTTAATGGATAAAATATGTGACGTCTTGGAATTTATCTGCTGCCGGTATAAGGTTGAATTGAATTTTTCTGATTTTGAAGATGGCGACACGGTAGACTTATTGGCACCCGCTTCCACTAGCATTTTTGTAATTAATTGTGTTTGAATTTTGTTATCAGGTAACCCGTAATATCAATTGTAACATTGTTTTTCGATACCGATGTGATTTTTGTTTTTTTCTTCTTGCTCTTTGGGAAACGAACCGTACAGGACGTGTGTGGGGTACTTCCCGGTCTCTGGACGTAGTACCAGAGACTTTTAGTTGTAAATTCACTTGCAGTTATTTTTCTTTTGTCGTTTTGTTTTTTTTCCGAGATGAAAGAAATAATATTTTTCCATTTCGACGAAAATTAAATTCCATTTGTTCTCTGCGCAGAGTTTAACGTCTAGTTTTTTTTTTGCATTTATAAAATCGTGTGAGCAAGCTAGATTGTATAATAGTTATTGTGTATTGTAATAAGCCGTCCTACATCCTCTCTATCACCTGATGGCCAGGGTGTGGGACGGTGAGCGTTGTCCTAGGGACTGGGTGGACGGTGAGGTGTTAGCACTCCACAAAAAAGGTGATCCCCTCAGCTGTAACAATTACCGAGGCATAACTCTTCTCAGTATTCCTGGGAAGGTAATGGCACACATTCTCTTGGCGAGAATAAGAGGTCCCATTATGAAAATACTTAGGAAAAATCAAGCGGGCTTCCTCCCTGGAAGGTCATGTGCGGACCAAATACACAATCTTCGATGTCTCCTCCAGCAGAGCAATGAATTTAACAGTGCTCTTGCTTGTTGTTTCGTCGACTATGAGAAGGCATTTGATAGTCCGCACAGACCCTCTTTGTGGAGGATACTGGATGCCTACGGGATTCCGCCAAAGATTGTGGCCATTATCAAATCCTTACATGAGAATAGTGCATGTTGTGTGAGAATCGGTGACTCAAATACCGAATGGTTCGGGGTCACAACCGGAGTGAGACAGGGGTGCGTTCTTGCACCGTTCCTGTTTATTATTATCTTTGACTTCATACTTCGCAGGTCAATTCCGCCTGATCGAGGTGTAGCTGTTGGTCCCGGTCTGAAGCTGTGTGACCTTGAATATGCCGATGATGCTGTAATATTCGATAAATCCATTGAGGGCATCCAGGAGACTATTGATGGGTTAGGAACTAACTCAGGTCGCATTGGTCTAAAAATTAATACTAGTAAAACCAATGTGATGTGTAACCAAACCTGTCATGACTCTGATAGGACCCTTACCAGCGCGGGACAGATCATCGAGAGGGTTGACAGCTTCAGATACCTCGGCGTACATATCCCCGAAGACGGTAGTACAAAAAACGAGCTCGCCATTCGTTTAGGAATGGCTGGAGCCACATTCAACTCAATGCGGACTGTCTGGGACACACAGCTGTACTCGATTAAAACCAAATGCCACTTGTTCAACGCTTGCATTCTGCCGGTAATGCTTTACGGTTGCGAATCATGGCACCTGACGAAGACTCAGAAAAACCGTATACTGAGCTTCGAGAACAGATGCTTGCGTCGGATAATGGGGGTGAGGTGGTTTGATTTTGTGAGGAATTCAGAGATAAGGGAGCGTGCAAGACAGCGTCCCGTCACGTCAGTGGTTATGGAGAGACGTTGGAACTGGCTGGGTCACGTGCTGCGGATGCCTCCGGAAAGCCTCAATCCTGCCTGCCTCTTCTTTCGACCGGTGGGATTCCGGCGTCCTGGACGTCCATCGGGTACTATCCATAGGATGTACTCGGCGGAACTGAGGGATGCTGGCATGTCATGGGAGGAAGCAAAGCTATTGGCGGGAGACAGGGAAACATGGAGGTGCCGCGTGGCGGCCATATGCTCCACATAGGGAGCGAACATGGTCAAAGAAGAAGAAGTAATAATTCAAAATTTTGTTTGTTAAATATTCTATGTAATAAGTTCGGTGATTGCAAGTTTCTTAAATAAATGTTTTCGTGATAGTAGAGCGATGTTTGATTTAATATCTACCTACCTGTGGACTTCGAGTTTAGGCAAGCGGTATTTGTCGTAATGACTTTTATTAGTGGGGATTTATTCTTGGGGTTTAACATCGTGAACAATAGTAAAAATTTCTAACAATAAATGAAACTCGCTCAAAAATAAATTACGAGTAATGTTAATGGCTTTATTTAATCTTTATTTAGAAAATAATAATTCACCAGAAAAATATTTATCAAAGTTTTAAATTAAAAGAATGAACATTTGTAAAAATTTTACCATGTAAATATGATGGGAATCCCGTAATTTACTGAACACTTTTTCAATGCCGAATTTATCGGGTAAAGAATACCAGGTGACGTTCTGTGGTTGCTAACTCTAATCGCTGTGTAATTAATGCCATTGATATTATCAGAAAACATGGTACATATTAATATTTTTATACTTAATAAATCGTAAATCGTGAGCATGTTTTTTTTAATCTATGGTCCTACTTACATGAGGATAAATCCTTTCATAACATGTTTTTTTATGAAGCTTGTTAAATATTATTAGTTAAAAGTAATGTTTTATACTCACCCTTTAAAATATACGGTAAATTTTGTAAAGAATTTTAATATAACTATGACCACGTTAGAAAACCACAATTTCATCGTAATTTAATTGAAACGAATTTATGAGCAAAGTATGTATGAAGTAATTATGGGTCTTCAATTGAAGTGAATAATTTCTATAAAACTGTATTTTTAAATATAAGTTAGAATGTTAAAATAGTTAAAAAGATGTGTTGTGTATCTTTTTTCAACAGTATATAAAGCTATGTGAATGTAAGTAAAAATAGTTCTAAGGGCGTGACGCCGAAAAAATACATATTATCAAAGGTATTGCTAAAAACATTCATATATTTTTTGACATTCAATTAAAATAAATCTAAGCCAAGTAAATGAAAATTCATTCAATGTGTATGTGTTTTTTTTTAAACCATGTCCGCTCCCAATGTGGAGCATATGGACACTTAATGGAGCTTATCTCAACAGAAGTGTTTCTACGAAAACTGCTTGTTACTCAGTTGCTCAATCTCTCTTTTTCCAAAGAGAGTAGGGATAGAAGGATAGGGCTACGACAGGACTAGTGGTAAGCTAATCGCTCTCAATACTTCCGTTCATAGGATAGGATGGGTGAGAAGGGGGAATTCAAGACATCACATACATCCATGCCTTTGAACAGAAATTCATAAATCGATTGAAAAATCAATTTATAAAACTGTCCGTACCGAGATTTGAACCCGTGCTCTCCGTAGCCGAAGCCAGCAACGTTGACCACTCGACCACACAGGCGGCAATGTGTATGAATAAATATTTTTTTCTGATAGAAAAAAAAATGAATTTTGAACTGTTTTGAAACATCATTAATTTTCCGCTGTGTTCTAGTTGGTTAGACCTTGCTCTACCGACCAGCTGGGTCTGGATTCGACTCCCGGCAAGGTCAATGTCAAATTTAGATGTTTCAATTTAAATTTGAAAACTTAGGCACGCGTGTTTTGTAGTGTAAATACATCTCGAGTGACTGACAAAAAAAATCTCATTGAGTTTTATTTTAGTATTTGGCACATTGGCATAAGCTGTGTTGCCAAATATTTTTCTTTTAAAATTTAAAAAAATTAAATATACTATATTTAACATTCCGTTTCTTTCAAGAATCGTCTTTGTTTATTTATTTTTTTCTTAAATGGTGACATTACTCGCGATTTATTTTCGGAGCGAGTTTCATTTATTGTTTGAAATTTCTACTATTGTTCACGATGTTAAACCCCAAGAATAAATCCCCACTAATAAAAGTCATTACGACAAATACCGCTGGCCTAAACTTGGAGTCCACATGTAGGTAGTTATTAAATCAAAACATCGCCCTACTATCACGAAAACGTTTATTTAAGAAAATTTGCAATCACGAACTTATTACATAGAATATTTAACAACAAAATTTTGAATTATTACAATACACAATAACTATTACAAACCTAGCTTGCTCACACGATTTTATAAATGTAAAATAAAAAAAAATGACGTTAAACTCTGCGCAGAGAACAAAATGGAATTTAATTTTCGTCGAAATGGAAAAATATTATTTCTTTCATCTCGAAAAAAAACACAAAACCACAAAAGAAAAATAACTGCAAGTGAGTTTACAACTAAAGGTCTCTGGAAGTATCCTCCAGAGACTGGGAAGTCTCCCAACACACGTCAGGTGTGGATGGTATCCCAAAGAGCAAGGAAGAAAAAACCAAAAATCACCTCGATATCGAAAAACAATGTTGCCATTTAAGACCATTAACAATAAACAATAAACAATTGATATTACGGGTTGCCTGATAACAAAATTCAAACACAATTAATTTAGCTACACATTTTTTTAAAATCCTGCCAGTTTTCCTCACAAAAGTGGTTGTGGAAGCGGGTGCCAATAAAAACCCAACCTTGACAAACCACTCTGCCTTCTTTGGCACGAAGCTCCTTCGAGCACTTTAAAAAAAACTGGTGACTTCCAAACAAATTTCCTTGCTGCTCGACTCTCTCGTCAGCATCTTCTGGTAACGCAGACCGCATGATCTGCACGACGTCCAAACGCGACCAGTGCTCCCTCACGTCTCACGGTCCATGCATGAATGCAGCCTACTTCCCAGGACAAGCCAGTGGGTGGCAGCCACTCCAGGGCGAAGAGCTGCGAGGCGGCCACAGGATCCCGGATCACCCAAAGTGTTCCTCCGGCGAATCCATCCAGTCCTGATCACGGCACTGTGTTCCCATTGAACGACTTCTGGCGTGTCTCGGCGCATCCTGCCCGAATCTCGCCAGGTCTCCCCGTGGAGCTGCACTCTGCTTTCCTCGGCGAAGTTAGGACGTCAACATCATCTGGTGAGAAGGGCAGCACTTCCAATCGCTTTGGCAACGTCGCGTCTGCAAAACTAACGATTATACGGCATCGAACGGCTCGATAGACTTAATTACACATTAATGAATGTACTTAACACGGCAACAAAATTACAGTTGAATTTAAGAAAGTTGGACGCCACATCATTTTTATTACAAAAATAATGATGAAAAAAATTAACTTGAGAAACAACTTGATTTTTAAATTCAATGATTGCAAATCCCCATCCAGAGCAAGAGATCTCAAGGCGTGAAGTCCCGAAATTGTCGAACTTCGAAAGCCCCACGTTGGGCGCCACTTGACATTACTCGCGATTTATTTTCGGAGCGAGTTTCATTTATTGTTTGAAATTTCTACTATTGTTCACGATGTTAAACCCCAAGAATAAATCCCCACTAATAAAAGTCATTACGACAAATACCGCTGGCCTAAACTTGGAGTCCACATGTAGGTAGTTATTAAATCAAAACATCGCCCTACTATCACGAAAACGTTTATTTAAGAAAATTTGCAATCACGAACTTATTACATAGAATATTTAACAACAAAATTTTGAATTATTACAATACACAATAACTATTACAAACCTAGCTTGCTCACACGATTTTATAAATGTAAAATAAAAAAAAATGACGTTAAACTCTGCGCAGAGAACAAAATGGAATTTAATTTTCGTCGAAATGGAAAAATATTATTTCTTTCATCTCGAAAAAAAACACAAAACCACAAAAGAAAAATAACTGCAAGTGAGTTTACAACTAAAGGTCTCTGGAAGTATCCTCCAGAGACTGGGAAGTCTCCCAACACACGTCAGGTGTGGATGGTATCCCAAAGAGCAAGGAAGAAAAAACCAAAAATCACCTCGATATCGAAAAACAATGTTGCCATTTAAGACCATTAACAATAAACAATAAACAATTGATATTACGGGTTGCCTGATAACAAAATTCAAACACAATTAATTTAGCTACACATTTTTTTAAAATCCTGCCAGTTTTCCTCACAAAAGTGGTTGTGGAAGCGGGTGCCAATAAAAACCCAACCTTGACAATGGTTTGGTTTATTTTATAATAAAATTAATTATATATTGATTGAAGCATTATAAACTGCTAATTTTTATACCAACAGAACAATACAATAACTATTTTTGAAGATAATAAAGAAACTTTTGCGTTAAATATATGTTATATTGAACAGACTGGAAAAACATTTAGAAATATATAGATATCGAATTTTTAGGAAAGCTATTGACAAATGCATACATATTTTAAAGTAAAAAAAAATTATAAGCAGCCAGCTGTTGCATGTTTCTGTAAAATACAGGTTGAAGACATTGGCTCGGGGATAAACAAAGTATACGGTGTTCTGTAACGCTGTGACGATAAAGATTTCCACTTTAATGCGTTATATGGTCATTTACGTAATGCCCTAAATATTTAAAGATTTCGTCAATATTTTACGATAGATGAAATGTTGAACCTGTCAATAATGATGAAGGTATTATTGATTACATATTTTATTGGATATGCCTTAATTGGTAATGTGCAGGTATGATCATTTTGAATTTAGTTAAGTACATACTTCCTGCAATAATAACACATTAAGGCTTAAAAATCTTATGATAATCTAAGAAAGACATGAATTTACTGATCGATATATCAATTTAATATGAAATCATATAACGGAGTATTCAATTAAACATATGCTGATAACGTAATTATTATCTTTCCATGATGGTTCAGAAATAGGTTTTAAGGCCAGATTGTATCGGTCGAGAATGGATGTCAATACTTACGTCATTTTCCCGGTATTTTACGGAAAACAGTTATCAATCTTGTGTTATGGGCTAAATTTTTCTATTTTTATTTAATAAATTTTACTGTACTGTAAATCAATTGATATATAATTGGTTTAAAAAATTGTATGCATTTTTAGTAGCATAAGTCATTCTACACTGGAATCACTTTTTACAAGGTAAATATGTTCCAAATAAAGGATTCAATCCCGGTATCCCGGATCCCACATCCAGAAATCCCGGAATTACGACAATACTAATCCCGAAAAAATCTGGGAAGAGCTAAAAAGAAACAAAATCGGCAAAAGTTTTCTCAATCCGAATCTCAATTAATACACGATTTTATGTTCAATCCTGAAATCTGAGGATTACTAAAAGGGTCCGGTATTAGATACACTAGTTCCAAGGAATACCGCTTAAAACTACAATTAGGTTTTATTGTATAATAGTCAATACAGGACACCAAAAAAAAAATATATTTATTGTATCTTAATTTTATTTAAAAAAATACCTTTACTCACTTTCACTATCATACATTAAACGAATAAGCATACGCAAATTTGACATGACATCGCTTTCGTAATTTGAGATATTCTAAGCCTTTCCAAATTTTTGGGCATACACTATAAAACCTCTCTTCGCAAAGTACCAAGAAGTAAGCACATGCAAGAGATCTAGCACCGTATTATTTCAAAACCGTATAAAAAGGAACATAACTACAACTTTACCGAAGAGAGTAACAACGTAATGTTTTTCTATGTAAGTCCTAAGTAAGTCGTATTGTTATATTATAATTGACCATGTTGATATACAGAATATTTCACATATATTATATAATCATTTTCCTTTATAACGTAATTTATTTGTATTTAACTTTAGTTACATGCGAGCTTGAATAAATGTAATATGTAAAAAAAAGATTTCATCAAATGTCCTGTATATTTAAAATACTTACACCTAAAGGTGACAGTATAAAAAGCATTTTTTTTTAATTTTAAAAACTCAGACTGTCTTTTTAGTATGCGTGTTCCTATTACATATACTCTCATATTTTTCCTCACCAATAGGATGAAAAAATATTTTTTTATTTTCCTAGAGGCACCTTATTTTTCTAAACTGATGGACTACGATGATAGTATACGTGTTCAAATAAACGGCATCTGAAACATCGTCATAATAAAAAGGATGCTAACGGAAAACGAAGTATCCTGACTTGGGCTTGCAACACTGGAAGAATATTCCAATACCAGTATTTCACTTTTTCCTTTTAAATACCGGCATTACCGGTATTTTAGCTTTTAAAAGTCGGTATTTTGGTTTTGGAAAACACCATAAATACCGGGATCCCGATTTGATTAATACCAGTATTGTAATCCCTTATCCCAACCATCAAAACATCAACTTTAAAGATTACATAGGCAAGCTTTATTATCGATATGCAAATTGAGAAATAAAATTAAAACAGTGCTGCATTTCAAGTATATGATTTCTTTTACATTGTTTTGATAAAACAAAAGATCTCTGACACTTTCTTAGATTAATACTCGTATGAAGTTTAATAATTCAGTTCCCTAAAATTTCAAAGCCGTTCGTGCTTTTTTGATACGGCAAGTATTACATACAAGGGCTATATTTATATTAATAGCACGACTTCTTTCTCCCAGAACAATCAACAAACAATAGTTCACATATCCGGAGTATGACCCAATCAACTTCATTGTAAATTCACAAAAGAAGATGTTTCGACAATTTAAAAATTAGCATGAACAAATACAGCCATTAAAAAATAATGCGTACCACATAAACGTGGTCAAAAATATTTGATGTCACCGATCTCTTAAAGATGATTATTTTTGCGGTTATAGACAATAGAATATTTATAAGAATACGCAATAGAATGTATTTAGAAATATTTAATCGCTAGTGTATGCATGAATAGTTTTTTTATACTTATTCAAACTAGTAACATAACTAATTACTTTCATGTTTCCAATGGTAACTTTGTGTTAAGTTAATTTTTAATATACAATTAAAATTAATAACGATTTTTTTCCCAGGCTATGCAACTTATTGTGACCCGTTTTTTGTACTCGGAAAAACGGTTGTAAGATTATTTACGAATAAAGTAAAACTTGATTCTTATAATAAGCTTAACTGAATAAAGAAAAAACTGGTTAGGGTTTTTCTTACCTACTGGGCGCAACGAGAGGTAAGATAAACACACTAATAATATGGTTGCAAATCACTAATTTTTTAATGTTTGATTTTAAAAATTGCAGATCATAAGGTTACATTTATAACCAATAAATGCTTTGACATGACTTGTGGGGTGAATTTTGATTTCAAAATAAAGGTGTAAGAATTTCACGTTTTGTCCGAAGTACAGTCAATCCTCTTTTTATGTGATTTCGAAGTTATGCGGTATTTTAAAAAATATATTTTTTTTAAATTCACTTTATTAACGCAAAAAATATTACATCAAGAGCACGTATCGTTGTTTTTTAGATATAAAATTATTAGTATTAGCCATTAATAAATCATTAGTATTAGCCGACATATGGATAAAATTACGATTTTGAACTGTTTAAACCATGTTGCATCTGCCACCGCCGAATTAAGTCCACGTACTTTAAATTCATGCTGGAAAGCAGTGTGGTAGAGGTCTGCACGGGCCCGGGCCCTTACCCGGCCCGCAATTGAGATTCGGGCTCCAAAAAATATTTAAGATTATGTTCGTGTTCTATTACCAGTTCTATAGAGAATCGTATTGATGTATTCGATAAGAATACATCAATTCGATAAGAATCCAGTTCTATAAGAATCGTATTGATGATAATCGTAATGAGTATAAATCTGAGCTTCGGGTCGGGTTCGGGTAACAAGTGTGGTATAAGACTCGGGCCCGGGCTGGGTCGGGTCTAAGTCTTTCGGCCCGAGCAGACCTCTACAGTGTGGCCTGGGTGTGTGTACCAGTCGATGAAACCATTGAAACATCGAAAATATCAGTTGAAATTATTACTTTAGCACGTGAACTCGGTGGAGAAGGGTTTGATACATTTAGTGAAAATGATATCGACGACTTACTTATGGAAAATGCTATAAGTAACAATGATGTCATTAATTTAACTTTAACTATTGACAAAAAACCAGAAAACGATGACGAAGTGGAAGAAGTTCCAGTTTCCTTTACTGCAAAAATAACTTAATAAGGTTTTCAACTTTGCGGTGAATTCTAAATGATTTTCTAACTTATTTTATTTCACTTTTAAGGTGTTCACTGTCAATACTTGGTGGAATGGCATTATAATAAATATTATAATTATTATAATTATAATTATAATAAAAAAATTTATTTCAATTTAAATTTGTATAAATATCACTGTTTTTGTATTTTTCTTATCAGTTGATAATGCTCGCGATGAGCGAAACCGGTCCTGATCTAATAAATTTTATGTGGAAAAAGTACTAAAAATGTTTTATTATTTTTATTATTTTATTTCATTTTAATTTTCCGAAACTTTTTTTTATGAGATTCTGGGTATATTTGAACTCGCTGTTTCAATGTTATGCGGATTTCAAATTTCATGGAATGTTCGTCCACTTTTCATACGGAAGTTAAGTCTTATTTATGCGGTAGACTGTGGAACGTATCTACCGCATAAAAAGAGGATCGATTGTATTTTATCTTTCTATTCCTAAGAATAGAAGTATGACTAAACTTGTTAGTGTGACAAAAAAATACTGAATTCGGATTAACCTAATAATTTTGAACGTGTTGGTTAGCTTAGTTAGTATTATTGTAATCTACGTCTAGGCTGATTTTGTACATTCATTTCGCTGAGAACACCGTTTCAATGGCCATCAAACGGAATAACATAATATATCTATCCTATTTGTAATAATAATAGAAATATTTTTCACATGTGTTTATGATGTCCAAAAATGTCCCTCCTACCTTACAAACCCTTAAATAACTTGGCATAGTGTGAGCGATAAGCTAACCACTAATCTATCCTTCTATCATAACAAAGAATTTTCGTAGAAAAAACTTCCGCTAAGGTACCTCTATTATAAGGCTGCATACTCTACATTGTGAGCAAATATGAATTAATATAATATAATATATATATATGTACACAAGTCGTTATGTGTTTCATGTGTCCCTTTGTGTTATATATATTTAATCAATATATACTTGGTCGGGTGATAAGGAATTTTGTGTGCTTGCATAAAGTAATATTTTATCAATAATATGTTTGAATTGATATTTTTAAAAGATTAAATTTATTTATAAATTGCGTAATTTAAGAAGATTAAAAAAATATGCATTCGATGAGTAAAACACGTTTCCGAAACGATTTAAAAAATAATTTATCAGTTGAAATGATTGCGAATCCCAGAACAAACTCTAACGCACGGCAAAAATATGTATAATGACAAATTTTATGTGTAATATTTAATGATAGCCACGAAGAAAAAAACGTAAAGTGAAAACTGGTTTGAACCCATGAACATTACATTTTTTTACTGAACATTTTTGTAAATACATATATACTTATACTAGCATTCCATTCCTTTTTTCCTTGTTCCTATTAAATTATGATAGCCAAAAAATTACGCCTCAAAATACAAATATTATTACCGTCCATCGTATTAATATTAAACTTCAAATACCAGATCATTATTAACAAGCTGAACTTTGTAGATAAGTGGAATTTATTGGTATTAAATTTACAAATTGAGAGTTAAAGTTTATTTCAGCTATACTTAGTTTATATAGTAGTGATCTCCAAATAATTTAATTGTTAATTTATTTGTATTTTTAATTAAACATTAATTATTACCAGAAATCATAAAGTCTAATAGATTATTTTAAAAAAGTTTTATCTAACCCAAAAAAATGTTAAGAAAGGTTTTTAAGTATCTTTAAATTTATAAATTTACAGCTAGAAAATAAATAATAATAATTGATAAATCCATAGAGTAGAAAATTGTCGGTTAATTATAAATATCAATACACCGTTTTTTTCAGCAAATTTGTATATTGTTTAAGTGAACACATTTTGGTGATGAAAATGCTCCATCATCCATGCTATGAAGATTAAATATTTTTATTTTCGAAAGCTCACATCTCCGCATTTATTAGACAGAAGCTGTTTTTCGCATTGGGTATTCTAGGTCTTCTTCCGACCGTGTCAATCCACATATTTTGTTTTTAACTAGAGCAAATAGTATTTATTATAAGATATTATGCCAAATCACTGTCTTTCAAAAAAAATCTATGATCATTTAAACATTTATCTCGGATACGTTTGTACGGAGTACGCCTGTGTTAAGTATCCTCGGCTTACTTTTTTCTATTCTCATTTTTTTTTGCTGATTGAAATTTCCCTGCTTTTAATGATTCAATTAGTAAAATACAAAAGGCTTGGGCTAAGAAGCAGAGTGATGATAATTAATTTTAATATCACGACCATGATCACGTCATTCTCAATTTATTTTTCGGCAATTAAAAGTTATAAATAGTTGTCACTAAAGCGATAAATCTGTCAAAACAACGAAGCTTTATTATTTTATAGACAATCTAGGCTGTAAAAATTAACGCACCTAACAATTACGATTTTAATGACAGCGACCGCGACAACGCGACATGCAATAATTTTATTGCCGGTATTTGATCGAAGTAAAAAACGTTTGTGTGACCCTGATTTTTTTTATTGACAATGCAAAATATATTTCTCATTTATTCAAGGTTATTTTTTATGTTATCAGATACGTATACATACTGCTGTTAATAAATACATACTTTTAACCTTCTTTGTTGTCCATTTTTGAGTAATGATTGAAAACGATGTAAATAGTTGAAATCGTCATAAAAAATAGATTAAACGATACGGTCAATTTTTCTATCAATGATTTTAACATTAAATCAAACAAAGTAAATGTACAAAGTAAGACCAATTCAATTTTGATATTTAAACTGCATCAACCACCTTAAAGCAAGTATTTCAATTAATTTAAGCTCAATTAAACTGTGAATAAAGCAGCACTTTTGTGAAATCGAATGTAAAAGAAAAATTGTTTGCAGTTAATACACTTTATGCAATATTTTGAAATGATTCGAAGACAGTGTTTTATCTTAAAATAAAGTAAATGAAAATCTATTGATACATTTCAACAAAAATTGTTCTGATATGGCTGCTTGTTATTTGGGAAATAAAATATAAATATCACTATTCCACCTGGAGATGTTAGCATACATGTTTTTGGATGAAAATCATAAAATTGATGAAAAAAACATTTAAACAAGAATTTCGACTGAGGGTGCTTGATGGAATTTCATTATCAAATTTGAATTGTTTGAATTTCGTACTTTTCCATGAGTTTTGTCGCTAACGACCCGGGTTTCGCCTTTCGGCATCTTCAGGCATTCCAAGTGCACGGATGTACTTATATTTTTGTATATAAACGATACAAACTGTTTACTACGCGTCAGTTCAAGTACATCCGTGCACTTGGAATGCCTGAAGATGCCGAAAGGCGAAACCCGGGTCGTTAGCGACAAAACTCATGGAAAAGTACAAAATTCAAACAATTCAAAAAAACATTTTATTGTATGGATAAGAATTCGAACATGGTCATAACTAAAACAAAGTCAAACGACCAAAAGCTTTTATCACATGTCTACAAGCCTCATTATATTCTAAAGATTATATACTCAATACCTTAAACAGAAAATGTGCTAAGATTTAGGTTTTACACACGTTATGGGTATATAACAGTTTTTACACGATGCCAAAAATGTACGTGAAGTCTTTTGACGTCTTAAAAACATTTACATATTTAAGTAATATAATCATTTATCGTGATTAAGTCGAATACACGAGACACGCGGTTGTTTCTATATAAAACGATTTGCAATTTGTTCACTCATAATACATTATATTTTTTATATTAACTTTTATGTAGAGGACAACCAAATGAAAAATCATTAGACTCATCATAAACATTTTAACTATTAAAGGCACTGTCACCTACTTTGACAGTCCACCGATCCAGTGGCCTGTATGATAGCATGTCATTAATTAATTAAGCGATCATGTTGCCAGCTATAAGCGTAATGGTGTTATGCATATGTGAAAGTTTTGCAGTACTGGACTTGAATTGAAGGAGTTATCACTTTTAAGGTGTTTACTGTCAATACTTGATGGAAAGGCATTATAATAAAAATAATAAAAGATTTTTAGTACTTTTTCCACATAAAATTTATTAGATCAGGACCGATTTCGCTCATCGCGAGCATTATCAACTAATAAGAAAAATATATAAACAGTGATATACAATTGTGTTTATAATTGACATCGTTTGCCACTTAGATTTATTATTCTTTGATGATGATTTTTTAATTGTTATGGGTGTTAAGCATTTTAATTTCGTGTAATTATAATGTAATTTGTTAATCCTTTAAATTGTTAATAGTTGCTTAGACCTTTTTATTTCAATTTAAATTTGTATAAATATCACTGTTTATATATTTTTCTTATCAGTTGATAATGCTCGCGATGAGCGAAACCGGTCCTGATCTAATAAATTTTATGTGGAAAAAGTACTAAACATCTTTTATTATTTTTATTAAAGGAGTTATGTTTATATTTTGTCGGAAACTCATGAAAAGATGTTTTAACTAGAGGAATTGGTTTTTTGTGATGATGTTTACATGTTTTTTTTAACATCGTGCCTTTATTTATACTAACTAAATTAAAATTCAGCCAATAATTAATATTAAGTAACAATAAAAAATAACTTTAATGTAATGCCCTTTCATTAAGACTGAATGTCGACCAATTACCTATTGAATCAATCAATTTTGTTATTATGCTTTATTGTATCACGAACAAATTGGATTTCTCACGAGATACCTTTAATATTTGTAAATTGTTTCGAGAGCATTAAAATAGATAAATTGGAACTCTTAGAATATATATTAATTTGTACCTTAATATCGGATGTTATTGTTTTGAGTGGGTAGCTCTTTGAAACAAGCTTTTGTTTTGTTTTCACTGAAGCGGCTCTGAAATAAGAGCTTGCACGAAATAGGTACGAACACATTAATTTATTTATGAAATATGTTGAAAAATAGTTTAAAATAAATCAAATCAAAAGAATGAAGACTTAAGAGTGGTATAACGCTCATCCTACAATGTTACATTTATAAATTGCAATACCGAATGAATATACTAAAAAAAAAATATAAATGAAAAAAAAAAACTTCTCGCCATGTGGTAATCAGTAATTAAATATCTAATATTGCCGGTGGGTATTAAAAACAGCAACAAATAACTTACTGTTTGTTTTGAAACAAACAGAAGTTCATCGCTGCTGAAATCTATTAATCTCAATCGGATTTCATGCAAAAAGTACGGCTAAAAAAAAAAAAATTCTAATTCATTGCTTGTTTGTCTTAAATCAAGTAATAATTCAAAGCTTATTGCAAATATTTACATTAAGTGAAACACATTCACAATTACGTTTATCAATTTGCATTTTCATGACGGATATTTTGGTATTTTAAAAACAGGAGAAATACCATAATTCCGGTATTGAAATCTCTAGTGATATCTCATACATTGAAAGAATATAAATACATAGATTACACACACAGTGACAGTAGCGTTTTTTGATTGTTGCAACAATATTTGATAGATGTATTAATTTAAGTCTTTGAAGCGAAACGAGAAAACGAACAATGCTTTTTATTAACGAGAAGACATGTAATTTTTGAGTATTGATTAGAATATAATAAGAAAATATTTGATGCAAAGTTTACTTAAATCTATTATAACAACCATAACTAATTTCCTTCGAACAATGTTCGTTTATTCATTACAAGGTATGTGTTATTACATAAACATTATGGAAAAAAGGTGAGGCAGAAATGAAATGCAAATTGCCTAGAAAAATATCAAACTTCATTTGAATCGTCTTTTGTTATAACAGGAGGTGACATGGGCATATAAAACTTATTTTTTTCAAATACTTTCTAGTATTAATTTCGATTGAATAAAAATTAGATTTTATATCGGAAAAATACATGTTCAATTGGTTTTAAGTTGCCATTAATTGGTAGAACTTCATTGTAATAATGCGAAAAAATATCAAAGTATTCAAGTTCTGCAAATATTATTTTATACATGATTGAAAACTATTCCGAATTATTTATCAACCATATATGTATAAATTAATATTTGTAGAACTAAAATACTTTCATATATTTTAAACTTATTATTTTTGTGGTATTTATAAATCAAAGCTAAATTTTTCAATCTTTTTACACCAGAAATGTAATGCCTTTATTAATTATAGTTTTTTCAAGAATTTGACCAAGACAACCAATATTTAACCAAAAATATCCGCAATTTATTTAACAAAGTTAATATATTATAAAGTAAGTAATTTGAAATTTATTTATGATTTTTTTAAAATAACTATCAATGCAAGATGATTTTTATTCTAAGTTAATCAGAATGCTGACAAATGGAACTACCACCTGACATTAATTTCTAGTTCCAAATAATTTTCTCAGTGTAGATTTTTTAAAGCTAACAGTAAATTTTTAAATGGACAGGATGACAGATCACATACAAAATAATGAATAAATTAATTGAAGGAATGTTCTCACAGTAAATGGAAAAAAAATATGTCAACTTAATGATAACGCTTTAAAAGCCCCATGAATTATTATTTATTTCCTTAGTTTCATTACATTGTATTTTTATGTCTGTAAAATGGTTATGATAAAATGGTACGTAAACAAGTAATAAAGATTACTTGTTTACGTACTTTTTGAACTATTGGGTTTCGTAAAAAAGACCTAGACCAGCGATTCCCGGTTATCTTTCCTCGCGGAAACTTTTTTGATATTGCGTGGTAAGATAAGCCCCCTGAACATGTTTTGGTATTTAAATACATTCAAATCTTCGATGGATTCGGCGGTAACTTTGTGGAAGTTTGTTTAAAATACAAAATAAATTTGATAACTTTGTTATTTCAGAACTATTACTTGAGTATTTATAGTATTTGAGTTGTAAAAAAGTGATAATCATTATTTATCCCATCTATTTAGTGAATCATTATATAATTTATATAAATTTAATTTAAATTTATTTAAACGTTGAAAAAACCATAAAATGATATTCCTTATTGTATTTATATTAAGGTAAAAGATTTTTTTTTATATTTCTTTATTTCCATATGCTATACAGAGATAAAACTAGTATTTTTTCTAGTTGTACTTTTCAGATATTGAAGAGAAGTGTTTGAATATAACGGGTAATATAAATAAAAACATCAAATTTTACAAATCGTTTTATGGAACTCCACATAGGGAGCAAATATGGTCAAAGATGAAAAAGTTCAACATAGAAGATATGGTGCAGTTTTTGTTTTGTTATGTACATTTTTTCAGTATAAAAAAAAGTTTGATTTGCTTTGTGAAAGTTCTTATTTGAATTCACGGAGCCTACTTGGGAATCTTATACTCTATTGCTATAAATGATTTCTATATTATTTCCTATTTAAGAACCTCATTTATTTTCACCGTATACTAAAGATAATAAATATTTTAATAGTAAATTGTCTGTCGTACTGGAAAAGAACAACTTCTCTTAAATTTTTAATGCATATAAAAATAACGATGCTACCTAACAAATGTGTGCTTTACATATTAGCAATGTTGCTTCAAAGAATTTATTTAATTGCATACAAAGTGAAAGAGTAGCTCATGACATAAACGACTACTGATATGAAAACCCTTAATTATTTCTCGATCAAGCGTCAATCATTTTGATGTAAAAGTAGCTTGAATGCTTTTAAATTATCAAAGCTTACATCTTGAAATTTTATTCAACCAGTGACACAAGAACCAGAAATGTATTCACTCACTCTTTTATTCCGTTAATGTTTTATATTTGTGAAATATAATTTCAGTTTAAATAAAGTAAACCAGTTTAACTTTATAACTATTTGATGATCTTTTTATTATGTGTTAGAGGTGTTAAACATTTAAATTTGTTTTATTTTAGAGACATTCATTCATAATTTATACTATAATTTGTAAAGTCCTTTCAACGCCAATTGTTTATTACACACCATTTCATTTAAATTTGTTTTTGTATTAATAGCACTGTTTAATTATATTTCTCATCAGTTGACAATACTAGCCATAAGCGAAACCAGTCCCGATCTTGATAAATAAAATCGGAAATAAGAACTATTGAAATATTATTGTAATATTGAAGAAATATTGTGTTTTTTTTAAATAAATAAAGTACATAATATTTAGTAGAGCCTCATCAAACAAATAAAAAAAGGAAATATAGAGTAGATTTTTTTTTCAATAATATTTTTATTTAGAATTAGTCATAATAACATTAATTATTGTGCGAAGGTGTTTTCAACTATACGATCTCAATTCTCACTCATGACAACAATTTTTTTAATCATTGTGATTATTAAATTACTTTATTTTGCGATTAGAAGGATTCCATACGAGTTCTTAATATTGAAAACAGACATTGAGAACAGTATTTGAGGATATCTGTTTTATATAGTTTTGACTTTTTTAAAAGTTTATACACGTATTATTGATTTATTTATTACATAACTGAAACAAAAGTTATTGTAAATTTTACTGTTACATAGGTGTGTGTTCAATTATTGTTTATGATTCATTAAATTTATTTTAAATGAGAATTGTGAAAACCAATTACCGGTTGAAACATTAAAAAATACGGCACGTTTGTAATAATACAATCCTGGACTAAATTGCAGCTACGCAAAGTGAATGGGCGAAAACGGCAGGCCCAATTTGTTAATTTCCCGCAGACCTCTGAAGCCTTATTTCTTCGCCAAGAAAAAGAGCAAAGCGCTCGCATAGCAGCTTTGAGCTTACGAAGACGGCCGAGAGTAAGCGGAAGTCCCCGATGGGAGGAGATACGCCACGTGCGTCGAGAGACGCCGGCTCGCCGACGACAGTGTGTCCAACGCCACCTGACTGACAGGTCGGTTTTGCAGAAAACTGCAAGGCGTCATCGTTGCATCGCCGACTACGTAATCCACACGTGCTTTTGACAGGTGATTGTTTATATATGGCCGCACTGGATCGATACAACACTCGTGCTCTGACATCTGAATGAGAGATGCTGTGAAAACGAAAAAAAGTTTACAGTTTTTTAAACACAAGAAAATTGAGGAAAATTTAATTGATTCGAATTGAATTTGTTTTGTTTTTGTGAATTTGAGTGGTGTTGTGAAAATATTATTCTGTCGAGTGATATGAATTCAGTTTAAAAGGCTTAGGACACACTTTGACATTACGATGGAGAAACTAATGTAAGTCTTTTTATTTAATATTTAAAAATAAGTCAAAAAAGTTGAATTACTTTTTTAATATTTCATATGTTTATATCCGATACGTAATTCCACAAATTATATTTTTGGTTGACTAGATAAAAACAAAAAACAACTAGCTTATTTCTTATACATACTGTTAAATTTAAAAAAAGATGAAAATTATTGAGATGTTATTATAAGTATAAACCAATCTGAAAAAAAATGTATTTTTAATACTTAATTTGAAAATTAAAATAATTTCAAATTATGTATAACTTAGAGATATGAACATTTTTCGTTCTAATAAGATTGTCATAACAAACAATCTCTTTATTACTATTTTTATACGCGAATCTCATAAAGAAAGAAGAATTCTTAAGTAAAAATTTACATCGATGTTTTTTACAACTTTTTTGGCACAATAGAATATTTTATTGTTGTTTAAAAAACTAACACTCTTTCTTTAAGATAACGCTATCTTATAGCATCTTGTAATGTGTTTTCGTTTTCATTCACGAAGCAAATCATTTTTTTACTTCACGAAAACCACTGTTAGTAAACCTGTTTTTACACCAAAATAATTCAGTGATACTGTACTTTATCGATTTTTTGTTTTTAATGTACGTACCCAACCAGAGGAAGTAACATTTGTATGTATACGGAGGCGTAACGTTTATGCTAATTAGTGTTTGATAAATAATTTACGTAAAATGGTGATAAACTTTTCCCCAAATAGAAATGCCAAGCTCCTTCAATTGGTTGGTTTTGTGATCGAAAACAGATACTAGATATTATCTATTTTGTGAGTAAAAACAAATTTTCAGTCGAGATGGTAAAGATGGGACCATTTTACATCAAAGAGGGTGATTTAAGTGGCTTTAAATAATTGAGACCGTAAATAGTATCATTAATGAATTTAATGTAAGTGACAAATTATATAGTTTTTCAAGAAAATCAATTGTTTATAATTCACTTAAGTATTTAAAAAGTACTAAAAAACATTAATTGGCTATCGTACAGTCTTTCATATTATTTACATATAATATAGTCTTGGTCACCACATATCCTTTATTGTACATATAGTACAAATTAATAGCCGCTGCCGAGTTCTACTTAATGCAAGGGAGCTCAACATTTTTTCGCGCAGGGAGCTACTTTTCAATCGTAAGATTTTTGTGATCGACATGACAAAAAAATATTTGGATTTTTTTCACTTCTTTAAACATAAAAAGATTTATTTTCAGTACAAAATATTATAAAATTTATATTTAATTTATACTTTTTTTTGTATCTTAATGTTTTAAAAAACAACTTATTTTTGGCGGGAACGAGAAAATAATAGTTTTCGAAATCGACTAAATTTTGCTTTGCGATCGACCAGTTGAGCATCCTTGGCTTAATGTTTTTTTTTTATATTGTTACGACTAGGGTATCCAATCTCGGAGCCTTTTTCCAATCCCGGAATAGAGATTTGCTCACCGAGGAATTTGAAATCCTCGATTTGGTATGCTTTTTCCCGGACAGAACCTCGTTTTTTTTTTTTAGCTCACCGAGGAATATGAAATTCTCGATTTGCCAATTTCGTGTCAATTTTCGGGATTTGCTCAAAATTTCTCAATCCTGAAATCCCGGGATCGCAGCCGTATCAATCCCGGGATTTCGGGATCAGAAAATTGAACGGGATCCCGGGATTGGATGCCCTAGTTACGCCCTAGAATTTAATTTTTCAGTTTTTATAATGTCTATAATATCTTACTATTTCTACATACTATTGAAAACATAACTATTTACTTACAGTTTGTAACACTGACTGACACATGACACATTTTGAGTTATCTATTTTAAAATCAGATGTATGTTCAGTTTTTTGCAAAGGAAAATAATGTGGGCAACGAATCTCGTGCTAAGAGAATATTGTTATTTTCCTTATGTTCTACATGCTTTGGCTAGGGGAGATTTCTGGGTATAATTAATTTGGGTCTTAGACCATTCGCGGGAAACAACTAATGTGTTTACATTTTACATAGATTATAAGCTCTAAGAACAAAATAATGATGGCGCCCAGTGAGAATCGTGACTTTTTCTTTGCCTTAATTTTTGTTTCATGTCTGGTGTGAAGGCATTTTAATGAGGACTGATCGCTATCCATTTGCTCATTATGTTCATGTGTAAGAAGAGGCATAGTCATAAACATTTCGTTTGATGACATGAAATTATTGTATTATTTAATATGGATTATATGTATTAAAAAATTATTACGATTGAAATAAATCAAAATTACATTCGCTTGACAGGTATGATTAAGTTTTATTTTTGAATATATGTGAAGTATAAGCCAGCTTATGGAGTTTCTGATACCAACAATTGTTGTGGTGTTTAGGTTAGATAATTGGTTGGACTATTTGAAATATGATATCTCATACAGAAAGTAATATTACTGTACTTCAACTTATTCAAAAAAAATTGAAAAACCTAACTTTCCTAATATTTTTTTAGAGATGATATCTGTCACATAAAACAATATTAAATTATAAATTTAAATTATGAATAAAAAAAATATTATTCATTGATGCGCGAAGTGGAATCAAAGAACTGTTTCTTTCTTCATAGTTAAAGCAAGCACAATATTACACAACCAATTAATTTATTACAGGGGTGGGGAACCTTTTAATTTCTAAAGGCCACATTCATTTATCTGATTCAAAATAAGGCCGCAGTAAAAAGAACATTGACACCCCCCTTTTTTCGATGGTCGAACATATAATGGGTTGATTACGATCTTTTTCCTAACGCTGGCGTATAATTTTTGATAAAAGTGAATATGTTGATCAAGTCAAAAGGCCGCATCAGAGTAACCAAGAGGCCGCAGGTTGCCCGCCACTGATCTAGTCTGTAGGTTTTTATTATCTTTTTTTAGTTTTGGTGATACTATGAGAAATTAAATGTGTATATTTAATACAGTTTTGTTCTGTCGATGGTCACTGATAATGAATAAATATTGTAAATAAAATCAGGAAGATTCACCTTTTTTCTTTCTATTTCTAAAAATAGCAACTCAGTTTGAAAATAGCGATTTTCAGTTATAGTGGGTATTACATAAACACGTCTTCTGTGTTTTTTAATTATGCAACAGTTGTTAAACTAAATTTGATTGTAGCAGAAATTTAAAATAGACAACAACATTTGGCTCGTTCTTTGTATGGAGCATAGTAAAATTTACATCGATGTTCATAATTTAATATTTTAATGGAAATCTGGATAGAAAGACAGGTCTAATGTATCGAAGTGCTTAAAATCGTGAAAATAGTTACACCAAATATCTGAGTAAAATAATATTTATTTCCATTAGTATTCATGCGTCTAAATATTTATTTTTGTAGTCAAGTAGTGCGGTTAGACAAGTGTAAATCTTTTTTATCATTTTTTTCAAAGAAGAATACGTCATACTATGCTTAAAACAAATCCCACAAAGACATTTAAAAAATATTTTTATTTATCGAACGCCAATGATATCACGCAAATGAGATAATAACAATAATACGCAAGAGAACCGTATACCTGTTTTACTTACAATGATACAATAAAAAATGTGATTTTCGTTGTAGTTTAATCTTAAATACTTAAATGATGGCTAAGAAAGTTAATTTTACCTTAGAATGTCTTAATACTACAAACTATGAATTAAGGCATCTAATCCCGGAACTTTTTTGTAATCTCTAGTATTCGGGATTGAATTTTTTTCCAATCTCGGTATCACTATAAAATCATGGAGAAATTCGGAATTCAGATTTGAAAAATTTTTACTCGGCAATTTTCAAATTCTGAGATTTCGTCAACAGAAAATTTGTACAAGTACAAATTTTAAGCACTTGTTGCATTTGGTGGCCTAAATCTAATTTTATTCAAGCACTACAAATGCAGAGTTGCTAACGCTATCACTTGTTTATATTTATTTATACAAGGTAGAGGTCTGCACAGGCCCGGGCCTGGCCCTCGGGCCCTTAGCCGACCCGGCCGGGCCCGGTTCGGGCGGGTAAGCGCAATTGAGATTCGGGCTCGGGCCGGGCCCGGGTAAGGAATTTGTTCTTCAGAACAATATTTCGGATTTTGTTTGTGTCATAAGTCAGCCATGATGATTTTAATTATTACCAGTTCTATAGAGAATTGTAAATTGTTGTAAACTTGTAAAAAACGGGTTTTTTCCGGTCTGTTGAGTATAAATCCGAGCTTCGGGTCGGGTTCGGGTAACAATTGTGGTATTAGACTCGGGCCCGGGCCGGGTCGGGCCTGAGTCTTTCGGGCTCGGGTCGGGTAATTTTGTAAAATTTCGGCCCGTGCAGACCTCTAATACAAGGCGTTGAAGACGCGAAATGTTAAGGTAATCAAACGTTGTGATACCCCAAGGTCAAATCATAGCGGACGCTAGAAACGCCACCAATGCCAATATTCATAATAATTAAAATTATACCTTACTAAACCAAACTAAAATTTTACTTGCTAATTGAAATGGAAAAAAATGAATAAATATACCAAAAAAGATCTTGTCTGTTCGAAAAGACATCGGGACAAGATGCCTAGTTTACGTATTCAGTAAGATATGGGGCAGACTTTGCCGTAAACAAAATTTGACGAGAAAAAAATAATGACTACAAACTGACTACAATAGCAAAGCAAAATGAACCTTAGTATTTGTGTTTTTAGGACCAAAAATAGATTAACGTATTTTACTTGACTCATAAGATTTATTTTACATGAAATGAAAGTATTTTGTATAATTTATCGTTTTTAATATTCGTGTATCGAGCTACGGTTTATAAATGGGGTATCACACTGTCGTGTATTTGTAGCATTACTTTGTGGTGACACAGACATATCTATTATTAAAATGTAATTCCTAATAAAATGTGTAAGTATGAAGTCGTAGAAAAACCATTTGAACCCATATCTGTTTAAGTTATAATAAGCCATATTGCACTATTAATTTTTTTGAAAATTTGGAATTCATATTTTGTACTTGTTTCGGTAAAATAAGAACCATTAATAAAACTACAAGACAATATTAAAAATGTATCATAATATATAAACAAGGCACAACAGATAAAAGTCTTCTTATTATAATCAAACATTTTACATTATTAATAATTACGCAATTCATAAATTCTTGTTAAATTTTGGTATCTTTAAAGATTTCGACTAAAGGTGCTTGGTGGATATTAAATTTTAATCATTAAAATTATGTACATTTACACAAGTTTTGTCAGTTTTGTCAGTACCCGGGTTTTGCTTTCAGGCATCTTCACGGCACGGATGGACATGAACTGACGCTTAGTACATAAGAATAAGCACGATACATTTACTTACTAAGCGTCATCACAAAAGTGAAACTCAGGTCGTTAGTGACACAACTTGTGTGAATGCACATAATTTGAACGATTCAAATTTAGTTTTAATTTTGGAACGATAACGGTTAAACCATCTATGTAAATATAATTTTTATATTGTATAATGGCATTTTCGTTTAAAATAAAATGCTTATACTACAAAATATATATCAACGATAGTGTAATATCCCTTATACATACTATGCATAGTTACAAATAACGCACTTAGCTGTTATTTCGAAGCCCAAAAAAGAATAAAGAACGTAATTGCTGGTTAGGGTAATGTAATAATTTACATCGTATAGACGCGGCAGATGCGTTTAATATTTTATTCTAGAATCGATATAAACATGACTTTGATTTACAGACATACATATTTTTAACATTTTATACATCTTGTATCGTATGTTATATTGTAAGACCTCACGGAACGTACTTCAAATCCGTTGGCAAAGGCATTTTTTCAATCAACATTGTATAGAAACTTTGTCCCATGCCGAAGCGAGTTTTTTCATTTCTTTTATATAAGTTTCTTCGTTCTAATCTCTCTATGAGATATTTCTTAGAGAAAATATTTAGCGAAATTACCACAAGGCGTAGAATACGATACTAAAAGTAAAAGCGTTTTTATCATTACGAACAAAGTTTATAAGTAAGCCAAGTAGTTTAACCTAAATAAGAAACAACTTTTAATGTAATTTTCTGGTGCTGAAGTTATCATTATGCTTTAAAAGACAATATTTTTTTTATTAATTTATCGTTTATTATGGTTTTATCTTTTTTAATATGCTCTCGTTGCACAATTAAAATAGATTCGCAGCTTTTTAGTACATCCCAAAAACTGCCCGACTGTTAAAACATTTATTTTTCTTTTTGTTTTTTCTCAACAGAGGCCGACAATATATTTAAAAGGTGTTCAAATTAGATAAATGTTTTATCACTAAGCTCATTTTACAGCTTTTATCGAGTACTCGTCGTAGACTAGTCCACGTTTTATCGCGAATTCATAGTGTATGGACTTACATTTTAATCAGTAAGAAAAGTTAAGTGAGTCACATTTTGATGGCTTAGAGTTGATATATTGTATCTCCGATTGTAGTTTAAAACGAGTTAAGTACTGAAATGAACCAAAAATAGCATATAAGCTGGATGTATTAAAATATTGCACCTCTAAACCTACCATTTCAAAGATTAAATACATATTATAAAATATTGTAAATTCTCCTCGATTCTTTTTACTGGCGAAAATATTGTATCTTTATGATAAACTATGATAATGCCAAAATATTTTATTTACAACATAAACGTCGCTGTGATTAAAGGTTTATCTTCCAATTTAAGTGAAAATCGCAAACTTTTAAATTCAGTTTGTGAAGATACAATATTTTAACTCTAAGTTTGAGGTCACCATACTTATTGAAAAAAAAACCGGATGACTTTTTCAAAAAAGTTCAGGGGCCGGACAAAAAAACATTCTTTCGCAAAACATTCTTTTCCGGACAAAAAAATCGATATTTCGCATGTCTAAAATATTTAGATATATTTAGAATATTGAGATGAATTGAAATCTTTGGTATGGCCGGAGTTTGGGGACCGCTGCTCTAAGCCATCTATTTGTATTTTTAATGATTTCGGCGGTAATTTTGTGGATGTTAATTTTTAAGACACAATTGAATTAGGTAACTTTGTTACTCCACTTTGTTGTGTGATAAACAGTGACATATGTTTTGCCTATTTAAGAAGAGCGATAAGATGAAATAAGTATAGCAAAGTTAACGACTAAATAAAATATTGATTTTAATTGTTATGTTGTCACATCTTAATTGTCACATCTGAATTAAAATCAATAAAATTAATTAATTAAGACCCTGTAAATTAATTAAGACCCTGTAAAAAGAAAAAAACATATACGCATGTCCTACTTGAAAGTTCGTGTAATAAATTGAATAAGATATTTAACTTGACAAGGTAACTGTATTAAGGGAACAATTTGTGGCGAGTAAATGTAAGTCACGGACCGACAAATTTAAATGACAAAATGTTTTTGAATGGTTATTTAAATTGTAGGAATGACGACATTATCGAATTCCGTTGGACATTAGTATGCACACAGCACTTGTGTTCTCAATATATTTTTCTACAAATTTAATCATATGAAACATGCCTTAAATACTTTTCCAGATAAGCTTCTTAAAACACGGCTCCAAAGTTAATGTGTTTTTTTTTATTTAAAAAAATGGTACATAAAACGATTTAAAAATATGTTTCCATGTTAATTTTCATCACAGTTTTTATTAAGAAAGAGCTTTTCTGGATAGTCTTCTATTATAGCTATTTTCTTAAAATCTTCACAGTATAACTAAACTATCTTCGTGGCGCACTATTCTATCGCACTGGCGAAACTATCAATTTTTAATGAAACGACTTTATATTTTCTAATATAATAAATCAAGATATTATATTGTGAATTGTAAAGACGACCTTCGCCAAGCCAAGGATTATTTTCCGACAAAAATTTTCAAACGTAAGTAAAAATGATTTATTAATATCAAATATATTTTAAAATTATATACTCTGTAATTCATGCCACTTACTTTTTATTATCTTAATCAATAACGATATTTGTATAAGTGCACTTCAATAAATAATGTTTTAGTAAAAAAAAGATCTATTTAGTTCCAGCTTAGTAGCTACTTTTGAAATGTCTTTATATATATTACCATCTATAAAAAATGAATTTGAATCGTGTAAAATTTTGTAAACATTCACACGTGTCACTTACGATCCTGGTTTCATCTTTTGGCATCTTCAAACATTCAAATACACGGTTGAACTGACGGGTCGTTCGTGATAAAACATGCCAAAGTGTACAACATTTGAGCAATTACAATTGAATATTCAGATTTAACCAAACACCATCAGTTAAATTTAATATTAAAATAATTTAAATAATTATTTCAATATTATAAATATCAAACGGACCACATTAATTTGAACTTGAATTTTTCTTTATAACATGCTATCGTATTTATTTTTGGATTCGGAAATCACACCGTTAACCTATTTATGTTTATAAAAAAAGTCAAAATGAATTACGTGGGGTCAAAAATAGTTTTCACTGTGTCACAATTTTTGTATCAAAATATGTTTACGATAAGAATGTATGCAATGCATAAATAGTGTCTAATGCTATCAAATTGAACTATTTTTTTATAAATACAATACAATATTTGAAGTGTTTTGTATAACATCAATTTTTGATATTTCTAAGGTAAGTACATATTTACAAAGAGTTATTTTGTTAACTAAGTTTTAAAGAAATCATGTTTTGGATATCACCACATCTGTGATTCAAATATTATTTATACAGTTAAACATTGATGTAACGAAAAAACGATAAGGGTGTCCATTAATCTTTATTTCTTTAGTATGGTGTGTTTTGATACAAATTATGAGTGATCTATAATATTTGCATGAGATCTGACTAACACTTCGAATCATTGGCAGACACGCGTTAAAACTACTTCAGCTGCAGACCATACAGAGAATATGATTTGTAGTGACAACTGAATTTAAACAATATTATAGAATTTTCTGAAAAACTTTTCCGTTAAACCCAAAGTACTTTCTACGGAGTAACATCCTATTTAAAAAGTCTCATCTAAAATAAAGCGTGATAGAACATATGAATGTTCCGATCCGCGTGTCAAAGTGCCAATGAATATTACTAGAGCACGGCACATATTGAAATTCTATTTATAACTGATCGCACTTTTTCAGCTACGATAGAAATAATAAAAAAATACTTAAGATTTACTGCTTCTGTTAACCGCTAATACTCTACGTATTACTATACGAAGTCTAGTAACCCATTGCACTGATAAAGCACGTGCTATCTATATGTTAGTAGTTTTAGTACTATTTGAAGCTGGTTTTTTTTAAAATAACTTTATAATGTATAAAGCGATGTCTTGTGAGGCATACAGCTATAAAAATAGTTTAACGTCCTCGAATCAAACCACTACTGTAAATAAAAAAGCATTACAGAGAACCCGTTAAAATATATGCAGTTAATAAACCATTAACAAGGAGTAAGTATCTATTGCCAAATTGTCAGATGTTTTTAATGTCATCAAACATCTTTTTTTCTATAAAAGATTACATTATGAAAACAGTTAACGTACAACATATAAAAATAATGCTTAAAAAATAACGTGTAGCTAAATTTACGAATATTATCTTTGAGCTTATAAAGTCAAACTTACCCTTAGAAGCAACCAGTTGCAAAAATTGAAACGTCATGTGCCCACCCCTTTGCAACTTGCGATTTCATAGAAACTTTTACGTTGTACTGAAGGTATACAGTAGTGTTTATGACATTGTAAGGTATAATCAGGCAATATTTTCTGTAAAATGAACTTTGTGTTTGTATAAATATTATATCATTCCACGAGCTCGAGTCAAGGAATGTTCATACTTTGATGCCTGTTTTAGAAATCGTGGATGTGTTTTTTTCTTCTAGCAAAAATCATAAATATACTAATTTTATATATATATAAGAATGCAAGCGTTGAACAAGTGGCAGTTGGTTTTAACCGATTAACAAACACTTAATTTAAAATCACACAATTTTTTTACAATTATTCATATTACAAAAATCAGTTAGAACGACGTAAAATTAAAAAAAAATAACTTAACTACATTAAACAAAATCGAGTGACTGGGGAATTTACTATATTATTAAAATAACGTTATTCTAAGACAAGGGCCTAAATCAGAAAAGAAAATTTTCCCTGCGATTTAAAATCACCCCCCTTTATGTTCGGATGCCAAAAACATGTATTGTCACAAACAAACTCGACAATCCCTGGTAATGACAACAAGGGCTGTGGAGTCTTGTAAAAAAAAATACAACTGCGGCTCCGACTCCAGCTTCAGAATAATTTAAATAACATTTGAATTGTTAACTAAAAATGTTTATTTAAAAATTTAAACTAAAAGATATTCAATGAACAAATATGTCATTAAGAAAATTTATGAAGACAATTCTGATATAAATAATGCATTACAAATCAGATCTGATCATTTCTAACAGAATTTATTTCAAAACTTGCCAAATCCAGGTATAAATCAAACGTGGCTATCTCCATTATACAATTGTTTTTTATTAAGACATTTTGAATGATTATCATTGTTCAAACCAAATTGGTTCATGGAAATTATGATTATAAAATTAAAAAATATTGACTTACTGGTTAAATAAACTAGATAATGAAAAAAGGTGATGAACTCACTTTATTCTATAACGGAGATGATCGTTTTTGTTATATAACGTCACATATATATAATATATCTATAGATAAGATAAAGTAAACTATTATTAATATATTTTAATTAAAGTGAACGTACATAGTACATACCAATTAATTCATAAATATTCTCTACGTGTACTCTATTTATAAAAAATAGACTGCACTATGTGAATTCAAGCTTCACGATAGTGGATTGCTTTCTTTAGAACTGATGGGATTCTTAATGTAAGCACATGCTGTCTTGTAATGGAGAGTATGGTCGTGATTTTTATTTAGTTTGTACTAAATATATACTCCGGACAATTTGGATTATTTGTAGTAGACACATGTTCCGTCGGCCAGTCACTAAACGTCAGTTCTAATTTCATCCCGCAGCAATCAATTAAGTGTGGGTGGCATATCTAAAGACAATCCGCTCACGGTAGTGCCCGTGAATTAGATGATAAAAAATGTCAAAAATGTGTTATTGTCAGGCAAGATTGGAAATCTCGTAACTCTCAAATAAGAAACATACGATATAAATGTCAATCTGAAATTTATTTTTTCCTACATTTTCTGTAAAAATGATATTTTTATTCGAGCAATATGATTTGAAAAATAAGAGAGTGTGTAGTTTAATTACGTTGGATACGGAATTAAAAGTTTTTTTATGGATTTAATTTGTTACATTTATTATTAAAATTGTTTATATAGATGGGAAAACTATATCATTACATTTTTTTTTTTACAAATTTTGTAAGTCTGGTTCTAATTTGAACAAAAATATATAGAACATGTGCGGCGACGTTAGCGAGCGGGACATAAGCGCGTAATACATTTTTTTTTACGTTAAAAAAAGTATATAAAAACTATTTCTGTTACAAACTTTAAGCAATACACGAAGAAAGAACTGTAAAAATAATTCGAAAAAACACTGATATTGAAAAAACATATGAGAAATTTATAACAAAATCTTAATATAACATGACAAACATATACAAAATTTGAATTGATTATTGAAAAGCGCTTTTACTGAAATGTTGGTTCGAGGAAGGTGGAAAACCAATATTATATTTATTTATTTTTGCCAATCGATAAAACATTCTTAGATACATTTTTAAAAGTACCAATCAAAGTTGTATTATTTAAGTAAATTTATTTGAATTAGCAGTCAAGAAATATTTGTTTTTAATTATCTAAAATATGTATCGTATTCATTTTTATTTATGGAAAGTTTTAGCGGTAGCGTTCATACTTTACTAGTAGACAATATTTATTTGGTTATGTTACAAAAAACAGATGTATGAAAATCTGAACAAACAAGCTGTTGCCATATTTGCAGCTACAAAAATATATAATGCCCATATAAAAGACTTCAAAATGAAAATATTTTAAAATCGAATGTAATGTAGATTTTATTAATGTATATAGATCAAATATTTCTATCAATTTACATTCGTATATAGTACTGGCGGAGATATTAATCGAGAAATACTTGACTTTTGAATTTTTTATGGTCTAATGCCATATGACGACAAATAATAACTTGAATTTTATTGAAACAATTTACATACATATATCTTTTGACTAACTATTTCTTCAAAGAGATGATTTGCTGTTTTACCAAACCCTTAGCCACAGATTCATAGACTGAGTGATAGGTTCGAGAATATAAAACTTAGAAAAATAAAAATAATAGAAAACTTTAAACTGTAACGTAAAATAGCAACATTTAAGGTAATGTATTAAATATGAAATCGAAGAGTTGAAGCACCGTGGTAAAAAGTTACGTATTGCCAATAGATATTCTTTTAAATTATTGTTATGTAAATAAACTAAATTCTAAAAAAAACCCACACAAAAAATATTATTATATTATAGAATATCCTCGAGTTGATAAATTTATTCTTGATATTTTTTCTCAGTAACGTGTAATATGAATGAATGAATGGGAGTTGTATTTCATAACTAAATATAAAATATTTATCGCAGTATGTGTAACTTTCTTTCTCAAGTGATATTTGTTTACATTAGTAGCACATACACACGTTTATCGATTTGTCTAACGTGGATAAATTTATGTTTATTTTTAAAATTTTCTCAAATACGAGAATCTAAGCGAGCAGTTAAAGATTCAACTTGTGAATTCGATAGAACCATCAAACTTAAATTAAATGACGGCCAATGACCTATCGCTTATTGTTTACAAAATAACCTTTTTTTATACATCCGTATTAAATTTCGTTATCTATTTTTCTGTATATCCTGTTTTTCATTTAAGCCGTCATTGAATTTTTTTAAAATTTGGAATATGTAAAGCTTGTTTTCAGTTTCCTAAGTATTTTAAATGCTAGGGTCGGTAGAATCACAAACGAGATCTTGATATTCCTAAATTGCACATTTACTAGGGCATCCAATTCACCGTACAAAGCAACAAATTAGTTTTATTAATTAAAAAAAATATATTTTCTAAGCCATGAAAAAAAATATAAGCCATTTTGCTTACTTAAATATTTCCTTATATATTATCCGCTTCTAATGTGGAGAATATAGACTGCTAATAAAGTTTATCTTAAAAAAGATTTTTCTAAGAAAACTCCTTGTTACATAGTTGCTCACATATGATTAGTTTTATAAAGATCATTGTATTCAAGGCGGAAAGAAAATTTCCAATAAACTCTGATTAACCGTACAAAATAAACCGAATTTTGGATTTTTTAAACAGACAATAAACCGCTTAACTGGTCTCAGTTAAAACCAGTTTGAAAGCCTTAAAATTTACTAATTGGATAAACATAAAATTCTTGGTGAAGATTTAGAATGATAAAAACAATGTTTAAAAACCCCTTACAAATACAGATTTAGAAAGACTCTTGACTCACTTTCAGGATCGACTGGAAGGCGAGGGCTTTTTATTCTTCACATTCTATTTTTTGAAATTTTCTGGAAATTTCAAAGTTTTAATTTTTTTATTTATCACTTGTATGTATGCACTTCAACGTATTTAAATATTATCACCAGTGTGTGTGTATGTTATGTTAATAAAATTAGCATGGCATCCAAAAAGCTGTACAGCGAACTATGATGAGTGAAGAAAAAATATTATTGAAACACTAAAATAAAATTTAATTTGAGAATATTGTTTAACTTAGTGATGCCACATTAATTAATCGCGTCTATGCGGTTACTTAATAAAATTCATTATTTAATAATCAAAGATTTTTTCGTATTTTTTTTAAATATAAAAGACTTTTTATGGTTTTCTTCAATCAATTAATATGTTTTTGCTATATGCACCAAAATATCAAATGAATGCTTTAATAATTTACGAATAAAATCAGATATTGGTAAGATAAACTTAGCCAGACGCATTTTTTATAACATGACAATAAATTTGTTTTCAAACAACAAATCTTTAATGCAAGATAAAATGGAATTTTTTTAGAGTTAGGTTAGGTTATTTGAAACGTATTTTTAAAAAAATTTAAGTCGTCTTTTTGAATAAGAATTACAGAAACTAGTTGTGTTTTAAATATCATAGCAACGAATCTTGTCGCAAATCAATTAAATTGTACTCCTGATTTGTAAATTAATTAGTTTATTTTATAAAAGTTTGTACTGTAAAAATAGTTTGTCGACCAAATGCACATGTAGAAAACGACTGGTTTCATGAAAAAACACGTCGCGAGGTTATCAAAATATTGTTTGATTTGAAAAGGTAACAGAATATCGATGACATGGCTACATACAATTACAATGTTTCTATGTATGAAGAGTTCATGGCTATTTTAAAAGCAGTCATTGAACGCAGACTGAAAACAGATATGTCTGTCAGTAAAATCATTTTTTAATACTTACAATCAAATAAAATCACTTTAACAAATTTCTCGCATAATAAATAGTAAATAAAACATCTTTGTCAATTCATTTAATATTAGAAAAATTAAAACATTGTTACACCTCTATATTTATCGATCCAGAACGTTCGATGATTGATGACTCGGTCCCAAGCCAAAATTTAATATTTGTTCTAATATTATTCCAAAATTTAAATTTTCGAAGCTTTCTAAGCACAAACTTTTGAGAAAAACAAAGATATTTCAGGGAAGGTTGTTATTTTAATACTACTACAAAGGTGATGGTCGACATATTTCAAAACGACATAATATTAAATTGACATAGATTCTAGCTTGCTTACCTATTATATTATCATCCGAAAAATACATATAGGTTTGACATTAAGTCCTGTATGCTAAATTAAAATAATTATTATGGTCACCTGGTTTGTGACCGAGCGTTCAAGTGCGGACGATTTCATCGACTGATTTTTTAATCAATTCATCAAAGTAAGTTTTTAATGCATATATATATATGTGATATAAGAAATAACCTCTCTCCCATTCAATCCAATAAACGGTGTAAGTGTACACAATCAGCTTACCGTTAGTCCTTACCTTATCTTATCCTTCTTTACACATTCTCTTCGTAAAAGAAGGGTTGAGCAACCGAGTAACAAGCAATTCACGTATAAAATTTTCATCTTGATAAAACTTCAATAAAAGTTCTTATACTTCTTAACATTGGGATTGATGTGGATTAAAAAAAATAAAAAGAACCTACAGAAAGAAATGGTTTATTTTCAGTTTTAAATTTATAGAAATAATTCCGAAATATTAAAATAATATTTATTTCAATTGTAAATATTTGGTATCGTTACACCAAGCAAAATATAAAGTTTATTTTTTGCAATATGCTAAGTGTCGGAATCAGTCCATCAACAGATCGATGAATAATGATTTTGTTTATTCAAAGTCTATTTCCAATTAATAACAAAGATTGATTCATGTACTTATGTATTGATTGTATGTATTGATTCATGTACTTATACTTATTACTGTATGTATGTTTTATTAAAAAAAATGTAATATCTCTTCTCCAAACTTAGCAAGTATTCATCGCTTTTGTGCAGCTTTTAGGTCAAGTACTTCGTTCTGATTTTTTAAATCACCAATACTGTAATTGATAGCATACCACCCTTTTATCAATTTAGGAATTATTTTTTTAAGTGCTCTGCCCACTTTGAAAAGAGCAAATTGTAATTTGATCAATAAATTATGATTTATGGTTGTGTAGATAGAGACACTTTATTTTTAACCACATGTTGTGGTTAATCATTCAATTATCGTCTAATTCAATCAGTGTATTATGGTGGTACCAAGTTTTATGATTTATATTTGAAATACTGCACGCGAACGGCGTTATTATATTATTTAAACCCGAATAAATTTTGACAGAACACAAGTAACATACATCATTTATAATAATTAAATTCTTTTTTGATACGGGTATATCCAAACAAATTAAAATATATTATGGTTTTGTCGTTCACTAAGTATTATAAGAATGATCTTTTCATCATAGCACTCGGAATTGCAAAAGGCGCGTCTTCAAACAATGCAGCATTAAGTTCTTGTAATGGTGGGCAAGACTCAGTATTGATAAATTGAGAGCAGGGGTTAACAAACTTTTTCGTCAAAGCGACAACTTTGAAATATTTTTTTTTTGGCAAGCAAGGCAAAAATATAAAGAAATATATTTCGTTGCTTAAACTTATAATTATAACTAAATTTATATACAGTATTATTATTCTTCTCGTCTTATAAATTATTCCTACTGCAAAGTATATATTTTTTCACCATGTGATTTATGCAATTGTTTGTTTGTAACCAAATTTTGCAATCTAGGCATGTTGTAATGTGAATACACAAAACAGATACGATATGGCTGTCAGTGAATTTCAATCTCAAGTTTGATGGACTCATGGTAGAAATTTTTTTCCGCAAATGTATTTAATTCCAAGTCCATTTGATGAGCATGTTTAGCTATATTTGGATATACATCAAGTGAAAGTTCTATGTAGAATTCAATAAAATTATTATCACGATATGACGGTTTTGCTTCCAGGTTCTCTTACAAATCTATTAATTCAAACTGCATATTTACTGGGACAGCGTCCGGGATACACGAAAAGAGATCTTGAAATCTATTAAAATTTATTTGATCTTTCTTAAAATTTTAGAAGCGCTTAAAATTGTTAATATTCCACATGAAGAAAAAAATAATAAAGATTTAACGTAACACTAGCAGGACAAATCAAAAAGTAACATGGACCACAATTGGCTCTCGGGAGAAACTCTGTGAACCCCTGATTTAGAGTTATAAAATTGAAATGTAATCACTATTTGCTTAAAGTTATTGAATTTATTATAATTCGCTTTCGTGCCAATTTAATCAGAATGGTCGACCGTTCCTCTCTATGTTCCCTTTAGTTTTAAATTGATCTTTATCATTATAATTTATTTTTTCTTCTTTTTTCTGATTTATGTAGTGTATTAAAAAAATCTTATTAAGTTTTAAATATAAAACATTTTATATTACAGTACTTTCAGAATACAATTGATACAAAGATACGTTATTATTATTTTAATATATCCACTCTTTATAAGTATAAGATTATCAGTGATCAACAGAAACAGGATTTTTTGAGCCATCCATAACACTTCCATAGCATTCCACATCCATAGCATCTTCTTATCTGCAAATTCTTATCTGCAAATTCTTATTGCAGTCGCTATGTCCTCAATATTGGTTTTCGAAGATGAGTAAATAGTGGATACGCTGAGCATTAGTGATATGCCATGATTCCAAGTCTTAAAAAGCACCACCCAAATGCATGCATTAAATTATTTGGTCTTTATTCTGATCGAGTACAACCAATACTCAAAAGTCAGTTCTTTTATCAATGTTGTTTCTTTGCGTGATTAGAATATAGTCTTTCTATATAATTATGATTGGAGTTTTTTTTACTATAATTTAATGAAAATTTCATGCCTGCGCAATAAAAATATTAGTATACGTCATGATTCATTAAGTATTTTATCAAAGCTTCCGCCGAAATAAAATAAAAATACGCTAAAGTCTTCTTAAACAGCTCTTATATTGCCTAAGAATTAATTAATTTATGTCATTTTAATTGCTTGTGAAATGTTTCATCACCAAAAGGCGTCAAGTAAGCTGACAAATAAGCTTCATAGAATATTTTGATAAATCATCATATTCATGTGCTTTGTATGTCAATACATTAAGAACTTTACAAGTAATATTAATGTATATGAAACATTTAAAATGGTTATAAACACATAACGATTAATCTTAAAGTTTTTTTAAGCATTCCGTGAAAAATATCAAGTCAAGATATTTTGGGAGTGGCAATTAAAATTACCATAGCAAAAAATAACTTTTTAGGCAAATTATTAGTTAATAATAAAGACTAGCTTTAAGCCCGTTGCCCAGCAACGTGAGATTTTTGTTGCATTGTGTTTAATTTTATTTAGTTTAATTTAATTTAATTTAATTTAATTTAATTATTTTTATTTTATTTTATTTTATTTTATTTTATTTTTTTAAATTTAATTTAATTTAATTTAATTTTGTTTTATTTTATTTTATTTTATTTTATTTTATTTTATTTAATTTCAAGTATCAGTACATTTGATTATTTAAAAAACTTCGTAGCCATGCAAACTTTCAAATAAAGTTCTCTCAATATTATTACGATGCTTCAGTTCTAAGCCAGGAAATTTGAATTTTGAATATAAAAAGACGTCCATTCCAATTGGCCGAAAAAATGTGGTGTTCAAAATAAAGCGCTATCATTGGGCGAAGTGGACATCAGTACGGACACATTTGTGAAAAGTGATTATTTTATCGGCTATTAATGTTAAGATAAAATACATTACTTAAATAAATCCGGGATTTATAGATTGCAATGCTCTTGTTGTACAAAGTTTTATATCGGCAAAACAGAAAAGACACTGAACATCCGAGTTTTAGAACATATGGCAGCCTTTAGATTGAAAAAAGACACGTCTACTTTTGCTAATCACTTAATTTCGGAAGGACACGTGTTCAATCAGGAACAAGGGATAAAAATGTTACACCCAAATACGGACAGTCATAAGCTCTTTTTCCAGGAAATTTTGGAAATAAATAGAACACAGCTGCATAGTCTTCCGATTTTAAATGAAATGTTAAACCTTCCGGCATCTCCACTTCTATACCCTATATAATCATAAAATCATATAATTATAAAACATTTGACGACAAACAAATAATATAATTCTTGAAACTACTTACTACTCAAATCTGTTAGCATTCCCATGTTGGATGTTCGACTGATTAACTCATTGCCTAGAGAAGTGTACATTTTCAGTAACAGTATTTGTGAACTGTTTGTTAGGTTTTACTTTTTTATTTTTTGATCTTGTATGTTATTTTTTTAATGTATTATATAATGTTTTTATTTTGATTATATTTATCAAGTGCATGGCGAATTGGCGTCAGTTGTAGTGGAATGTACTGTAGTTTTGATTTTTAATAAATAAATAAATAAATAATACTTTCTTATGTAAAAGCAGTGGTTGATAACTGATAATCGACGACAATCAGTTTTTGTGTCTCACTTTCATAAAAAAACTTTATTTAAAGTTAATATTATGATTCACACGGAGGAAATATTTTTTTTTGAAGCCTCAATTCATATTATAAAATTATATGCGCAATTTTTTTTCCATCGTTTATATTAAATAGATATTTTTTTTTGTAAAATCAAGTCAATATAAAAAAAATAAGTTATCTAAAAAAACAAAAGTTGAAAAGTATTTTAATTTTTAGCTCTAAAGTTTGTAGACGCTTTCGGCTACTTTTGCGCGTATAAAATAATAAGGAAACAAAGTAATTTTAATTTGATGCAAATTATACTAAAAATCGTTTAACAATTTGCTCACATAACACTGTGTTGTTTTTAAATATGATTTTCTTTTCAATTTCATATTAAAGTCGGTTGGATTTCTTTCATACGCAAGAAACATGATTGCTTCGAAAAGAATCTACTCAAGATAAGAAATAGAATTTAAGATAAATTCGAAACTAAAAATATCATTTAATTTGCATATAGTGTTTACTTAATATAGCTGTTAGTTTTGAATTTGAAAATAAAAATTACAGCTTTTTTAAATGTTTCCCTCTTACCCCAGGTATAATTTATATATTTGATCAACTGCAACTATCAACTTACTGAAGTCAAGTAAAAGTGACTCATTGGAGTTAATATATCCCAGAATGATGATTTTTTAAACTAATGAGGGACATATTACTTTTTGAAAGACTGCATTATTCAATTTCAAAGAAAATAAAAGGATTGATTATACGAGTCATTTATTCAATCTTTGTATTTGAAAAAAAAACCTACTAGATTTTTTTTATTAGTTTAGTTTCATTAATTAGTTTTATCTGAATTAACATGAAATATATTTAGAATAAACTGTCTTGCCAGTTTGTTTCCCAGAATATGTTTAAAGCAACATTATACTGTTTTTCTATCAAGGAAACATTGGCTTTAAAAATATTCTTTATCTCACTGACTACTCCCTAGCAAAGTTGTTGGTTTTTCATTTTCAAGGTAAATAAGGAACAACAAACAAACAACCATAACAAGGTAAACATATTTTCATTGAAGTATTATAAAAAAGCTCACTGTCTTCTTTTCATGAATTTTCATATTTATTCTTAATGTACACGATCCACGATCACAACAAAATTGAACGTTTAGACTAAGTATACAATATATTGTATGGTTAAAAAATAAAACTCCTCCGACTGCGACCCTGAATTTGGTTTGAAAAATATTGATTTTTTCCTCTCTTGAAATGGTACTCAATTTTTTCAATAATTTCTCTATCTTCTAGTACTATATAAAGTATATAAAGTCATTATTTCACCAATCAATACGACGAAAAGGCAACATGTCGAATATATTTGACTTGCGGATTACAACTTCTTAGGTTAACTGGAATGTGAATTCTTCATATCGGTAATTTATTTCATTATCTCGGTAAAGAGTTGAGAAATTCTTCCATGATTTTTGCAGAAGTTACAAAATGCTATTCAGTGGCATTATTTTTTTACGCAAAAAATTTAAAAAAAAGTGCCGGAGTCCGACTCTACGACCCTGCCAATAACACCCCGTAAGTTTTCAATAAACACAATAATGCTAACAGTACAAAAAACAAATAATTCTCCATATAAATGTCTCCTAATAAATTTTTCAGCCAAATTGGAGGTAAAATAGCGGATTAACTATTGGTTATCCTAAAACTATATTAGTCCCTTATTAATTGCATTAAAAAAAATAAAAAAGCGACGATGGTCCTGGCTAAGACATGTGCTGCTTATATCCAAAGAAGGTCTGAAATTTGCTACGAACCGGATGGATCCCGGTGTCGTGAAAGGCCACTGATGATCAACCATATGATCTACTCAAATACTCTACTGTACAGGTTACGCTGGAATGACATGGAAAGAAGCAAAACGACTAGCGAGAAATAGAGAATCTTGGAAGCGGATAAAAAGTATGTTGTATAAGAAATGATCGTTTTCATTTTGTAAGAAAATATGCGAAATTTTCTAGATGCTTAAATAGTAGCATAGCATTCACCAATTTTGGTAGGTGAAGTAACACAATAATTATTTATATTCATTACATATTGAATGAATAATTCAAATTATACGCAAAATAATAAAAAATGTTTTTTTATGAAGTAGACTAGTTTTAATAACTGTAAATTAATATTTAATGGTGAATCAAAGAGCGCGAAAACTCGGTGAATTTGTTTGATTTTTAAAAATCCATTCAAAGATATTTTTTGCATAATTTAAAAAATCTTATTTCTTGTCTCTTGATTGTAAATTCAGCTTTTGCCGAAAAGATGATCGTTTCAAAAACATATCCGGCATTTTTATTTTCTACAGATAATAGATTTGGTGTGATCTTCTATGTTCGTGTAGTGTTGCCAACGTTATAAACAATGTAATATTATTTTAATAATAAAGCTATGTATTTTTTTAAATATTTTTTACAATCGAGAAATGAAATTACAAAACGTTTTCAAACATATTGTTTATTAAAGCTAAGAATATGGAAAAAAATCTTTTTTTTAATACTTAATACCGTCATTATCTTTTCAGAAAATATTAGAAATTAATACGTGATGAAATGTTTGTAGCATTTAATTGGACGTATAGATGAATTCAAAATTTGTATATTTTTGTTTAAAAAAAGGATTACAATTGTAAAAAATATGGTATATGAAGAAAAACTTGTGTAAAATATTCATTATAATAAGTATTTGCACTTAACAGAGTAATACGTCGGTAGGTTTGCTGTTTTAATATTATTCGATTAATGCACCCATGAAATACTAACTGACAAGTACAAAAAGAGTTCTGCTATAAAAAAAGATTATTCCTTTATTGACTTTTTTTCATTAGCTAAGTAACGTTACAGATGATTATTCGAGTAATCAACGTTGTTTACTTCTATGATGAATTCCAGTACAGTTTCATCAGTTGATTTAGGCGGTTTGGGCGGGTAAGCGCAATTAAAATTCGGGCTCGGGCCGGGCCCGGGTAATTAATTTATTCTTCAGAAAAATATTTCAGACTATGCTCGTGTCATAAGTCAGCCATGGTGATTTTAATTATTACTAGTTCTATAGAGAATCGTAAATTGTTGTAAATTTGTAAAAAACAGTCTGTTGAGTATAAATCCGGGCTTCGGGTCGTTTTCGGATAACAATTGTGGTATTAGACTCGGGCCCGGGCCGGGTCGGGTCTGTGTCTTTCGGGCTCGGACCGGGTAATTTCGTAAAATTTCGGCCCGTGCAGACCTCTAGTATGAATGGATTCTTGTTCTGTTTAAAATTGTCTCCCAACCTTTCAATCATAAAACGGCGCGTAACGGGGGCTATAAGCTTACTACTAATCCTGCCGTAGTTAAATCAGTATATCCTTACTTTCTTTTAAAATAGAGAGTATGAGTAACTGATTGACGAGCAGTTCAATAATGAATCCATATGCTCTACATTAGACATGTTTGAAAAAAAGAGTAACTCTGGCAACATCCACCTAATACAGTGTGTTGTGTTACGAGTGGCTTTAAAATGATGGAGACGCGTATAATGCATTTGAAAAGGAAACACTTCACATGTTTATTTTTGTTTGACCTGGTTAGTCATTAGAATGCAAAATTAAGCATATATTTATAGACGAAGATGTATTTTATCTGGCGACATTTTTTTCTGGAATTTTGAAAAAGAATCTTCATTTTTTCAAATCATGTCCGCTTCCAATGTTGTGACTACGGCTTCCTAATGGAGCGTCTCAAGAAAAGTTTTTTTTAATAAATGCTTGTCACTCAGTTGTTCAATATCTATTTTTGGAGTAAAAAGTAAAATACTAGGTCAGGACAAGTGGTTAGCTTATCGTTTTAACTTTTCCCATATTAAGATATACACATTGTCCGTATTGAGATTTAAGCCCGTGAGGACCGCAGCTTGAAGTAAACGAAGTTGACCACTTGACTTCGGACCCAATAAATATTTATTATGGTTTGACCATATCAAAAATGAGTTTAAATAAAAATGTGAATATTGATTCATGTCACGTGTATACAGCTAGCTGACTATTTAAATGAAATACAATTAGCAAGTATACTTAAATAACAAAGTTACCAATTGATGGTAAAAAAAGAATTATTCAACGCCATGTGGCTTAAAATGTTCTGGTCTCTTCAAATTTATATTGAACCTATGAGATTTGTGCTGTAATTGATTGGCTTGTTATGTCACTTAAAACAATTCATGATTTTTATTTCACGTATATAATTGGATAAACAAATCAATAAGAAGTGTAAAAAAATTTGCCATTCATAATTATAAATTATAGAAACATAAAAGACATGTTCATTCCTACTGTAGAGAATATTCACATTTTTTTTTTAAAAAAAAGTGAGTTTGCAGAAATTTTCTGTGTTACATATTCATATGCTTATTTAGAAAAGCATTAACAGATTTTGATTTGTGAAAGACCTATAATTTAAGGAGATTAAAAAAAACTAATGGAAATAGAAAAACAGGAAAGAAATATAAATACAGATTTAAGAATAAATGTATGAATGTTTCTAGGACGGTTTTTGTACCCATGACCATCGCAACTGTACTGACTAGATAGAAATGATCGGTTTTTTAAAATGGGTTCACAAGTTCGGTTGATTTTTTAATATGATTACTCTCGTTTTAATGTAAGAAACAATACATTTTTTTCATTATTTATTAAAAAAACGTTCATAATTTGTTAATTATCAACCATAATAAAAAAACGGGATGAAATATGTTGTGTGGTCAGTAGGCAGGCACATGCGATTAATATATTATATTTTATATAGGTTTATATTGAAAATATTTTTGTTAGGCATGTTAACTTGGATATAACGCCGAATTTTACATATACAAGTATAAATTTTCCATTTGATGCATCGAAAATGATATGACCTAGTTCAGTTCCCAGCGAAAAAGTATTTCGATTTCGAGAATTTGCGTTAAGAACAGTTTTTTTGTAAGTGCTTATAGAAGTAATACATAAACAAAGATAACAAAAAAAAACCCATTTTTCAGTAATTGAATTGTCCTTTTTGTGAAACTTCGTTAACCGGGTCAAACCGTTTTGTTTGAAAGTCGGTTAATGTACAAGCCCTGGTATAAATAAAAGCTTAAAACAATTGATCACTTGATAACGTCACAGATTTATACATTAAATAGCAACTTTGATAAAAAGAAACTATTCTCAGTTTACAGATAATTGAATATGAAAGAAACTTGTAATCATCCACAGATTTAGGCGACTAATCAAAATAAAAAAAAATATCTTGCGATGTTCTTCAGTAAGAAAAACAATAAGAATAAAATTGGCTACCAAGCCGCTCGGGAATAGCGTTTAACCTTTCCAAAATATATTTTTTCTTTTAAAGGTTACACAAAGGTAAAATTGATTCCTAATTGATTTTATTAGCTTAAGATGAAATCCGGCATGTGCGTTATGCCAGCTCAGTGACTTCACCTGAATCACGAACAATAATATTGAATTAAGGTTTTATAGACGTACTTACTTTTTACCTTAAATTGTAAGGGTCTTTTCCCCCGAAATTAAGATGTTGTTTTTTGTATATGAAGCGAATAGTCCTTACTATTGTGGGTTTTTATTGTTTCACATTTTCATGAGTAAAATAGAGAACACGTTGAAACGACAATGTTTTTTTTAAATCAACAGTTTTATTGTTGTTTATATTTTCTTTATTTGATTTTATTTTTCCCTCAATAAATTTAAAAAGTTTAAGCACATTTAAAATGTTAAAATTTTTACATCTCAGGTTTCAAAAAAAATAAAAATTGTTTATATTACATTAAAAGATGAGATGCTAACGTTAGAATTTCGAGAAAGTAAATATTTTTAATGAATGATCTTTAAAATATTTTTTAAATAATATTTTATTTTTGTTTAGGTTTTTTGTTAAAGTTGTTTAGTTGAATACTTACGTTCAGAAAACTTTTAGTATTTATAAAGGAATAAATGAAGATAAAAATGTCTAAAAAGTACATAGTATAGAGAAGTAAGAATACTGCAGAAATTAAAACGGGCTTAAAAGCAACCACTTTTAGTTCTTAAAATTCAAGAAGTCTCAACATTATTAAGCATTGTGAACTGATCAGTTGACTATGCTCGCCATGAGCGAAACCGGTCCTGATATTGATAAATAAAAAGTGGAAATAAGTACAAAGGAGTATTGTGTTTTTTGTCAAGATATTTCTGAAAGAAGCGAAACACTTAACACTTTATCAAATCAATTTTGATGAGTTAGGTAAATAGTTTCACAGAATACGTATTAGAATAACGCCATAATTAATATAAAAACTATCGTTAACAAAATACATAACAATTATTTTATTTAGACATAAACAAGCCAACAATATTCTGAGAAAATGTTTCAAAATACTTCTCACCCCTGATACTTTTCTATAACCTTCAAATACACTTTATCTCAAACTGCAGTCAAGTAACTACCTAAATAATATATTTCCCCTATTGCCATTTGAACCCTCGTAGCCTCACAAAATGATTTTACGGTCGTTTAATACTGAAAATATATACACTTTATATCCTAGTAGATTATACTTTAGTATGTATTATATAACTTATGAATATCCCCAACAACGACCAATTTCGCATAGACGGTGCCTACCTACCCCGATTTCCAATTTCACGCGAGACTGCTTCCAAGCAAAATTGACGTGGTTCCATGACATTGGATCTTTTTTTACTACATGGGAAATTTCAATATTCAATAGTTCCTACATTCAAATACAAAATGATACAACATGTACATACTAACACCGCTTAAATAAAACAGCCTTTTTAGTTTTGTGTTGTAAGGAAATCTTTAGATATCATAAACACCCATGAATTCGAATATAAATAAAAAATAAATAACGTGGCGTATTAAGAGCGATTAGTTAACCATTTATTCTGTCCAAGCACTATCATGCTATTTCTTTTCTAAAAAGAGAGTTTAAACTTGTGAAAAACAAGCAGTTATAATAGAAAAACTTATTTTGAAGTACATAGATACGTTATTTAAAGGACCATATGAAGATATACAAAAATATTTATTAAGCTTATAAATATTATTAAGTAATTATAAAACTGTATAAAATGAGCATTTTTCTTTTAATGTAAAATGTTGGAAAGTAGCCATGTGCTTCTTAGGTTTCCACAATTATTGTAATGATTATAAATTTTAAGTAAAGAAAAACAGTTAACAAAATGTGTTTTTATAAATAATGGAATAAACTATACAAATTTTATTTATAATTTTGCTTAATTTGGTTCCCACTAATAGTTTCTTTAACTGGCCACGATTGTTTGTCATTATTGCAGTCGCATAGTTTTGACTAACTCTGTTATTTAATTTAACATACCTTCTATCTTTAGTATATGCGCATGAACGCTTAATATACCAAATTAAATAATTTGCAATCTGATTTTGGGATGTGAATTTCCTAAAACCACAGGCTCGTGGCTTGTTTTTTTTAGGACACGTTTCCACTTCCTTATCGCGATAAAATGAATGATAAAGTGAAATTTAATGAATGTATGTTTTGCATACTTTATTTTTGATAAAGCAAAAGTGCCCATTAAAAAAATAATAAAACACTGTTTTATAGGTATTCTATAATATTTTTTTATTTGTAATGACCTTTGTAATTTTTTCGACTACATTAGTTCGCAGCAACTAATTACCCTGAGATATTCTTGCTAATTTTTAAAAAGCGTTAATGTTTCTTGTGTGACAGAATATGTTCAGTACAACGATTTGTAAATCCGGAGGACTAGAAATCGAGTAGCCATGTCATACAGAAAGACTTCATTACGAAACATTTTTTTTAGTTACATATAGATTTATTAAGCATATTGATAACTAGAGTCTTTAATCCTCGGATCCCAAAATCTCGGGATAGTGACAGTACTGGTCCAGGGATTTTTGGATTGATAAAATTAAAAAATCGCCGAGCAAAAATTGTCAACCCCGAAGTCCCGGGACTACAAAAAGGGTCCAGGATTGGATGGCCTACTGATAACCAAGGCATTTTTTATCAATCATTCTTACTCATTCAAGCACTAATTCAAAAAGTTTTCAAATTTATATCATCGAGTTCCAATATTTTCTGTGAAACTCGGATTCTTGCAATCAAGTGACAGTTATAAATTCTTATCGATTATGTAATCGCGCCTTGCTGCAAAGTAAGGGTTGTTTGATTCACGCAGATAGCTTTTGCATTTATAAGGCTTCATTGTGAAGAATCACGCTATTTTTCAGAACATAAAAAAATGTTTTTATATGTAAAAGTTTTTTTTTTTAATTACCTGCGGTATGTTGCTGAGAGTCTTTTGTGTAGGGTTACGCACCATACCCGAACAAAGTCTTCACATATTTTTTAACACCCATTTGAATTCCCAAATAAATAAAAGAACAATTGAAAATTCAAAGGAATATTTTTTTTCACGTGCGATGTCTTCAATGTCAAAATTGATGATGACAAAAAGACGCATCTTTTATGAGATATCATATTATAATTCATAAATTTCTTTAAATCAAAAGTTTATATTCTTAGTTAAGTATTCATTCCCTTTAGATTTAATATTTATTATTGAGCGATCATATTGCGTTTCTTAAAAGATTTAATTACGTTTCTTATTTTATTTGTATCAAATGATACAATTACATTACAATATTGTAAGCTTGTATTATTATAAGCTTGAAACAGACAATAAATTCTTATTATATATTAAACCGAAAATGTATCTACCAATGAACTCGTATGCTAAAAATGTCAATAGAACATAAAAAAGTAAGTCTTTTGTTTAGATTGGTTGCTTCTATATTGGTTTTTTGAGAGCAAAAATAAACATAACGGATTTCATTCATTTTGTATTGAAAAATAAAATAACTGTCTGTTCCCAATAGTCGTGTAAGTAATTGATGCATTTACGTGTCATATATAATATATAATTTTAATTATATTTTCACATTGAATGACAGTGTTCGGAGATATCATATTTGATAACTGCTCGTAATTATCACGTCATTTAATAACAGTCGACACTGAATAAGCAAGATATTATATAAAAATCATTTTTTCATTCAAACACAACTAATCTAAAAACTATTCACTTTATTCAAACACAAGGGTTAAATATAATATACATATTTATGAAATATTTTTTCAATTTAAAATTTGAAAAGCGTCGGATGAACAAATTGAATTCGTCGTAGAGCTTCCCCCAAGGAAATAAATTCCACAGGTACCCCACCCCGTTTAAATGGCATGCAAAAGTCTCACAGAAAAAAAGCTTTTTTGAATTTTTCAATACCGTTTCAAATCTATATTTTTAGTACGAAATAATTAGAGAACACATATATTATATAAACACACGTGTTGAAGGTTATCCTACTATTATCTTTCTCTGTTGTGAAGTTATATGTTTGTCCTGTTGTAGTAAGGGAATCAGTGCATTGGTCACTCGTGACTAATGGTAATGTATATATGTGTGCACGCCTCATTGATTTTGATGTTTTTTGATTCTCGCTTACTCAGCACAATCAAGATTTAGTGCACTTTGTCTTAAAAAAGATAATCGGGACAGATTAAGATAATAATAAATATGATTTATTAATAATTATTTCGTAATATTATGAACATATATATTATTTGTAGGGTTTTAACGGTTTTGTTAAATCAAATATTTTTAAACTCGTGTCAGTCCAAAATAATAAAATAGATTACCCGTATCGCTGCAGTCAGTAATAAAATTATTGCAAGACAATGAATTCTCTGTAGTGTCCTATAATAACTTTTTAAATAGAGCGATAATTATCTGAAAGGATGTTTATACTGTAAGTTTCACGGTTCAATGCAATAAAAAATATATAAATATTAATTAATTAAAATACATAAATAAATCATATTTTATTTTGTTTTATCATTTATTTATTTCCTTATAATAATTATGAAACTAGACGGTGAGCGCGTTGACACCAATATTATCAATGAGATACTTTGCAATAAAATGTAAAAGATTGTTTTATAACTTCTTGAGTTTGTTTTTCAAATTTTAAAGTCTGCAATAAATTACGGTTTTTTCTATCCCAACAGACACCTAAAAAACAAGACGTTACAAGAGCGATTAGGTAACTATAAATCGTTATCTAGTAGCGTAAATGTATTATTAACTTTCTCGAACATGTGATTGTTAGTAAGAACGATTAGATTCTGCTGACGGGGGATGACTAATGGTAATACATAAACGCATTTTGAAGTTAGCAAAATATTTTTTTAAATGAAATAAAAAAAATAATATTTATAACTAAAAATTACAGACGATTCCCTCCGAATGCAAACTTCTGGTTTTGGTGTTGCATTGTCTGTCTTCTTTTAATGTGGATTTACTGGGGATTTTTAATTAACAAATGACACTTATAATCCATTTCTCGATACAGGTGTCTTTTGGTAAGATATAGATAGTATAAAGAAGTTTACAGATTCATATATGATACTTGAAAACCTCCAACACGGTTAAAAGAAGCACCTAGCTCTTTACCCGATTAAAAAAAGCTTTATTAAAGTTTACATTATTTTGAGAGCGAACAACGAAAAAAATCTGAAAATTACTCTCCAAACAAACTCTGAATTAACCTTGTACGTTCTTGCATCCAACGAAAACAAACCAAGAGCAGTGGCGGATTACCCCATAAGTGCAATAAGCGCGCGCTTGGGGCCTCCGAATCTTGGGGGCCTCAAAGATATCTTCACTCTTTTATTTCAATTTCAAATTTCATTATTATTTACGAAGAGTTTTGGAGCCCTTTCATGTCATTCGAAAAACAGGGCCTACAAAATTGATTGCGCCTGGGGCCTCCAAAGTACTTAATCTGCCACTGACTTAGAGGAATAAATATTATTGAATTAAGTTTATTCTGAATAAAGCATTTATTTAGAAGAATACGTTAAAAAAAGCAATGTTTAATAATTGTAAAAAAAACATAGAAATATTTATACTTAATAGCTGCTTCACCCAAAACATCAGGTGTCATAAAAAACGTATTTTATTTTTTTTTGACACCCTCTCTATAATATAATAGTTGTACAAATGGTTACGTAAAATTGTATGGTTGATAGCTGTTGTTATCGTAATATGGTTCTTGCTTAAAGGTTTTACAAAATTGAAATCATGGAGTTAAATAACTTGGTTGTACAAATCAATAATAATGTTATATTTTTTATTATTAAAGTAGTTGATTACAATATACGTTCAATTATCATTTGAAAAAGAAAAAGCAACTAAAGTATTTTTTCAGCATTGACTTCGATTCATATTGAGGTTAATACAAAAATAGACCACTTATTGGACGCTTGAGATTTTTAAAACAACACATACATACATAACTAAGACGGCGATGCGATACATCACCGGAAATGCAACGATCGTTAATGACAGTTTCCCGTGAGATAAAAAAAATGGTTTCCGTTTAAGATTTTTCACACACTGTATTTTATTGTTTGACAACATGCGTCTGTTTTAACGATTTATTTTTGAATTTCTGAGAATTTTAAGATTTACTCAAAGCGTGAGTTTGAGGAAGATGAAATATTTTAAAAGAAAGACACGCTGATGTTGTTTCACTTTTGTTATAAACATATCATTATAAAAATATAAATTGCATTCGTTTATCTGTCAATTAATATAATATATCATTAATGGATAAATTTAAATAAAATGAATATCCAAGCAAACATCGTTGGCGGTCTTTGTATATATAGCACCACCAGTTGATATATTTATAAATAATAAATATAGGGGATAACAATAACGCTAATAAAATAAATTTATTAATTGCTTAATAAAAAAATCTACGATAGTATACATATGTACATAAATAATATATTTTACAAGAATGGAAATTCTATAATTAATGGCATTTTTTTTTTTTTAATAAACAATAAAGATTTAATTATATCTTTATCTATGTCAACATGTAGATATGTATATTATAATATGTATAAGAATTTATTATGAACGATTGAAATGAAATGTTTAAGCGTTGAAATTATGTACGTATATAATCTGTCCATACATTTTATAAAATTGATAAAATTAAAATTGCTTTTATAATTTTGAATTATGAAATAAAAAAAATCAATATTTGAAATATTATTATTTTTTAAACGTTTTATTAACCGCGATCTTTTGGTATAAAATAAATAAATACGGCCTTCAGAAATAAAAAGTTTCCTCTCCTCACCCTTGGTTTAGTCTAACTAAACCTATATATTTTTATATTTCCTCAGTTGGCAATGCTCACCATGAGCGAAACCGGTCCTGATCTAAAATAAATAATGTGGAGTAAGTACAAAAGCGTTTTGTTTTTTAAATTATCTATAACAATTTATTTTACTCGTAAGCATTAAATATCGATAGATTTGTTTTAAAAATGGTGTTTAATGCGTCAGAATGCGATGTGTGCATCTCATGTCAAAGCCATGTAAGCATATCGACTGTGGAAAGGTGGCACATTTTACAGGAGGCGCAAAAATCGTGTTTTGATGATTTTGGGTAATATGCGAATTATGAAATATACACAACCTTGAAGTGCACGGAGACTTCTAAACTGGTGTTAAATTGACATAATCTAATATTAATTTAAGAAATCGTCTAGGAAAAACCTTTTTTTGTCACAAATTTTTGTCAAAAATTGTCACAAGCTCATCTTTTTTCAAGCTTAAAAGATAAGTTTAGATACTTATTCGACATTTGCAGCTTACATCCTTTTGATAGAACGTGTATCAAGTTTGATACGCAGTGTTTGGACGTATGCTCACCGCAAACATATGAAAACTCTCCAGATTGTTAAAAATAAATCACTGAGACAGATATGTAACGCCCCGTGGTACGTGCGTAAATCGCTGCTTCATAGAGACTTGAAAATACCTGCAACCCGCAAGTTCGTTCGTGAAATATCTCAAAAGTTTCACATCGAGGTAGGAAAACATTTTATCCCAACGATATCTAATCTCCACAACTATGACGAGACACTGCCTGAGAATCGTTTTAGACCAAGAGCAGTTCTGCTCGACGACCCTCCATAGATCTTATGTCGTCTAAAATTGATAATTTAAGAAAGAACATACCATCACAAAAATGTCTCTCTTTTTTTTTTTAAACTTTTTTGTGTACTGTATGTGTGTAAGTATGTATGCGCATGTGTGTGTACATGTACGGATATAGTATGGGGGAAGCATATAGAATGTGATTAGCAAAATAATGCTTATGGAGTTCCCGTGAACTTTTTATCTCTGTAGTAATCACGCCCTTCCGTCTGCAAACGATGGTAAGGGGATACAATTTACAATTTTTCAAAAACTTTATCGATGAAGGAGACAAGAAAAACCTCGACGCTAGAGTTTCCTGGTATTTAAAGTTCCATAAATTTGATATCCAAATTTTTTTTTAAAAAAGCTATTTTGAAAAAAGTGTGGATTGCGTCATTGTTCCTTTCCACAGTCGATATAGTAACTTAACTATCAAAACACGCGTAAATAATAAAACATAAATGAGGAGCAAACATTCAAAAAGTGTTTTGTTACAGAAATACAAAGCTTGGAAAATGATGATTTAAGTGTTGAAAAAGTGACGGTTTGTATGAATGTGTCAACTTTATGATTTCATTTTAATATGAAAAAAAACCTTTTTGAACACTAATTTTGATTTTCATTCATAGGTTTTATTATGGGCTATCAGAATTGATATAAAACGCCATTTTTCAAAATTTATGACAAAACACTTTTTGAATGTTTGCTCCTCAAATCAATTGACCTGTGCAAGTAATCAGTGCATCCCTCTATTGATCATCGTACATAACAGATTTTTATTTCATTTTTACTGAGTCGTAAAATCGACTTAAAAGAGAGCAGAATACGCTTTGGGCTGAGCAATATGCCTGATCTGCTATAAAACTTTCTTATTTTTTTTACGATCAAGTTTCAGAGTACGCCAAACGTCTATTTGGATGCTGGGAACGTCATTCCCAGAACACGTTCGACAGTAATTTTGTTAATTACTTCGTATGTTTACGTTGTATAGACGAAACATGTTCTTATAAATCCTATTTTTCATTTTATTAAAGAGCGTTTCTTAATATGTATATAATATGAAAAATACTTTTGACTCTTTATTCTTGAAATTACTCACCATTCAAATCTGTAGAAATTCCCATGGGTAAATTAGGTAATGCATTTATTTATTATATAAACAAGATACATTTATTTACTATAAACTTCAGTTCAAGTGCACGGATGAACTTGAACTGACGTTTAGTAAATAATCCTGATCTTGGTAAATAAAAGTATAAATAAGTATAAAAGAATATTTTGTTTTTCTTGATATAATATCTTTCCACTAAGTATTGATAGTGAACACCCTAAAAACGATTACAAGTATGTTAATATAACGGAAACCTCCAAAATGCCTCACATTTTCTACTCGTGAGGAAGTTGGGCGATGGAATACCGCGGCCCCAAGACTTTTGAGTGCTAGAGGTCAGAAATTGGCGTAGGAGGGCGGAGAATTGATTAGATTAAAGTTGCAGTGGCCATGATTTACCTCGGACGGTAGCGTCAAAAAAGAAGAAGAAAAAAAATGTCTTCGATATGAATGTGTCAAGTATTTTTATCGCGTTTGGTATCGCGTCGCAATCTTAAATTAATTTCTCAGCACGTGTTATATATCACACATTTTGACAGTAATTTCTTCATTTATTTAAATAGTATATATAAAATGTAAATTTTATGTTAACGTGGGAGGGAAAGATATTTTTTTTATTACAATATCATGCTTCACAGTAAAAAAAAACGTCACGTAAGTATAGGTCAGTGTCTCCTTTATTAGTTTGAGTAATAACTTTACAACTAGTTAAGAATTTAATTGGCTAGGTCAGGGTATAAGTGCCCTAAGGTAGTTGCTACGAACACTTAACGAGCTATCACAAAACCTGACTTGAAATTATATGAAGAAAAAAATAATGAAATTGCTTTTGGTATACTTAATGAGTCATATTTAAGATAACATCTGTACTAATAAGGTAACGTAAAATTACATTTACACGAGCTTTGACATCGTTAGTATAGTTAAGATATAAAGTGTATGATTTTATGTAGTCGTGAGGTAATAGTATTTTAACTTTAAAATGGTTTCCATTTAGTTTTGATGGAAATAATAATTGAGTATTTGGTGAATGTATAATATGAATGTTAACAGTGAAATAAGCATACTGTCTGCAATGTCTACGTGACACTTCGTTATAGTTTATAAAAATATATGATTCAACTTTCAAATTAAAAAAACCTAAATGATATCTAAATCTTTTCAATCAATTTAAATTAATGATTTGTCACTAATAATTCAAATTTCAGTTAAATATAAATTAAACGATCATTTTTAGGTGTCAATATTATATTGATGAGAAAATGGTATTGAGAGCTTGAATTTACTATTTATTCATGAATATAATACGCTCCGGGTACCATCCATATGATGTAATTTGTGGAACTGAGGGATGCTATCTTGTCGTGGGAGGAAAAAAACAACTGGCGAGAGACAGATAAACATATGCTCCAAATAACGAGCGAATATGGTCAAATATAAATCGGTGACATTGCAACTGGCGTTATTTTAATGGAAGTGCAAACATCATTAGAAGTAGACAGTTGATTCGGGATTTTATTGCTATTAATATATATGAAAGTGATGACTATATTATTTTTACGGTTGTGCTACAAATTGCAGCACGTGTTTTGCCTGTTTGATAAACATCTTCAGACTGATTTGAATCTTAATTGCACTACTCAAAGATTCCCTTGTATATTTTTAACATTTACGGTTGAATGCTTTACTTTCAATCAGTGGAATATATGTATTTTTAATTCAAACTTGTTTGCGTAGATAATACATTTCTACAGATTTATTAAGTTTACGGAGCACTCTTTGATAATTGAAGGAATAAGATGTATTTAACATTTAAACACATATAAATAGGCTTGGTATATTTGCTATGAAAACATTTTATTTATATACTAATAAAAGAAAATAGTCCAGTAAATCTTATAGCTTTAACAGCGGGTATAAGAGATTTGTAGACGACGTTTAAATATTAATCGTTTTTAAATTAAATTTGAATATTTTGCTATCTTTTTATAACCTCTCTGCAGATCTCTATCGATTGCGTAATAATTACGTAACTGGATATGAAAACTGACAACATCAAAAACAAAAAAAAACGTTTATTATCAAAAAAATCATTTGCTGAGACAAACCTTCTTTTAACACAGTCTGAAGATTTTGTATCTAAAAATAATAAATGTAACAAAAATTATTCAGAAAAAACTTGTATTCTTGGCTTTTGGTAATTCACATCAGTATTTTAAAATCTGGTTAAGAAACTTTATACAATTCTTTGAAGCACGTTTTTTTTAAGTAATTTTCAACATTCTTTCGCTTGATAGTACGAATAATCTCCGTGGTTGTAATTGACTTGGTTGATTCATCTTTAGCTAAAAACTGCTCTCCCTACTTTTTAATTTACTTGATTCTAAGTATCCATTAGTAGGTCACACGACAAGCGTGTACACAATTCAGTAGAGTGATATCACTTGAAATGCAAGTATTTTCGTCTAAAATCATTCACATGCACATATTAGATGTGTGCCACATCCGGATGTTGAACCCGCGATACGGACAGACAAAACCGTCACGATAAGTGTGAAAAAACTGGTATTTAACGGTGACCTTCAATATTTTGTTTTACATGAAACGAGCTGATAAAAAAAATTGTGCGTACGTTAATTATTTAAGTTCAGAAATCATGATTTACTTGAAACATTTATTTTACATATTGAATAGTCATATCTGCAAAATGAGTATATGAAACAATGATGAATCCTTTAAATAAATATTCTTAATCAAATCGGTCGGTCAACATCAGTTTTTTAGATAGGAAAATGATTAAAAGATGGGCTTAGTTAAAAACACCCGCTTCCACGGTTGAACCCGGTGCGATGTAAAAATTTAAAATAACCCATGACTTTGTGATAAAATTTTACCAAACGTTGAATATATGCAGAAGCAAGGCAATTCGGTGAATTGAACTCTTTCAGTAATGAGTATTTTTTCTACGAAATAATGTTTTTTGTATATTTTTATTGTTTACACACACACATATAAAAACATATTTTTTGCTTACAAGTCAGTCTGGAAAGAATATTGCTTAATATTTTAAGTAGTAAATACTTTTTCTAAACTTTTAACGAGTTTATTTTTACTTTGAAATAATTTTAAAGAAGCTATTACTTCCGATTCGGATCAAAAACTTTTTTTGCTTTCATCTGTGGGCTAAGCGCTGAAATAGAATTTTTAGCTCAATATTATACGGTTACAGATTTGTGTACAATTAATATTATATAATATATTAATTCTTTTGCACATTTAAAACAAATGATAAAAAATATGACTGCCAAAAATCACTAAATAGGTCTATTTCCTAAGAATCATTTTATTATCCGAAAATTACATTTAAGTACAATTTCAAAGAAGAAGATTAAAATTTATATTTGGTGAAGGTTATTTTACCGTTTATTTATATAAAGGATTTAAAAGGTCAACAAGTCAATATGCTGTGATTATATTTATATAAACGATAAGAGGCAGTGTTTGCATATGTGCTAAACGCGTGCAGTCTGTGGTTAAATATATTTATACACTCAAAATTTTGTTTGTTTGTTTGTGAGAAATCATTATTTAATTAATGAGTGCAATCGCGTCTCCCGCACTGTTGGTTTGAATACACTGATTAGAAGTACCAAATCATTTTTTTTTATTTAAGATTAAAACTTAAGTAAATACTATTTTGAATTAGCTATTGATCTCGTTTCCCAAAATTTCAATTATGTCTTCCTGACAAGTGAGTTATTGCGAGAGGCTTTCTGTTATTTTAGATTTATAGGTTTAATATTGGGTGGTGAAGTGATGTATCGTTTGGAAATTTTCATTAATGGTTTCATATAAATTGACTGGTTTTTAATGTTGACTCGTAAGAAATTAATTGTGTAACAATTAATATAAAATCAAAAAGATTTGATTAATAATCAACATTCTTTTTCGGTAAAGTGGTTTGATTGTTCGCGGTATGTATTGTCATATACTTATTTTTAAAAAGTGTTAATTTTTATTTTTTATTCATTTTTGTAGTATTGAAATGAAATAATTTTACCCGAAGAGTGATTATTTTGTGATTCTTTCTTTTATAAAGTTGCTGTGTTATAGTTTCTATAAATTATTTCAATTACAATAATGAAAAAATGATTATAACAACACTATTTTAAATTTATTACTACCTATTGCCAATAATATGCTCCAAGACAAAAAAAAATCCTCGGGGAGATACTCGAATCTCGTGAATCGCATTATAGAAAAAATGATTTTTTAGTAAATATATCTGTCGGGTCTGAATTATAGTCGTCAGCGTCATTGACTTCCATGACAGATCTCACGGATTCAGGAAATTATTTATGTTTAAAGGCATGGATATTTATGATGTGTTAACATTCGATCCCTAAAATAACGGAGTATAGCGAGAGCGCTTGGCTAACCACTAGTCATATCATTTATATCCTTACTCTCTTTTAGCAACTGAGTAAGAAGCAGTTCTCGTAGAAAAACTTCTGTTGATATATGCGACCAAACGCTCCACATTGGAAGTAAACATGTGTTATATTTACATTTTTATTTGGTCTTAGTTATTATAATTTATTCCCAAATTTAATGTCTAAGAAAAAAACATTCACTTAAAAGAATGAATGCGTTCAATGATGTATAATAGAGAGATATATTAAAATAGAGAATTCAAACATGATAAAAGTGAACAAAGTATTCCTTTGGTCCTAAATCAGGTATGGTTTTTTTTATATATTGGCTCATTGAATGGGTGGATAAAAAATAAATACTTCAAAAATATATTTCTACTACAAAATTATCTGTAACATATTTTAAAGTTTTAATAGGTCGAAGAGAAAATTTCCTAACGAAAAATGTTTATTTTGTCACAGTTTTACTGTCCACAGAATAAAATTATTTTAACTTAAATTACTAAATCGTAAGAAACTTACTTACAGATCAGTAGATCATAGCTCAACGAAAAGATATTATAATATTTATTACGTTTTTCTGTTAAATAAAACCAAATTATTTCACTTTCTGGGTACAAGTTTCCTTGAACATCTATGCATAGCAACAATGTAAAGTTTGCTTTCATTACTTTGTTCAATGAAGTGAAGGAAATACACCGCTTAAGAGAAAATACACAAATCATTGTTATGTTACTAAAAACACAGATATTGCAAACCGAAGAATATTGCGTAGCTGTACTGCCAGAAAACAAACCAAAAATTGTATGTTTTGAGTTTAAAATGCAGATTGATGGATGTCACATGGATTGATGGATGGATATCACATGAAAAAAACAAAGCTACCCATATAACATTTATTTAATTCAATATTCAAAGAAGTAATACAAAATAAGCCAATTTTTTGGCAGGGCTGTGAAGTTGGGTAAAAAAAGAGACGTCTACGACTCCGAATTGTTTTTTTTTCAAATATTTCCGTTTAGCTAACATATCTGTATATCATCAGATCACTCTAGTTACTAAAATAGATTCTAGTAGATTTCACCGATCGATAAGATGAATAGACAAATACTTTTAAATATTTTTTTCTCCGGTTTTTCCGACTCCGACTCCACCTCCAGAAAAACACCTGACTTACTACTGACAGCCCTGGTTACTTATACGGACAGGAACTTTGTTATAATTACTGACAGAAACCTATGAATGACTTAATAACAGATTTCTTATTTTTACAGCAACCCAAAGACCAGATGACTAATCGCTTTTGAGCTGTAAGCATTTTGGTCAATTGTCGTTTATTTATATGTGTTTTTGTCTATCTACGGCCACGCTACCTTTCAGTTTGTTTTATAATATTCGAAAAAGTCGATTATCTCAAAAAAAAGTTTTTTAGCAATATACCAACGGTATATTCTTTCGTATACAAATCAATTTTATGGCCCAACAAATGTATTTGATCTTAGGAAGTAATCATTTAAATTTGTTTTAATTTAATGATTTCTTACAGCTCACATTTGACAATATGTTATATTTTAATATGATTGTCGATTTATCACTATGCCTTCTCATTTTATTCCATTTCTGTCTGTACTACTTAGGGTTTCCGGATTTTTTTAAACTGGTCAATCTGTCCAGCGCAGTGTTTTTTTAACGGAGGCGATTCTGTATTTTTCTACACGAAATCCACGTGGGCGAATGCACCATTGCACAGTATTTGTGATACTGGCGCGTTATTTTTTTAATTGCGTCAGTGTGTCTTGCGTCAGTGTGAGTTTTATTGAATGAAATTTTTTTCAAAAAAATGTGTTGATATTTTAAAAAATCTGTCATAAAGCAAATGTTATATCAAAAATATTGTATGCATAAATATTCGCTTCCCATTGTTAACAAAGAGAGGAGAGGGTGTTGATGTTTTCACCGTAATAAATAAGGTGATTGCTTCAACATGGCTTAGAAACACTGGTCAATGGTTTTATTAAATTTCACAATTTATCTTAATATATTATCCAAACATCCACACTGTTCGTTCCTAACCCGTCGATGGTTTGATGATCCTTCTCAATGAGGCGAAAAACGTGTCACATTTTGTAACTTATCAAGAGGAATAGCACATTTAGATGACAGATTTATCGAAAACGCTCATTTTTTCTTTCAATACATACATCTTTTTAAAAAATATTATATTTTCATAATAAAATTCTAATAAAGTTATTTGATTGACTATGGCAATATCTGATAATTATTTTTTCAAGAAATAAATAAAAATTAGGTACAATAATTCTTTCATATTTTATAAAAGGTTGCGTGCAGTACACGTGCAATATTTTAAAACGGGAATTCTGACGTTTTGTGAATGAAATAGTATTACGATGGTCAATTCTCACTGTGTGCATTTCCGTTGTTTGAAAATAAAGCAATTAACGCACACATGCATAAGTAAACAAAAGGTACTCGTTTGTTGCCATACGTTGACATTATTTTACCGTATCACATTTAGATATTTTATATATGTATGAAGTTTTACTGTGTTTTAAATAAAAAAAAAAACAATAGAACTTTAATGATCTTTACATATTAGCTTCAGAGGCAAATTAAATCGACATAGTAAATAAATATTAACATTAATGAAGAATTTTTTTCATAAGTATCGACTAATTATAAAATTTCTTGAATATTTGAATGTATCTACTTAACTTGTCCAAATAAGGTTAAACTATCCCGTGGGCAGCTTATTTAAAAAAAGTATTATAATTGCGTAACTATTAAGTCAAAAGAACTGAAACATTTGTGATTGCTTAAAAAAACCCAAATTATTCAATCGTGCACGATATTATTACCATATGACAGTATGTATATACAATGTGAATATGTACAGAGTGTAACTCGTTTTTTTAGCTTAGCGCGCAGTTTGCAATTCAAGGCTTAAATATTTAAAATCTATTAGCATCGACATATCTTTAGTAATGGTTTTTGACGTCCTAATTTGTGGATTGTGCAAATTTTTAATTCGGAACGGACTTGGTAATTATGTAGTCTTCGGAAAGGCAAGTAGGCGCATCATATACGCAAAGATTTTATCGATTTTGGTTGATAAAATCAGAAACGTTTGACGAAGAAACTAATCAAATGATTATTATGTTATTAATGCTTTGAAAATTTGCTATAAAGGCAACTGTAACTTTTTTCTTTTAAAAAAAACTATGGTACGCTTTGGAAGGCATCATTTGAAAACTTGACTCCAGGACTTGGAGCGTGTAAAATATAAGGCAATAATTATGCTGTTTGAAAAAAATAGTGTTTTGCCAAAACTTTTGTTATTTTCAAACGTTTATGAAATTTATTTATTCCAAATTAATGATCTCCTTGAAATAACACAATGTAGTAAGTAATAACATAGATATTTATGATTATGGCAAGTTTATGCATTCTCATAAAATATCAAAGAATATTTAAATAGCATGTAAGTGTGAAATATTACACAAACGTGGCAAGAAAATCGTTACGCACACATCAGGGTAACTAGTCTTTTAAGTAGATTTGGTATTTTTCTTATTGAAATACAATTATGGAATTACTCCTTTTGTAAATTAAACATGTTCAACTTTGAAGTGATGTTCATTGTTGTTCAATTTTGTGGAGATTATTTTACAATCACATATTAAACTTTATATTTTATATTATAATTCTTATTTGAAGTTATGCGTAACACGTGTCATATTTGAAGTACATGTATCGCAAAATATCTTCAAAGAAAATAATCATAATACTTCAATAAATGTTGAATATACTAGAAGTTTTGACTTCAGGTGAGTCTGTCTAGGAAGAAATAAATTGGGAGCTCGACTAACATTTCATTTTGGTTGTCTAACATTAAAAAAAAAATAGTTCATTTCCACCATTGATCAGTTGACTGATAATCCTTTATTAAAATATATCTTTAATCTCAATTTTATAAAAATATTTATAATTGACGAAACATAAATAGTAACAATATGAAAGAAAAAAATAATACGAATCATTGCGACTATTCTATCTTCGGGATTGGATACCATAATTGCGACTTGTTATTTTACTCTTTAGGTGTTAAATGTCAACACATGCTGGAAAGGCCATTATATATTTAAAAAAAAAACATTCTTTTGAACTGATTCCAAATTTATTTAATACGATCGGGACCCGGCTCCAGATCCTATTGAATAAATGTGAAATTAGTACTAAAGAGTTTTGAATATTTTAATTTTTAAGTTAGTCGGTTCACTATTTTTGATTTGAGGTAATCATTATATTATAATAAATAATATAATTTAAAACTAACAATTAGATACAATTTATATCAGAATTATAATCTTGCAACATTAATAACGGATATTTTATTTGAAATTATTAAGTCTCGATCACGGTAATCTAGTAAAAAAACGTTTTAATTATTTTCGTTCGTATTTTTTCAGTCGAAATCCAATTAAAATTATACTATCTTACCTAAATGAGTTTATATAAACCTCTGCAATATAAATCGCATCAATGCACTAAATATATCAACTTTGGTATTCTAACGTGTTAATTGATGTGTAATATTTTCTTTCAACTCTTGGCACGAGATCAAATCAACAGGTGAGAGACTGCAGCTTAATGAGGTGTTGTAAGAAATAGTTTTCATTACTCAATTTCTGAGTAACGTTCAAAATTATTTTTTTGTACATAAATTGACCGAATATTCTAGAATAAAACCATACCAGAAATTATTGCCTCTAACTTAATTTGGCTTAATGTGGTTGATACAAACATTACAAATGATCTTAGGCTAAAGCTTCAATAAAAACAACTGTGCTTTATTTATATTTGTTGGATCTGTGGTGCACTGGCCAATGCTTCTGTGACGGATCTCACAGGTTCAAATCTCAATACAGAGACAATTTTTTTCAATCGATTTTCATTCAAAGGGATGGGTTTTTTAGATTAAAAAAAACTTCCACTATTTAAATTTTTAATTATAAAATAACGTCGTAGTGATAAGCTTTCCACTTGTCTTGCCCTAGCCTAATTTTCTATTCATTTATTTTGAAAAAAGAAAGGTTGAGCATTTGGGTGACAGGCAATTCTCGTAGAAAACTTATGTTGATATTACTACAATAGGAGGCCATATGATTCACATTGAAAGCGGAAATGTGAAAGTAGAATGCATAATATATATAAAGTGAAAATAAATTTACTTCTACTATAGAATATGTTATCCTATACATGTATTGAAATCACCCTTTCATTTTTCAAATTATTTCAAATCACCGGCCACGGTCCAGTTGGTTAGATCAGGTCGGTCTGGGTACAATTTTCGTAAGGTCAATTAGAAATTTAGATTTAGAGACCTAAGATGTGGGAATTTGTAATGGTTACTATTCTCCTCAAGTAGATCACGAGTGACTTACAAAAAATATTCTCGTCGAGTTTATAACGTCGGATCATTTAATTTTAAAATATTTGGCGCATTAGCATAAACTGTAATGCCAAATATTTTTTTTAACCATGTCCGCTCTCAATGTGGAGCATATGGACTCCTAATGGAGTTTATCTCAACAGAAGTGTTTCTATGAGAACTGCTTGTTACTTGGTTGCTCAACCTATCTTTTTCCAAAGAGAGTAGGGATAGAAGGATAGGGCTAGGACAGGATTAGTGGTAAGCTAATCGCTCTCGATACGCCCCGTTCATAGGATAGGATTGGTGAGAGGGGGGAATTCAAGACATCACGTACTTCGAACAGAAATTCATAATTCGATTGAAAAATCAATTTATAAAACTGTCCGTACCGGAATTTGAACCCGGGCCCTCCGTAGCCGAAGCCAACAACGTTGACCACTCGACCACACAGGCGGCAATATGTTATAACAATATTTAATATGAAATATCTAAAACTCGACATTGATATATTCCTTCGGTATTGCAATCCCTATCTATGAATACACGAAGATAATAGTCAACAACTTTAAAATAGGATATAAAGATAAACCTAGATATTTTTTCAATTAAAGTTTAACTACAGTAGTAAAAATTACATAACAAGCTTATATTAAAATTTGTGAACATAAAATAAGTATTATACAACGTTTAACGATGCAAGCCCACTTATAAATTAAACACTTTTTTATCTCTTTGCATTTGAGTGCATACGATGGAGCACGTGCTTTGGTGGATAGATGCCTGACTATCTGGTTTAACGCAGTGGGATTATTTGAAGAAAGGCACGTCGGTAGTCGTTTTGAATTAATTTTTAAATGATGCTTACCATTAATTATGTGTATTGAACGGTAAAAGTCGTTAAACAAGCTAGATAATTATTTTTGTAAATTAATAATAATAATAATAAGACATCGAGTGGCGTGAGAAACAAACGAATCGGGCCAAATCGCTTTTGTTAAGTCTAGTATTTTTGATCTAATAGTTAAGAGAGATGCTTAAGTATCACTGTTATTCATTCCTTCAAATATAAATCTATAAAATGGTTACAAAGACAATTAAAGGAAGTATCCGGACTTTGACTTGAGTCTTTAGCCACCAAAAGCAAAAAAGATCTGCTCTTAAACTCGGTATTGAATAGCAAATTGAATAAATACGTTAAATAAGTAGGGAGTTTTTGGATGTTTAAATTCAAACAGGACTGACCTGGCTTGTACATAAGCTGCGGATGCCTCGAGAAAGTCTAAAATTAACCTGTCTCTTCTACCAACCGGATGCACCCTGACGACGAAAAAGGCTTCTGATGACCATCCATCAGACGGACGACCTACGGGACGCTGGGGTGACCTGAGAGGTCGCAAAACGACAGGAATGGGATAGAAGACCTTAGAGGAACCACGTGCTGGCCATCAACTCCAAATATATATAGATAGAAAAGAAAATAAACAATATATTTTAAGCAGTAATTTTATGTTGATAACTCAAAATCAAACGACAGTACAATAATCCACAAAAACATCAAATGAACAATAAAAACAATAGCACAGCATTTGATAATCTGCAAGGTCTTGAGTTTAAAAGTTTTAAATAACTGAACTCTTTCTGACAAGCTACAGATTACTAAAATAATAATAGTTTATGGTTGTAAATAAAGCTTTATACAAGGTTATTCCTATTCATACAATGTTTTTTGTATCACTTATGTCGAAATAAATATATCAGAATGTGATATGTATACATATGTAAGCAAAAAATAAACGATTTTTATGATGATCATTTTTGTTTGATAATTAGGAATATGTTTTGGATACAAACCAGTGCCCTAAACTCACGAGGGCTAAATATGTGTTCAACGTTTGTTTTTATTTTATAACGTTTTATACGTTGCACATAACTTCATTGTATTCTTTTACTATCACAATATGCATACCAAAGAATGAATAACTTCACTGCAACCCACTCATAAATTAATTTCCATTGAGATTCATATTCTTCACGAATAATTATTAATAATGTGAGTAGTAAAAAGTCCTCTTAACCACGCCCAGCAAATGGTAAATTCCGGAATACGTTCAATAAATAATCAACGGATTATATTAAACTTTTAAGGTATATTATTTGTTAAATCAAGTCTAAAATGTATTCTCAGAAAGTATCAACCTTCAATTTGTAATTCTTAACTAAAGAATTTGAACCAATATGTACGAATAATTAACAAATATTTCAATAGAATTAGTTCGAAAATGAAGAAGCTTATTTAAAAAAAAACACGAGTGACAATTAGTAATTGAACCAGAATAATAACGAAATTATTCATTTTATTAGGTATTACATACTGAATTTTCTACTTGAATAGTTAAATCATGTTTACGCTTTTGCCCGTAGTTATTGGTTTAGATAAGATATTCAAGTGATAAAAAAGCTGTTAATGAAATTTGCTTCCATATATTCTTCAATCCAATGACATAATTGAAGCCTCCCAAACAATAACAATTTATGCTACATTTCAACGTTTTGATATAATTGAATAAAACGATTTTTGTAAAAAGAATTTATTTATAACTCATATTTTTATGGGTATTTGTTTCGTCTTTGGTCATTATTAAGCATTTTCAAATCTGCAGGACTAATAAAAGCTCTAGTTTCATTCTTCATTTTGACAGTGCATAAGTTATTATTGCAGGGAGGCCAACATAACGGATTAAAAACAATAGACTTTATTCTGTCAGATTAAAAAACTAAATACCTAAACTAAAACAGAGACAACGTAATGTACGTACATAGATTATTGATGCATATTTAGTTCAAAACTACCAAAAAGTAACACAAATTGGTGGGGAGACTTTGATGATATAATTTGGTCAAAAAAGTAGTTCATTTTGAGTGAATCTTTTATAAGAAAATGTTTCCAAAAACATACGTTACAATGTAAGGATGATGTCACATAATACGAAAAATATAAGCAATGGCGGTTTTATGTTAGATTAGTCGTTATAGCCAAAGAGCATGATATTTTATTGGGTGAAGAAATAACTGTAAAGAATATTTTAACGGTCAGTTAAACATGTCCAGACCTTTTTTCATAAATATTCGAGGTACGTATTTTTCGTTTTCATTGTTTTTTGTTTCCGTGGGACAGTTTAATATTTCATATGTATTTATCTAAGACAGCGAAGACAAATTATTATAAGAGCTACAAAAAAAGTTTACGTCAAGTTTAGTATAAAAACATACGTTCACGTACTATGTTGAATTAATATTAAGTGGAAACTGGAAACCATAAATGGCTCTAAAAGTTGACTACTTTAATTAATACCTAAATTTATTTAAAAAATAGGATTTATTCATTTGAACGGCACTAAAGTTCAAGTCAAGCTTTATTTTGCTGACAATCTGTCACTCGTTTGTTCATCTCAAATTAACTAATTAGTATTACTGGTGGAAAAGGAAACGTTTGAATCACAAAATTCATTTTTTCTGGTAATGTTTTTGGTAATTCTTTTTAAAGAAAATATTTTTTATGGCCACTCAAAAATCATATATTACACGAAAAGCTTCTTGTGTTGAAATAAACATGTCATTTTCAAATTTGTTGTATTTTTTAGAAGTTAAATTAACAAAAATAATTATTTTGAATGAAATTACCAAGTTATAGTGAAATGATTTTCGAAGTACTTTTTGTTTTGATTTTTAAAAGCGCTGTTTAGACACTTTAAAATATTTTTTGAAAAATACATTTATTTTGAGTGCTTGATTGTTTTTATTTTTAAAACAAATAAATCAAACTTTTGTCTTTGTTGGACATTTGATTACATACATATATAATAACTGACTCCCTCAAATCTTTTCAGTTGCACACGTGTGAAATAATTCACGAATTTATAGACAAATTAGTGTTATTGAAACATATAACAGAGACTAAAATTTTGAAAAAAAGCACAATACAACAACTTCTTAAACTTGTATCTTGAAAAGGGGTAAATTTAAATCACTCTACTTTTTAATAACTAAGAAATCTTTTCGAATATATACGGCCTTATTTGATAATTACCTATAAGATATTTCCATTTCAACAAATAAATGAATGCATTTGTGATACCAAAATATGTTGTGGAATTGCATTATTTATTAGTATTTTAGATAAAAGGAAAATATTCGTGTCAGTATGAGCACTTTGTCAATCTAAATCTAGATGTCTATCCATGTTTTTGAATAAACGTGTTTATTTGTGTCTTAAAACTTTTAAAAGTATTTTAAAAATATTCGAAATCATTATTTATTAGTAGCTCTCCCTTAAGGTGAAGCATCATTAAACGAGATACCTTATTTTATTGAAAATAATAAATCATAACATAAAAATAATAACTATAATTTATTCTTTTAATTAAATTTTAGCTGCGCATTTTAATTTTAAATATATTGCTACGCGGTTTCTTAATTTCAAAACATGTTTCCTGACAACCTGAAATTAATTTTAATTTCTGGAGTTATTCAGCAAGCTTCCGGTAGTGTGAGCTATTATATCCCATAACATGCACATTAAAATCTATGTCAAAAAACATGTTCATGCCGGTTCCAAAATAAATAATATAACCCAACAGCTGAGCGTGCAGGCAGACAACATAAAAATAAATTTGAGCCACACCTTCCAAGCACAACAAAATAACTTTCTTTCGTAAAATATTACCTTCAAATTTAATTTATTATCGTGTAAAATTCATTGTTAGAAAAAACATCTTCAACCTGCATGATGAATTCTCATAGTTATCATTTAATTCAACGATTCTTAATGTGACATTTAAAATGAAATGTATACGGTTCAAAGTGTATCCGACAATATAAGAATACCTGTCTCTTGACGTCCTAAATATAACGTGTTAATTTACAAATAGTTTATGTATTCTTTTCTTTTTCTCACTCCGAGTGTTTTTCAACAGTTTGGACATAAAAAATTAAAATATATTTTAAAGATTAAACGTTACTTTTAAATAGTGTTACTTTTTCTATTCCATTATGTGATAATTTTTTTCATGTTAAAAATGTACGAAATTTTAAAAATAAGTAAACAAATAACAATTGATGCATTTCATTGTAAAATTAGTGGAATGAGACAACTTTTTAATTACTTGTATAATTTAGCATCGTGTTTACAATTAAATTGGTATTATCAATGAGGAAAAAACTGTAATATGACAGATTATATTTAATAACAACAAAGTTTTTTTTTCCAAAGTGATTAAGCTTTTTTATGTATACATTGTTCAGTATCCTAAACACTTTTCTAGTGATCATATTAATATAGTAAATTGTTTTATAAATTAGAGCATGACTACGAATAAATACTCAATATTAAAAAAAAAAAAATCGGTAAGCCTATAATCCCACATAACTCAAAGTCAAAAGTTACATGAGTAATCGAATAGTACACTGTGAAAATTTAAATATAAGTAAAAGCATAATGGTGACGTGAGCTAAGTGGTATTTTAGAAGAAAAAATCGATCCGTTGTAATATTCTACCTACACGTCATAAAGTATCGTAAAAGTGAAGTAACCTCAGTTAATACACATTGCAATAGTGTTATATGCGTAAAATAAAAATATTCAATCCACCAAAACGCTAAGTAAAGACGTGATAGTACTTAAAAATCCAAGATTTTTTTTTATCATTTTACTAGTTGGCTCACTGCACCTCTAGAGGGCCCATATATTTTCAGTACATTATGGCTCTTTATAATAACATTTATGGTCAAGTTGTCAGAGTCTTTCTTCATGGTCAGATTAGTCTGAGCTCAAGTCAATATTTGCGCCTTGGTTATTACATAGTATTCGAAAAATAAAACAGTTTCTTATAATAATAAATTATGACTGAGTTGGTAATAAGTAGCAATTAATTAAAGCAAAATATTTTTAAGCATTAAAATTTTCAGATTTGACGTAGCTACATATTAAATTAAAGTTAACGCTATATCTGAGTTTCCGACGCTGGCTTTGTTAAAATTTTCTGAATCAAATTATATTGTATTAAAAGTTAACGTATTAAAATTTCTTGTGCCTTGTTCAAAGATTTCTCTCATAGTGAATTGAGGTACTTATCGTGTTGAAAAGTTAAAGTTTGTTTAGAGATTTTGCCGACATTTTGACACATTGAGTGAACTTGGTAGGCAATGTGATTCTTCCTTTGGCTTATATTTAAATGACACTTCTTTTGAAATGTTTTTGATTGCTATGATAAATGAAAGTTTTTTGTTTGATCATTGCTTTGTCACTGTTAATGTCATAACTTTGTCAATGGTTTATATAAACAACAAAGAAGAGATGGATTACCCGAATAGGAATGGTTTATGTAATATCATATAATGTAAGATGTGATGACACTACATTACTTGACAGTATAGATCAGAAGGCCGTGTGCAGATCTTATTGAGGCAGAGATCGAAGTTTATTGTCAATGTCTTGAATAATTGGAATATCGAAGAGACATTACATGCTTATGTTTCTGAACGACAAATAATGCATAATTGTCAGGCTTGCTGATTGGTTAATGCTCTCAGCAGCTTGTATAATTTGGTTGCGATCAAAGGTTCATTATGAAAGTTTCGACATTGATTTTTTTAATGAATGTATATAATTAAATGCCTATTTCGTCATCTTGTAGCATTTACTCCTTATTCAACTCGGTAAAGAGAGGAGGAGATTATCTAGAAAAAATATTATTATAACTTAATAATTTCAACATTTCTAGTGATTAGTGATGTATTTTTGTCATTTTGCGATAGATCCTATCCTATTTTTGTTAAATCTTAAATATACAAAGAGACCCTAAAATTGTACATTAATGTGAAGTATAAGTTACTATTACAACAATTTATCTTGTCTACCGTAATTTTCTTCTATTGTCACATTATTCTGCTGGAAATTCCGTTAAACGCACACAATGTTTCATCCGATCTGAATTGTTTCGTGAGTTTGATTGTGCTGCTCTTATTTAAAATCCGGTGTCCGGTTGATAGGGTAGACTGTAGAGACTGAAAAAGTCTTCATTAAATACGATTTTGTTGTAATAATCAATGTATTCATAGTATTGGTTGTCTGTGTATTTTCTATATTGTTTTTTAAATGTGATTAAATAAATTAAAAATATGATTTATTTTATGGCATGATATAAAATTTTAGTAAAATGTATTTTAATTAATATTTGTTTAAAGTCGTTTTCGTTTTTAGGGTTCCAGTTCCTGTGAAACAACTTTTATTGAGCTGCTTCAATTAACTTGTATGTACTCCAAACTGGGATCGAACATTGTTAAAAAACAACTATTGTGACTTTGAAAACTTAAATTTGAAAAGATGGTTACATAATATTTTATAGTTTTGTTTGTTGAGCAAAGAAGAATAATTTTACCACAGTACATACTGTATAATGAAAAAAAATACAACTTTTCAATTAACAAAGTGGTATAATAGTATTATTTTAACTCATTTGACGCTGAAGATAACTAAAATTATAAATGCTAATTTTAGTAATTCATTTCTGAATGACTCAGTAGTACTGCTTTAAAGTAATAACGCCTATTTAAAATCTTGATCACTTGCATAAAAAGCTCTGCAATGCGGTCTCATTTAGTCGCGTAAAAGATTAGGGTAAAGTCGTCTTTTGAAACTTATCAACTAAAGCGCGCTAATCTGTTCAAACTTAAAGTGAAGTAATTTATTTGCATTCTGAGTAATCAAGTACAATTTATTATGTGTTTATATTTATTTCGATAAAATGTTGATTATTGTTATATATAAATAAACAAATCGACTATTTTTATATATTTAAAAATCTAAATTCTCAATGATATCATTAAGTTTTAAAAATGAAATAACTGTTTGATTATTCTAGTAATTGGATATTTTTTATCAGTTTAAAGGCAACCTGTCTTAAAAAAAAAAAAAGTCTGTATATCAGATAATGTTTGATGTTAAATTGAATTTAATTGCTTTAAAATTCTACATCGCTGTGCTATAATCACAGTGTGCGATTATTTAATTGGCAAAAGGTTGGTTGAACTCTCATATAATAATGTAAAAATATAGTAATCTTTTTGACAAAACTTGTGTTTATATTATTAGTTATTAGTTGCAATGAAATTATTCTTGTAGAACTGTAAAAAAAAATAATTCAATCAAAAATAAATCAATGATGAAAATATAGTTTAATATATAATATATTATTACGAACTGTCATTTTTGTAAATATCCTCGTATTTAAAATATTTTATAAACATGTACATATACAAATTTCAGAAACTGATTTTTCAACATGAATATGCTGAGATCTACTTTACGATATAAAATTAAATTTATTGTTTGATCTAAAAGCAAAGTATGACTGACCGGTTCAAAATTTGGTCACATTGACATAAGTTATTCTTCCATTTCATTTACCATTTTCTCTGATTACATTACTGATTGTATTATGTGATAATGTATACTGCAAAATTTAAAATTAACATTACTACTTTATTTTTTGGGTATTTGTTGAAATAATTTATCAATAATCTTTAAGATGGACTAAAATTATCTTTCAGTAAAAAGTAATTATCATACAATCTGTTTTAACGAAATAATATTAAGAATTTTTCATTTACAGCGAAAAAAATATGATTATTCATACACGATTTGATTTCTTAATCTGATAAATGCCTTTGAATATTGATAATTGCTTGTTAATTTATTGTTAAGCTTAAGTTAATTCTATAGCAGTATGCGGAAAAATAATTTCACAGTGCATTCAATGCGTATATCAAAAACCTTGATAGACATATGAAAGTATTATAATTTTAGGCCATAAAAGGAGTCTCTCAATAAACAAGTCCTTATTTGGGTAATAATAATTACGATCGGGTCATGTTCTTTAATGAAATTATAGGCAATACATAATTCAAAACGCAAACCAAATTGAAGTTTGTATTCAATAAATCATGCAATTGCATCAAATATAGCAATACTCTATGACCTCAGACTAAGTCTGCATATAAATTACACAGGATTTATTAGATTGACCGTTACTTGAGAAAAGGAAAATACTTAAAAAGATTTATTTTTGCAAATTTAGTTAATGTTGAGCTAATGTACACTGATCTCTTATGACAGTACATACAACCTCGCAATTTCGAGAAGACCACTCACCCCTTCCACGTAATTTACTCTTCACGTATAACACACCCTAATCTCAATTTCTACTGTGTATAGACAGTGATGTGCTGCTAAAAAAATATAAACCGGCTCACACGGTAGTCGGGGATTTTGGGATTTTATCAAAAATATAGTCAATTTACCGATTTTTCCAAATGATCAGTGTGACTCGTTTTTTTTTAGTTCTTCGAAAAATCTTTGGATCCAAAATCACAGGAAATTACGGATATACTAATAACCATGACGAGTTTAGGAACCGGCTCTCTGAACCAAAATTATTTTAGGAGTTTAGTTTAATATATCTACAAATCATAAGACAAAATATATTGATGGAAATTTTGGACATATATGTATTCGACATATGAATAAATGTCGTTTTACACACGTGAAGCATTAATAACAAAATGTTCATTTTTGGTTGACCATTTTTCTTAATTAGTTTAATATCACTAAATATATACATTGCAATATCTATTTGCTTGTGGAATATCTGGTCGTTTTTTTGTAAATTTATTCAGATTGAGTATTGGGCCCATAGTAATAATTTAAATTTGTGTTCAAGTCAGACAGTGTAATCCGAGATTTCGATGTATATTATGTACATACTAAATAAGAAAATAAATGTTACCAGCGCCACGCCACTATTACAATGTCAGTTTTATATTATTTTAAATTAAGAAAATAGAGGAAAAAATTAACATTTTAGAAACTAGCTAATTCGTAAGAACACAAAAGCCAAAAAGTGTTCTGTTTGAAAAGGAAAGTACAAACATCGCTAGTATAGTGACTTCAAATAGGGCAATAAATTTTACAATTTGATTGAACTGCAAGATAATTTCCAGTTCAATTCAAGAACTGTCTTACAAGAAATGTCAACTGGGAAGCTGTATTCCAGGATGGTCAAGAGATAAAGCTTAAAGATATATTATTTCTAACCGCAAAATACCACCGTCAATTCATTGTATATTATCTTCTCAGTAATAATATATCTACACACAGAAATAATACGCTAATGAGAAATACTCTGCCATCGTGTCGGCCATATTTGTTACAATTTTTATTTTGTCAATAAAAAAACTATTCCAGACGTTGTGAATTATTTAAATATATGTCATCTAGAATTATTTAAATACATTGAAAGCTTTTATTTCCAACTCAATTAATTTTAATGTAGTTACTATTTAATTCATTAACATGCTTTCCATAAAGCAGAAATTTTTTATTTACATATCATCCCGTAGAAATATTTTGCCTCGAGGAAATTTGATGAATATTAGAAATTCTTATACTTTTTTCAAATTGCACTAGATGTTTTTAAATAAAAAAAATTGAAATCAATGTAGAAATTATAACTGAACGTGAGAAAATTAAGTGTAGCTATGCGAAAAGTCACAAAATTAATTTGAGAAAATTATATATTTTAAGATTTTGACTGAAGGCGCTTGGTGGAATTTCAATATTAAATTTGAAAAATTCAAATTATGAACATCCACACGTTTTGTTACTAACGACCCGGGTTTCTCCTTTCGGCATCTTCTGGCGTTCAAGCATGGATGAACTTGAACTGGCGTTCAGTAAAAATATGTATCGTGCTTTTTTAAGAAATAAATATATAACTTAGTGAAAGGCCATTGCTGGCAAAATGGATTAACCCATAGAAGTGCCTATATATTTGAATGGTTTGTAATTTCAACAACTATGTTTACCCTGTTTGCTGGAAAAGTTTACGGTTATATTTACTTACATATAAGATACAAGAATGGGGAATTTGGCAAATATACATGCTCATTCAAAGTTGGTTAACTATTTAACTGTGCCCTATTTATTTTTTAAATTTCCTGGAAAAACAATTTATGCAAATTTGTGTTTCGGTGTAGAATTACAATCCCTTATTCAGTAAGAAATCTGAATTAAAAGGGTAAGCTTAAAGCCAATAATTATTGCACGCTTATGATATTTGCGGCAAATAGCTTTCTTTTAAAAATATATATTTAAAAATATCTATATTTTTGCGTATAACATCACTATATTTATAAGAGTATGTTTCCTATTTAAGCTATGTAAATATGTGTAGGTATCACAGACCGAGAATCACGATTCCAGCTTGCAAGTCGTGGTGGCTAGTTGTCTTGTTTAAATATTCAAAAAGCTTTTTACATCGTCTGACAGATACGGAAAGCATTTAGATTATTTTCTGTATCATTGAATTTTCTCTTTGAGCAAAAAGACACATAAATCTAGAAGGTTGTCCTCTTTTCGATAGGTTAACAGTTATGATTATTTATCCGAAACATTACTGCTTAAAATATTTAGTATATATGTTAATATTTACTATGTTTTGAGGTTCAGGGTATAACAATATTTATTTCTGTTGCTATACAAATTAGCGATTATCATAAAATTCTTGTTATGATATAAATCGAGTTTGCGTGTTGTAAGGCGAACATATTTTTTTTGTTTATTTATTATAACATATTTATTTGTATCAGTTACATTAACCACAATATTATTGGTGTATTTTTTCTTCATAACTTGAAAAGATAAATTGCAGAAATATCCGAGCTATACAAAATAATAAAACATTAAACAAATAACTTCTAACACTAAAAACACTAAAAAAAGATTAAATTGAATTCAATTATTCGTAAAATTTCAATGGCTGGTAATTTAGAAAAAATAATATTAAAACTAATTTTAGACACAATGTTATACTATAATGCTCTCTTAAGTTTTGAGAATATGTATGTATACCGTAAATTAAAAACTGTTAATATGGAAGCAAGCATACCCTCTATTTGAATTTTCTTATATGTGTATTTACTTTTTGTCAATTAATAAACCAAGGACATAAATCGCATATAAACAAAAATTGAACTTTTTTCAAATACATTCTTTTTCTGATTGGATGAGATGTATCATGATTCTCATTTATTTGACTTGGGCTAAGATATTTTTATAGCTGGATGATAAAATTACATCTGTTGATGGATACGATATCCACGCTTTTTTATCATCCCCCTGTATGTTTTTAAAATATAAGTTTTAGTTTTTATTATACTGTGTTTTAAAATAATAAATGATACACCTATGTATGTATATTTAAAAAAAATAGTTTTTTGCAAATAGTCAGTAACTTTTTCATTACAGCACCATTGTCAGAAATATCTATTAAGAATTTTATCTTAAAAAAAAACTCTTCTTTGAAATTCACTATTCAAAAGATGAGCTGATATTTAAAAAAAATATTTTTAATAATTTAAAATGAACATGAACAACGGTCATGAGCTCAACAAAAATATTGAATACTATGTTAGGGGTGGGATATCTTTTGATGATGGTAGGCCAAATATAGGAAATTTTACTAGGTATGTTATTAATTTTTTCAATACATGAAATTCAGTCAAAAGACTGTTAGTTTCCCACTTTTGTGATATGGTCTTGGTTACTGAGAATTTCCGAAATATTTTATTTTCGTGTTTCATGAAATTGAAAAAAGTCGAGATTTACAAGTCGTTACTTTTTGCGGTGTAGGTGTAATAATGACAAGAAAATGTTTTATTGTATATTATTGGTGCAAGGTAAATAAACTGAATATATAGCCTAATGTATTTCGCACAATTCAAAATGTACTGATTTGGTCACGTTTTATTAAAGTGATGTAACAAGACTAACTGATGAATATTCAGAGTACGCCAAACATACATGCAATACAATAATTCGTGTAACAAGAAGTACAATAGTTTACACGGGAAATATAATTCGTGGAAACATTTTGTAACTATTTCGAATAGGCATAGTTGAACAAAGATATTTCTGTGCAGGAATGCTCGGTACGGCAATGGATATGACAATTAGATGAATTTAATTAACGTTTGACTGAATTTTGACATATTTATACATGCTTTTTATACAAGCAGCTTTTATAAATTAATATTATGATAATTTCTAGCATTTTCAACTGTAACGTACACACAAAATGTGGTTAATTTCAATAAATAATATATTATAATGTTTTTCACCAAGAATAATTGACATTAATCACCCACCTTGGAGAAATTGGAGAAACTTCTTCAAAAGTTTTCAGTCTATTCCGTCATTCAATGAATTGATTAAAAAAACGTTTAACCAAATATTTAGACATCTAAAACGATAGATAGTCAATTGATAAAATACCTTTGTTTTTTTCATTATATTGCCTTAGAAAAGTCGACAGTAATATTGATTGAATGAAAAGACATTGTGATTGAGCTTCTTTAATAGTATTTATCGTCTTTTCTAAACTATTTGATAAATAATAAAAATTTATATATGTTTAATACATTATAACGTTTTTACGATAGCATTATTAATAAACGTATGTTAAAAACCACAACAGAGTTTTTTTAAATGTTCTGCCAACTTGTCATATTCAATTACAAGTACCTGTTGATTAAAATAGTATTCCATGAATGAATATCAAACACCAGAATGATTTAGACGTCGTCGTTTATGTAATGTATTTTAATGACCAGAAAAATTGCGTTTTTCTATTGTAAAAACAATCAGCTGTATAAGCAATTCTATGAAGTTTATTTTAAACGTTGCACTGCGCACGTTTTACTTTCAAAGTTATCTGTGATCTAGTGCATCGATTGGCAAACTTTTTGGGCTCACAGACCACTAAATTCACAATTTTAATTAATTTAATTTTATGTTAAATATTTATTATACATTGAAATAAAATTGATAAAATGCGTCTAAAAATGCACCTAGTTGATAAAATAAAACTATTGATTATAATCAAATTTTAAAAACTTTATTAATTTTTAATGTGATGGATATTTGAAATGATACAATTTATATTTAGCTCCAGTGATGTAACTGCAAAATGAATAACTGAGTGTATTTCAAGCCGAGATCGATACCGTATTTTTATTGCTGTGACAGATGAAAAGGCCTTTTTGCATACATATGTTGCGGAGAATTGAATGAGAATTTTCATCGCCCTTTCACTAAGCAAAGGGAATTTACTTTTTATCGACAGCTAAAACTAAGGTTTTGATAAAGATGAAATTTAACCTTGAGAGTGTCGTCGGATGAAAGATCGATGAGGCTTTCTTTTAGCTTCATGTATAAATTAGTATCTTGAATGTTCACTCCAAACGGATCGATTATCCACATATAACCATGTCTAGGATTTTTTTTCTGGTGGTAGGATTAGCAAATTAAAATAATGTCAGATTTCTCTGGGGACCACCAAAATTTTCTAGCGGACCACACTTTGCCACTGATCTAGTGGTATAACCACCAAAAAAGTACAACGTTACGTGGAATGTATTCTTATGTGCAAAAACATTGGCTACGGTGGTGTAAACGTAATTAAATTTGAAGTACTGTTTTTGATTGCTGATTTAAATGAAATAGTATTCTATGAATGAATATTAATACCAGGATGCTTTTGCCGTCGTTGTTTATGTATTGTGTTTTACTGACGCAATTGAAGCAATTCTATGAAGTCTATTTCAAATGCTTCACTGGGTTCATTTGACGCTCAAAACTGTTTTTGATCTTCCGATATAACCGCTACAAAAATATTTGTATTTTAGTAAAATAATTACGTTACGTGAATTTTGTGCAAAAAACTTGGCTACAAATGTGTAAACGTAATTAATATTTGATTTATTTTAATATGAAAACATTTAAAAACTGATACATGATTAAAAAATAAATATATTAATAGTATAGTCTTTCTTAAAGAATTATTATAAATATTAAATGCTGAATAGTAAGCAAAAAAAATATAATTATGAAATACCAATAATTTGAACAGTAAATTCTATTAAAGGGTGCCTAATTTATACTACCCAATACTTTTAGAGTGTTCACTCTCAATACTTGTTGGAAAGGCATTATTAACTGATAACGCTTCTCGTGAGCGAAACCTGTCCTGATATTTTTTTTTAAAGTAGACGTAGTATAAATTAATATTATATATTTTTTAATATCACACAATACTGTTTCGTTTAAAAAAAGAGTTTTGTCCGGGAAATTTGTAATTTGTTTTTAAAATTTAATACCTAGTTAGAGAAAAAAACTTTTTTGCTTTATATTTTTAGTGGCAAAATATTACACGAAACATGTACATTGATTAATTTGACACATATACTAGTTTTTCAAGAGAGTTCTTATTTAATTTATTTTTAATTTATTATATAACTATTTATGGCATAAATAGTTTTGATAATAGTATAAATTGTATACTGTTATTAAAAAGAAAATGTTTTAAAAGTAATACAGATAGAAATTAATTATCTATTCAATTTTCGATTACAAATTTATCGTCTGACGACTAAAACCAGTTTCGCTTTTTGAGAAATTTGAAATACTTTTTAATATAATATTATCCACAGCTATTCAAGTAAATAAATTCGTTAAATTTTTCAGGATCAAAATAATGTAATATCTCACAAAAAGTTACCGCATTCTTATTTAGCATAGCAATTTAAATACTCACCACATCGCATATAAAAAAAACGTGTAATATATATTTTAAATAAAAAATACTATATTTAATAAAATTTGTCCATAAGATATCAACTAGTCTGTAACTTGTTGATGGTTAAGTTAAATTTATTAGAAAAATAAATGTAAATGATTATGGTTTCCCATTAATTTTGTATCTTTTGAGCACTTTACGATCATTCTGATTTATTTCATAAATAAAAAGTAAATATAAATATGAAATAGCCCAACGAATTACTCTATAAAACATCGGTTAAAATTTCATCCAGACATACTGTCGCGTGTTAATATTTTGATCTTGGATGAGATCCAATTTTCAGTGATGCACGGCGCCAACGTGTTGTGTCAAATGGCAAAAGTTCCTTCAAATAAACCGCAGCTTTAAATTATTTCGTTTATCGCTTTCGCTAGAGTTTAAGTTTGCGGGAAAGTTCAGACAAGGGGTTGTTTCATGTATTTGATTTATGCCCTGTTTCAACATCGCTAGCCTTTCAACCCTTAAAATGACATCGGATACATATTTAATTGGCTGTAACACTAGAATCATAATATAATTTATTGACTTGTGAAGATATTATGATACGAGATTGCAGACTTTAACACTTTCACCAAAATGACAAATATGAACACAGACGTCAGTGTTTTCTATGCAATGTTTTCCTTGATCTAACAAGTACACTAATTACCTTAACGACGTCTAAAATATGCAATATGCGTATTGCCATACATCAAAAAGGTATAAGCGTGTCCTACCACATTGTTATGTATACATATGTATATAAACCCAATCCGTTTTTTAGGCTATTCATTGGTTTCAGAATCGCGTAAAATAAACCTCATTTTCATATAATTCGATAAATTGGTTCTAAAAATCAAAATATCGCGTAAAAAAGTATGAAAAACTCGTTTGTTTTTCAAAATTTGCGCAAAAATACACAATAACCACAAATTTCTTTATTTAATACAAAAATACAATGAAAACGTGAGATAAATATGTAAACGAGGATAATTCTATTCACTTTTTAATATAAGAGTTATTCGCTACTGTCACTGTAGGTGGCGAAATATGTAGATATAATCGTTCGCGATTTTTGAACGAACGTATTGAATTTTGCCTACATTTGTATTTTGCTCTGACCCGTTTAACAAAATGCTTAAATTGTATTTGTTTTCTTGGTCCGACGATAAAATATTTCTCTTTACAACAAATTTAAAGTTTTTGGTTTGATTTCTGCATTTCTCGTGGCTTCTTTGTAAAGTTGTAAAGACAAAAATCACGTAGCAATGAGTAAATCGCGTAAAAAAGGAACGGTTCTATCCAAAAAAGTCGTGCAAAAGCTAAATAGCGCAACAAAAAAAAACGCGTAAAAAGAAGACCGTGTTAATGACATTCAGTGAAATATTTAACCGCATCATTGTAACAATGTATTTATTTGTATGTACAAAAAACTTACGACATCGTGCATGTACATAAACTTTGGAATATCATGAGATTACGCACGAATGAATATTTTTTATTTTTATTTCTTCCATTTTTTAGCAATTAAGCAGAAAAAATGACACCCTACTTGAGGTAGCCCATTCTAAAATAAGTTAAACTATCCGAGATTTAAGACGAAAAATGACAATACACACTATTTTTCTGGGCATTACTTCTGTCTATATAATTGGCAATCAAATAATAATTCACAAATTATTGAAAAACAAAAGATATTTTATAAATAAATAAAAAAAATTCATGCACCTTATCATATAATCCTAAATTCTCTTTTAAATTAAATAACTTTACTAAAATTTATACACAAAGCATATACTCCATCAAATGTAAATTACTGATTTTTTACTTTTGATACTTAGTTATTTATTAGATTGAAATGATAATGATTTATTTTAAGTCGGCTCGTTGGTGCTACAAAGTAGGCTCACAATTATTTGTAACAGCTTCATTCACAACAATATTTCATGCCTCGTACGCACAAAATACTTATAATATTATGTTCATCTATACTTACCTTATAATAATATGTTAGGATTTTTTTTTCTAACGAAAGGTAATCTATGACCTAAAATTTTCGTTGCACAGTATGTTTTGTTTTTACAACAAGCTTGCATACAATATATATAAAAAGAAAAGACACCGATATAAAAAAATATTTTTGGATGTTAAGTTGTATGATTCAATTAATTTAAGGCTTTAATATCCTGAGCAAAGCTGGTATTGGTCATATCAAGAAACAATAATTGAAAATAGACTTTACCATTATCGTATTTTTTTTCGTTTAGAACTAACGGTCATCTTCTTAATATTTCCAACTGAGAGTAATTATTATTTGACGTTCCATACAGGTTATACTAAAGAGATCTCGTGAATTGATTTTACCATGGATTAGTTGCCCTTTTTCTTTTTTGTTGACTGATGCAATAAAATAAATCATAAACGGTTTAAGAACAGGAAGTTTTATTCTACGCCTAGGGGTCAATGATATGTCATTTCAAGGCCTTCAAATGTTTCAATATTTAAATTTATTATATATATTTTTACTGTCAAAAATCCATTACTATTGGGTTTATTTTGTAAGTAAAAATATGAAAAAATAATAATTATTGAGCAGTGTTTTTATTCACAACCTGTATTTGCGTTTTTTTTATCGTTTTTTGAGTCAACCCAAAAAAAGATTCAGTATTTGTATCAAATATTTATAATTAGAAAAACCGTTTTCATTTTAACATGTGACATATCTGTCGAACATTTGTTTTTGTAAATTTATTTATAACAGCAATATTCCTTGTTTATTACTTAAACATATGAAATAAATTTAAAAAAAAAACATTTTAATTAAACGGTAAAATAATGAAATTTTACGATATTATATATTATGTAAGTTACAAATTGAATAGAAATTCAATTACTGCTCAACAAATTGTAAACATTATAATACCGAACATGTAAAGCAATTAAAATAGTAAATGCAAAAATTCAATTTAATCATTCATTTTAATCGATTTACAGTAAACTGCGGTGTCTGGTTTTATTATTATTTTCATAGTGACTGTTCTTACTGCTAATGAAACATTAAATAATATTATTCATACTTGATTCATTATCGATTTTCAGTTGCGTCAACATACTATTTTAATTAATATAAACAGCGATCGCTATCACAAAAAGAACTACACACAAGAAATGCACCGAGCGGAGACTGCGTGGCACATAAAATCTATCGAATACCTCACACAAAGGCCTTTGCCAGTCCTACCTTTGGGAAATTTCTTATTGCGTTTACATACACGAAGGGATTTATAAATCACATTTATTAAATTATTAGTGGTTAAATAAAACTTTTGTTAAACTATTATAAAAACAGTATACTTAAAAAAAAACTTAATGTAAAAAGGACTATCAAGTGAATTATAAATTTTATAAAATTTCTGAAAGTATAAAAAGTATTCATTATTTTGTTGTACGTACCGACAAATTGAATTTGGTGTCATGATATTTTTGGCTGATTTGAAAAACTGCGTAATTAAATACAAAAAAACACTATAAAGAAAATAACACTTGATTGCAAAGGGTATCTAAGAATATACAAATTATGAAATATGTTTTTTTTTATTTGAAATTTAATTTAATTTTATTGAATTTAAAATGAGGGAATGTTGTAAATGTTATTTTTGAATATTATTTCATGAAATATAGCCGGCCCTGCATATACAAAAGGTGCATTGGTCAAATGCCACATTGACCGGCCGTTACTGGGTATATATGAGTGCGTTTTACCGCTAGAGTGCGCATGTGTCACTGATCACTGATCATTTATTTTGTGGCATTTTTAGGTTAATTTATTAAAAGAATTTAAAAAATTAAATCCAAGTAAATCAATACAATACCTCAAATACCGAATGGTTTGGGGTCACAACACTCACAAACGGAGTGAGACAGGGGCGCGTTCTTGCACCGTTCCTGTTTATCATTATCTTTGACTTTATACTTCACAGGTCAATATGGTCCACATAGGGAGCGAACATGGCCAAAGAAGAAAGAAATCAATAAAAAAGACAAGCATTTTATTTTAGTATAAGTGACTTGCTCACTGTCTGGTATTACTCGGATGACAAAATAAATACAATTGAGCCCATTAGAGGTGAATTGAGCCAACTATTAAAACGCTTGCCGGGAACCGGCTAGTATTATATAAAAACGAGTTTCTGAATTACAACTTTAAAATGTAAACTGGTGTACTGAGCCTTGTGTAAAATTCATTAATTTGTATGCGGCTTAGATGGTGTGCATGATTGTAACAAAAGAGCCGCTTGTTTCTCTAGGCGGGAATAAGCTTATATGATGTTAGGTGAGACGTATTAATTTGATCTAAATGATTAGGGTAACATTCAACTTAGTCGTAGCTTGATTTGAAAGTGGCTTATTGAATAGTGTATCAAATTACAATGAGACACGCCTGACAAAAGTTAATCAACTTAAATATTTTGAGTGATACTTTATGTTTCATATATAATATATTAATTTATAGTGTATCTTATGTTGCTTTTCTGTAGATTCATAAGCTTTGCCTGGTTTTCATTTATTTTTTACTGGATATAATAAGATTGTTAATTTTCATTCGGTTTTAAGAAAATAATAAGTGTACAATATTATTTTTGACTTAATTCGATTATGTTTCGTTTACCATAAAATGAAAACAAAAAAGTTTTCTTTTATTTAAAAAAACAGTCCTACATCAATAAATTCCCGATAAGTAATTATTTTACAATATTGTTTTTAAATCGTCCATAAAAATATCATGAAGTAAAACAGTAGAAGTTGTTTCTAGATTTTTTGTAGTTGTAGACTTTTTACTTGTTCACATAATTACAGTTGGTACGGCTGGTAATCCGCTGTGTATATGGAGACAATATTTTATGGCCGTCTTCCACAACGCTTTCGACAGAAAAACAGACAAAACGACAATTTGGAAGTCCAATTTCCGAAAACGTATTGCAGCATCTGAGGCCATATGTTGGCAATAACTTGGCAAACATGAGCTTCCGATCAGTCTATCATCTATGGTTTATTGGCGTAGACTAGCGATTTTACATATCGCCACAGAAAATAACCACACACACAGGTGTCAAACTCACAAGATCTCGGAAGCCAATAAAACCATCCATTACGCAAAATTATGCAATCATCGAATGTTTCCTTTAATAAATTGATTGTGATGCGCGTGTCTTTTTGAAACCGCAGCTTTCCATAGTAATGCCATTCAATTTAATGTAATCGATGTATAGGGATGTCGATTGGCTGTAACGCTCGACCATTTTGATAAAATTTGGACAAATAATAGCCACCAGCCTCTAAAACATTCCAATCATGGATAAAATGGCGTTTCAATAATGGCATGTGAATTTTCTTTGCACTAAAGACAGCAATTTTACGTAATCAAACAAAAATAAGCCCAAATTCTGAAAGCAAATGGTACCTATGCCTATTCATGGTAAAATGGAAAATTAAACTGAGAACAATCAGCTGTCCAAATTGGCTGTCGCTGAGAAAAGTGTTTCCAACTCGAAAAAAACACACGTCACAAGAACATGGAAACACAAAGAAATAATTTGTATAAACTAAGAGTACGGTCAGACTTTTTTTATCCAGTAATGAGTATCAAAATATTCTCTCTGATTGATGTTAGTAAATGATTTTAAAGTTTAATAAAATTGCTTTATTATTCTGATTACTTTTATAATGGCGTCATCAATCACAGTGTTTTATCTTAAATGAAATTTCACCACTACACCGGTACATTGATTTTCTTTCATCAGTTTGCGAAGCTCTATCAATATTACATAGTAAACTTTTTGACGTCTAACATAATAAATAACCGTACTCTTATTTAATGCGCAAGTTTAAGACTTATCATTTGTAATATAAAACGCATCGAACGCATCTCGTATATGTAAGTAGAAGCCGCGAGTAATTTATATCGAATTAAAAGTTTTCACTGTACAGCGCATGGGAACCCTAAAGCGATCAATTTAATCGTGGACAGGTTGCGCAGGAAATGACAATGTAAAACCGTATCATTAATACATTATTGATTGAACGTTTGTGTGTCATAACTAAGGAAATCATTTTATAATGCAGCTTTGCTTATTAGAAAATTATTACATCCCATTTTTTATCATGATATTACCGTTACACGACGTAACGATTAAGATAATTGATTACGTTCCAATGAACAACAATTTTGCAATAGGTTTTGTTTTGATTTCAAATACATATGCTACAGTTAAAGTATACACCTAGTCGATGTATAATTGACTTTTTAAGTTACAGTATAACCGAAAGAACAAATTAACACTTTAGCTTACTCGCTTTCCTTCGCCCACCACTGCTTTCCCATTCGTTAATCTTATACGGCTGTATTCAGTGGCGTAACAAACTTTGAACGTACATAAACGTATAAACAGTTACAGTTATTTATCCATAACTGAGAGTGTGTTAGGAGCGAACGACAAATGATTGGTGCAATGACAATTCTAATTTGTATAGCGCTCGCTAGCAAGGTAACACGTACTTAATAGTTAATTCATACATATACAGGTGAACGTGAATTGTCATCACATCATGACGCTTAAACTAAAACTGCTAGTTAATGTACACGTTGAAGAGATTTTACACTTGAACGGTTAAATATACATTACAAATAAATTATAATCGTATTTAACTTTCAAAATTTTCCCATACCCGTTAGTTAAATAATTTATTTTTCATTGACAAAAAGGTTAATATTTTTTTTAATGAATTTTATAAACATTCTGTCAATTTATTACAGTACGAGATGGCTAAGCAGTACCAAATACACGCGTGTAATAATTGCATTTTAGCTAGGAAGCGCACCAGGTTACAGAGGAGCTCTAATTTGAATTGTCTCGTGTGGATACAAAGCAAATCTATGTTTTTTGTTCTTCTTGGCGCTACAGTCCCAGGTAAACCCTGGCCGTCTTAATCAATCTCCTTGGCTCCACTCGATTCTCCGCTTTTCGGTGTCATTCATTGACTTACAGCATTGGCAGGCTTTGTGACACCCTGATCATACCCAACACTTACAACGCTTCGTCTTTCCTCAAGGGTAGTGAATACGAGACATTCTGTTTGTTTACATTCATCCATGCGTGATATAGTATATGTCCAGCCCAACTTTGGCATTGATTTAAAACAAATCTGACATTGTCTAGCTCACAGTAGAGATTATTAAGCCCATGATTGTGCTGACCAGGGATTCTGAAGTCTCGGGGTTTTTTCAAGTCCCGGGACTCAAGGCGTGATAAAGTCAAAGTCCCGGGACATCCCGGGACTCGAGACTTTTATTTCCCCTTCAATAAAATTATAATTTTGTTAAAATTAAACATTTGCATGTATCTACGTATGTATGTATTTATGGATATCATACACTCGGCGCCTTTTGAAAGTACGCGCTAGTAAAAATCGCGTTTTTTAATAATTATTATTTTTTTTATGTAATATTAATTTTTACTTAAAAGGGATGATAACGGTATATATAATGAAAAAATATCAATGAAGCCGCCATCAGGAGTAAATTTATGACCGTAACTTTACAATACAGCTTTAGACCTTGTTTTTTCTATCGAGACATTGGTACCTTTGTAAAATAATAAAAAAACATTTGTACATAAAAAAACATCAGGTATGAACATTAAATTTTAATATGTTGTAATTATAAATCCCAAACATTTGTTTTTCTATCAGATCCCTTTTATATATGCATACTTAATTTTGTTAAAACCCCGGGTAAGTGCCACGTCCCGACCATGCCGTGTCCGTTTTTCTTGGGGCTCCCCTCTTATATCCGCTTTCATTCAGTACACATCAGTCCTTTTGAGAGTTTCTTAACCAAAAGAATTGTTTTTTTCAAAATTAAAATAACATGTTATTTATTCGCACATTATAAATCAGTCACAATTCCCCGGACATTTTCCAAAAAAGTCCCGGGACTTAAGACAGCAAAAAAACCAACAAGTCCCGAGACTTTCATCCCGGGACGTCTCGACACAGAATCCCTAGTGCCGACGTTGCCAGATACCATCCTTGTACACAGCACCGAAAATATTTTGCTCAAACATTAAGTGTACCTTCTGATAGTTCTAAAAGATAAACGTCCAGGTATCTGACCCATACGTCAGAAGTCAAGATTGGTCTTATTGGGGTTTTGTAGAGGCGAACATTTTTATTTTGTTGTGGGATTTGCATTGTATACGCAGTCCATAAAAATATATTTTCGCATACAATTCCATACACTATTTTGGATAATGTCTATTGTTTCTATGTTTGAATAGAATTATAAATATACATATATGTACAGTGTACACCCATTCCTCCTATTACGCATTTTTTTGCGTGATTTTGCTTATCGCATTTTTTTTGGACGGCACCGTTCCTTTTACTCATTGTTACGCTATTTTTTTCATCGAAAAATCAATAAAATAACCAAATGAACAAGAGAACTTATTGTGTTATTTGTTTTGTATAAATAACATTAAAATATTGTATTGTCCTATCAATTGATAATGATCGCCATGAGCAAAACCGGTGAAAAATGCAATTAGTACCAATATAAGTATTGACAATGAACATTCTAAAAGAGATTATATTTCGCAACTGACAGTGCTAACAGCGAATAACTACTGAAAAGTGTATACGATTATTCATGTATACATACATATGTATCTGCTTCTCATTATACGTTTATATTAAATAAAGAAATACAATGTTATTAAGTAAAAAAAAAAAGCTTTTTTGCGCGAATTTGGAGAGCAAATCTTAATATTTCATACATTTTTGATACTTTTTTACGCGATATTTTGAACAAACATCAAATCATATGAAAATGAGATTTATTTTACGCGGAACCAATATGTCACGTAAAAAAAGGATCGGCTGTGTGTATGAAAATTATTTCAAAGGATGCATAACTTAATTTCATTCTTACCTGACACTGCATTATATATTCTCTTATACTGCATAAGCCATACAGTAATACATTACAGTGCAACAGCAGCCTTTGCGTAATGAGTTCGTAGCATTAAAACTGTAATCATAAACATCGTCTTTGCTTGGTGGACATATTTCATAATAAAATTACAACGTGAATGCGAACAGCAGGTGTTTCATCTTGATGATTATATTACTCTCAGTTGAGCTGAAACTAGGGTTGATATCTGGGTATTTTTTTTTGCCCCGGTATTTTACGATAAGACAGATTCAATCTCAAGATTCCAGGATTTTATAATGTAAGTTTTACTAAAAAATAATCGATTTAAAAACATCCAACATGCGATAGCAAAAAAAAAACTGACAATATAAATTTTACTACAATTCGGTTTTTTTATTCCGTAATTATTTGAATTATCGTTCGACAGGTAAGATCCTGGTATTGTAATCCCTAAGAGCAGGAGTTCACAAACTTTCTCGTCCCTCTACCCTTTTTTGTATAAAAAATATTTTCTGTTTATAGAAAAAAATAGGCCAAAAATAAAAACAAAAAACAGCTGATTGTGTAAATTGATATTTTTTTAAATAAACAAAATTTTATAATAATACTAGCTGACCCGGTATGCGTTGCAATGCCACTCAAAGAAAGAAAGTGTTTGTGTTTTAATTATATTTATTGAAGTGCTTTTGGATATATATTGTTTTTTTGTCTGGTGCGTATATGAATAGATCTTAAGGTTTTTCAACGCGTGAGCAGGCCAGATACAGCTGTCCATGTGAGAAGCATAGATTTTTAAAATTTAATCCACACACTTGTAGCGATTGTCCAAATGCGAGTCCCATCGGAAACTGCAAACATTTTAATTCTAATGGCCTCTCTGTCGGAGTTATTGGGATGCTTGGAAACAGTACATCGTATCCTTTAAATTTTCCATTAAAATTGTAGCTTAGATGATAATGTTCATTAATTTTTCACTGAAAACCTGGTACCGTTACAAAGTCGTGGTGGATTTATATTTCGGAGAAAAATGATAGGTACGCCAATTTTCAGTGTAAAACGTGCGGTAGCATGCCTGGCAAATCAAATGAGTTTAAGAATTCAGTTGGATAATTGACAACTTCGTCTTGATCAATATATAGTATCGATAGACTTATACGTTGTTTCTTTGCCTGGTATTTCGTTTGAAATCCTGAAGTTTATGGCATTATCGTCGTTGTTTTTGACTGCTAATATTACACGTTCACTGAGCCACTGATGATTTTTGTAATTCTGTGCGATATTTGGGAAAACTTTGTGCATCAATTCGCTTATGGTTCCTGTAATTTAACAGAAGCTTGGTGGCAATGTGTGGATTCATCGATTTCCATTTTTCATTACCAATATCCAACAATTGTTTTTTGAAACGTTCAGCGGATGCGTCATATTGTAATTATACACGTATATTAGCTTTCAAAGTCAATTTATGAACATGTCACCGTAAAACTGATGATTTGAGACACGCACTCGATTTATCAGCAGCTTTTGAACGTGGTATAACTGGTAGAGTTTGTTGAAAATCACCAGGTTTTTGCCATCTGATTTATACAATTGTTCTTTTGATACTAAATCTTGCAATATGACAACACTGAACAAATAAGACATGGTTGTCTGTTAATTTACATATTATGTTTGAGTTAAATGCACATCGAAGAATTTTTTTTTTCGCTAATATAGGTTCTTACGAAGAAAGAAGCCGGTTGATTAGCATGATTAATACAAATCAAAATTTTAGAACATTCATTCTTGCCAAAGGATATTTTATTTTAAAATTAATTTTTAATATTACGTATGAAGAAAAAAATAATAATATTTAGATTTAACATAAATCATATCTCGCGGTAAACACTTTGTTAACCCCTGCCCAAGAGTATTTAAAGTCTTAATCAAAAATATAATATTAAAAATTCACGCTTCTTTAGTAATAATATTCGGTACCATGTGATGACTTAGCGCATTAAGAAAGAACTCTTGATTGATTATTATAGATAAAACTAATTTTAACAGCTGGCATCAGCAAAGAAAAATCAAATGAGAATTATAAACGTTTTTTACTTTTTTGTCCAGGTACCAACCAGAGACTATTTCCATACGAATAAAAATTGTTTCGAATTAACTCGGTTAAATAGTTACACACATCGGCGTAGCAAATAATAAAATAAAATAATAGACATTAAAAATACACATACATACATAAATAATCGAATAAATCAGTAAACGTGTTGTTCAAAAAATAAAATACTCTTTTGTTTCCCACATTTATTTAATATGACCAGACCCGGTTTCGCTTATCACGAGAATTTTCAATTTATCAGTCAGTTGAAAATTATGACACGTTACTTTTATAAAATATTTAACACTCAAGTACTTAAACGTTGAAAATATGATTGAGAAGCGATAGGGTACAAAGTGATATTTTCATTGCATTGATTGACGCATCGAACGAGTGATTCTCCAGTAATAGATGATTGGCAAAAGTTGAAGTGTCCTTATTCAGTCTAAAAGCCGCCAAATGTTCAGCCACTCTTATATTTAAAGTTCGGGCTGTATTACCGATGTAGAAAGGTTGGCAGTCAATTATGTTAACAATACGTATAGAGCGAATGTACTTGTGTGTTTATATATAGACAATACAAACTTTCAGCTGCCTGTTAGTTCGAGTGCATTCGCGCACTGGTCAGCACCGGAAGATGCCGAGAGGCGAAACCTGGGTCGTGTTCGACCAAGAATTTTATGGAAGTGTACAAAATCAAAATGAAAATAATTCTAAATTATTATTAAATTTCCATCAAGCACCTTCAGTCAAAATTTTAAATTATAATAAAAATATTATTAAAATTGAGTTGGTAAAAGTTGAGATCGTGCATTTTTTAAGTTTGGCTTATCCAATAAAATAAATGGTCTGTATTATATTGTTTGTTGTACGATGATATATAGCAGTATAAAAACAAAAAAAAATACACATGCTAAAGCAGTACACATCGTTTTTTATTGTGTATGCAGAGTCTACATCGAAAGATGCTTTCCTTTGAATGTCAAAAATATTTCCTTGAAAAACTAGTAATTTTTTTCCTTTGAAAGCTGAAATGACGAACGTTCTTGTATGATTATTTAACCACACCACAGGACTTTTTTATAAGTCTTACCATCCCGCTTGCACTCAATAAAAAACTTGGTTCATCGCAAGACGACAAAAAAGAACATAAATTATTTTTGCATGTAATTTACTGAATACTGTCCTGCCAACCTCCACCTCAAATTTTATGACGTATAACAAAGGTAAATTGAAAATTATGAGAAGAATGTTTTCTTTTCAAAATAAATAAAGTTATAGTTTATTCTCCATCTCTTACAAAATATACACATAAGATTTATTGATGATCGTATATATTATCCAACAGAGCATTGATAACAAAATATTGGCGTTGTTATTGAATTAATGTAAAAATATAATATCTTGATTTGTTGAAATTTACAGTATTTCAAAAATACTGTTATTTACACGATTCGATAAAGTACAAAGCATTCTTTTCTTCACTAATAAATATTTTATGAACCAGTGTTTTCACTTTTAGGGTGTTCACTGTCAATACTTGGTGTAAAGACATTAGGTATATTCAACAAGTATTAGATAAAAGTGAAATTAGTAGAAATGAGTATTTAATTTTTTGAACCACTGTTGTATCGCTTAAATCTTTTTATTAATTGAACGCATAGCTGCGTTTTTTCAATTGTTTATTACTGGAAGTCATGAAACGCAAATACTTTTCTTTAAAATTATTTATTAAAAAAATTACATTACAGCTAATTTTTTTTAATTTAAAATATATTGTGACAAATTCTACCAGAATTTTTCCTAAGTCACCTGAGATCAACTCAAGAGAATTGAAATCAAAAATAACCATGTCTTAAAATGTCAAATTTAAATTGAAGCCATTTAATTTTTTGAATGAATTGAAACCAGACCAAGATAATTGGTAAAACTAATCTATTGCCAACAAGAATACAGTGGACGACTATGTTTTTTTCCTTTCGAGATAAATAAAGTCAAGGCGTAGCGAGCTGAAAATATTAAATGCATCAAGAAAAAAAAATGATTCACATTCATAAAACTCTAATGAACAATGCTCATTCAACGCGGTGCGGTACCTACGAGTAAATCAGATTTGATTTATAATACAATTAATCAATTTCATACTTTCGATGGTTTCGGAAGTTCATTTTAGTAGAAAATTTTGTAACAATTTTTCTGAGTTTGCCAATCATTTAATAGACAATAATCATAATTTTAATCAGATTAGTAATTTAGAAATACTCCACCGAGTAAATAAGAAGGGTTTAAAGGTGAATAGTTTAGAATTTTTAGAAATTAATAAAACTCTTAAAAAATATATTATTAAATAATATTCTTTATAGTGCAGTTAGTTCGCCATTACTTACATTGTTCAAATAAATAGAGTAATCACCAACCTATCTGATTGATTGCAGCTCATTAGTTTAATAGTTTGTAATGTTTAACGTCATTATTAGTATGATTTTATTTGTTTGCTTTGTTTCGATTCTATAATCCCCTCCTTGCTTCCCTTAAAAAGAAAAAATCCCAATCTGATTGATTGGAACTCATTAGTATCATTATTTGTCTGATTTATTTCGATTCTATCACCCCCCTCCTTGCTTCCCTTAAAAGGAAAAAAACTCAAACTCCATTTTGTAATTTCATAATTTTAAAATGATAGAATCAATCTTGCTTCATTACTTAAGCAAACTTTGCGATAGTAAGTCTGAAGATGCCTCTGAAAGAGGCGAAACACGTGTCACAGTTAGTAACACAATACGTGGAATAATCAAAGTTAATTTAAATTTTCTATTAATCAATTTTGATGTAATATCAACAAAAAAAAAGTTAATAGAACAGCATTAGCATAGCAAGCCCATGTTGAATGATTGGCTTATATTTATAAGTTAAGCGATAGAAAATATATCAAATGATTTAAATGTTATCCTGGCGGTAATAATAAAATTGTCTCCGATACTTGTTGGTTCAAGCAACATATGAATCAAAACAATTTATTATTTCTCGGAAACATTTCATGAGCATTGTTTTCTTATGCCATAAATTGTTAAGTAGGTAAGTAAGTAATTTTAGCACAAATAGTTCAACTAAAAACTCTAAGGCGATAACTTATAATTTTGTCATTTCAATAAATACTTTTTGTGATATGCTAGTATGCTTACGGTATTAGACCTAGTCCTAGCAGAGAAATTTGTTAATATCCATTTAAATATCTTTGATACTTATATAAGCTCTTGTCTTTCTACCTTGTCAATTAAACATAAAAGATCAGTAAGATTACAACAATCCTAACTAAATTCAACTTAATAGCCTAGGTGTTGTGTTTTAAATACCGTTTATAATGTTATATACCATTATATATGTTTAAAATATAAAAGAGTTAAGCTCGCCAAAAATCGATGTTCTAAAAAGTGGAATGATATTATAAGAAATATACAAAATTTTAGATTTCTAATTCAAACCGCAAATTTAAAAAAATACAGAAATTATATAAGCACTCGTAGCCGAGTGGAATGTTCTCATGCATTTATTCTAGCCCGAAACGATATCGTGATGAATTGTTACACTAGATAAATATTCATTTCTCCTTTCCCTGCGAAATTTTAAAAAGGCAAGAATATAAAATTTATTGTAATGACTACCTTTATGAACATCTTTCTTATTATAAAAGCGTTTACATATAATGAAAAAAGGAAGCGATTTGATAGTCAGTTTTGGTAAATTGAATTTTTGGGAAAATCTTGCACTGTGAATACCTACGAATAATTTGGACGTAGTTATATTCATAAATGTTTCAAAGTGACCCTAATAATTAAACGATAAAATTGCGAATGATGTTTGACGTTTGCAGTTTGTCTTTTGCCGATTGTCTATCTATAGTAAGATACACGCACCACCTACTGTAAGTTAATTGTACTATGCCTATAATCTTTGCGCAAGTGCAAGCAAAAAGTTTTATTGCAATCGCATGAACGGTGTGGCAACGCATAAAATACGAACAAACAAACAAATATTAATTTTTATATGTTAGACTAATTCCTGTAAATCAACGTTATTCCAATCATATACAATATGTTAATATTTTTAAAGCCATCGTTTGCGAGTCGCGATTTCAATTCTAAGGCATTCATATGTACATATATATATATCACGGCATTTTCATGCTAACCTCAGGGTCAGGAATGCGTCTTGCTCCTTGCCATGTCGTTTTATTTATTTTGCCCTTATAGACACCACGTGTACCAATCCCAAAACCTTTTTTCTCAAAACTATTATTATGAACAAATAAAGAATATGTTATTGAAATTGATCATATATGATTATTTTTTTTAAAGTATATATTAAGTCATAATAAAAAAACTTTTTTATCCATCTGTAATTATTTTAAATTTAAAGATATTATTCATCAGGCAAGTATATAAATATCGGAATCGGATATAGCTGATAAGACAAATTTATCAGTTTTATACTATTGTGATTGTTAGGCCTATAACTTTTATAAAATAAACATAATATTGAATTGAAAGAAAAGAAAACTGGATAAAATCTGGAATGCAAAATAAAGATTTAAATTAATAATATTTACGAAAAGTTTAAAAATAATTCTATATATTTTTTTACGATTAAATTTTGTTTAAAATCTATGTCCGATCCCAATGTGGAGCATATTTACTCATAATAAAGGTATCTTAAAAGATTTTTTTGAACGAGAACTGTTTCTTACTCAGTTATTCAATCTTTCCTTTTCAAAGAGAGTAGGTATAGAAGTATAGAACTAGGAAAGGATTAGTGGTTAGCTAATCGTTTTCGCTACGCCCGTTTTAGGATAGGATAAGAGTGGAAGATAAATTGATTGAATTGATTGAATTGAACAACCAATGTAAATCACAAAATGTTAACTAATACGGTCTCAAGAATATATCATTTTTCAAACGTAAAACGACTAAAAAATGCGATTTACATTATGTTTGTAATACCTAATTCAAATTAGCATACTTGTATTTTAAAGTAATATAAAATACACTAATTCTCAATTAAAATTTGTGTAAGCTATATTTAACCAAAGATTTTTTTTCATAACCTGTTAAAGCAATGTGAAAGAAAATTAGATTGTATTCGTGACTAAAGACAATCAATTCAATTTGTTATCATCACCGAAAGATTAATTTCAATAAAGATAATGAAATTTAACGTGAGAAATCGCTTTCGAGCTTAAAGGGATTTATCGTGAACATGTTATGTGAAATTTAATTTATGACTTCTTTTCAATTAACACCGTTAAAAAAGAAATTAACTCACTGGTAAAAACGTTAGATTTTATTAGAGTGTTAATTTAAAAATGAACACGCAAAACTTCGCCTGTTACTTGTCAACTGTCATTTTTGTGATTATATTTTTATTTAATTTGAAGTATTTTTTGCTAGTTAAAAGTAATTTATTTACCTGTTTAGTTCCAATAATATCACATATGTATATTTCTATAATTTAATCAGCACTTTCAAAGAAGAAAATTTAAGCATATCAGTAACAAATTGTTTATTGCAAACATTTAAAAAAAATTCAATATCTGATGTGTTTATTCAAAATCACTTTTTTACATCTTAACCCTTCCCTTACTATGCAAAAAAAGCACAAGATCCTGAGCTGTGGAGTCGTTATACATCAGGCAAACGGGAATGAATCATGACAATTATATGTAGTACTGCTGTAGTAGTGTTATATTATTGTCATGATTCACTCCCGTTTGCCTGATGTGTAACGGATACACAGCTCAGGAACTTGTGCTTTTTTGCATAGTAAAAGAAGGGTTAAGGTAAATCATATTTTATGTCACCGTCTTTGGTCTAGTCTAGAGTGGGGCAAACTTTTCGGATGAAGGGCCAAATTCAGGAGTTCAAAATCAGTGGCGGGCCGCAAGTAAAATGCCACTTTTGTATGTACATTATTAATTATCATGAAAAAAAAAACAATCTAATGAGACGAATGGAACTGCTTTACGTCTTTTGACATTTTTTAAAATTTAGGTGTTAATTTTTTAGTTAAGATTCTTAAAACTGCTTGTAAATGTTTGATCGTAAAGAGTTTTTATTGAGGTTCATGATTGTAAATGTTCGTTCACATATATTGGTTGATCCTAAAATAACGATTATTATATTTATTTTCAATATTTTTTTTAAAAAGGCGTCAAAAGATAAAAACGTGAATCTTTTTCAAAAGTATAATTTTACTCGCGGGCCGCAGAAAAATACGCGCCTGGTCTAGTCGGAAAGAGTCTTTCTCTTCTTTCAAGTGGATCTGGGCTTGAGTCATGGTAAGATCAATGTCAATTTTTTTTATATTTTTAATTTCAATTTGAGAAGTAATTTATGTTTGCAATAATTCTCCTCGGTTATTAATTTCGAATAATTTACGAAAATTCTAATCGATTACTTCCAAGTCTTACTTATTTTAGAAACACTCTTTTGTGATAATTTCAATATTATTTTTTATGATAGATCAGTACCGGTTTCGCTCATGACGAAAATTCAAATTTAACTTGGGATCCAAGTTATGGGTGCATTAATTCTCCTCGGCCTATTTTCGAATGATTTATAAAAATTCTAATCGAGTATGAGAGTAATATTTTTCCTATAAAAATAATTTAAAAAAAATTCTTAGTTATTTTATTAAAAAAATAAAATAAACGTTCTTAGTAGTTTTTCCATTTTTATTTTGAATGATTTCGTTCACGACTAGCATTATCGACTGATGGTTATCAAATCAGCTTCATTAAATGCTCGTCATGAGCAAAACCAGTCCTGATCATATAAAATAAAGGTGGAAGTAAAACAAAAAAGTGTTTTGTTTTAGATATTATGCCTTTTAACCTAGTGACAGTTAAAACTTTTAAAATTTACATATTTTAGCTAAACATTTTTTTTAAATTTAATTCATCTATAATATATATAACAATATTCATAAAGATTCGTTCTGCTACATTTAATGAGATAAGTAACTTAATCACATCCTTAATTAGTGACATGTTATGAAACATACAGAGAAAGCAGACAGAGGTATATAATTTCATTCTTTGTTCACCCAGCAATGCAAATATACTTGACTTTAATATAATTTTCATTCATATAATCAAGTTGGGAGAATGAGCACATTGTGTGTTTAAATGCTGAAAATATAGACATAGCTACATGTTTGAATATTAGATACACGCTTCCCATCTTATATTCATATCGCTTCTTTTTTATTCTACCAGCTCTTGTCAATCTTCCATGTAAAAAACATATTCATTTCATATATGTTTTAGTAAGAATAATATGTAATTTGGCGACTTTCTTTACTGCAAAAACTTTATTAATGGGAATAACCCAGTCAAGTTTTGAGTCCAGTAAGGCCAATGTATTTTTTTTCGTATTAAAAATTGAGATCACAGACACAAGTGGTTGTGTTGCCTCTTTCCCTGAGCTTATCGCGTATGATTTTTTAATATCAAAATGTTTGGCGAATCGACATATAAGATTTTTTTAGCTTTGCGTTTTGAAATTACAAAACAATAATCTAATGGAACATTTTAATATAAGTGGTTTAATGAGAACTGGCTGTTATTTGGTTCCTATATAGAATATTTTTTCATCTAATACGGATTAAAGATAGATAAATACTTGTGGAAAGTAAATTGCTATTGCCATACCTGTTTACATAAATCAATGGATGGCAGGTGGGATACTAGACGCGTTACGGAAATGCATGCACTTGAACAAAAATAAATATAAAAACTAATAATTCACTTAGTCGTCCATGTGAGACTCGAGCCCGAAAACATTACAACTAAATAGTGATTGCCATGTTTGACAATACATTACGAATTTTATGACAAGGTTTTTATTGTCTTCTCATGATATCACTTCATGCTTCATCATCAGCTAGCCGCCTTTAGAAGAAAAAGCGTGGCCACCCCCAGGCTATATATAACATCGTTAAAATATAGTACAATTGATCAATAAATAATATGTCTTAATGTGATCAATATATAAAAAAAGTTTTAATTTATTGTTTTTTTATGAATTAAAATTCTTTCAAGCATATTTTTATACTGGCATATTCTATAAAAACCTAAAGTTCTACGACTTGACCATAGAGAAATTTTAAGGAGTACAGACAAGAGAAATCCCCAAGTAATAAAACTTACAGTTACATCACGAAGGCTTTCATAAATATAGGTGGGTACGTACATTATTATGTTTGCATTTCTACCCCTAGTTTCATCCTTTAAAAACCCCCATTAGTATTCCACACCTTTGCTGGATCACGACTAAAATTTTGAGAGTCTCTTCACAAAGCATGCAAAGAAACGCTGATACAAAAAAGCATCTTGGAAGCAACCGAGCTTTGTGCTTTCCCAAAATGAAACTTGGATGAAAAATTCAATTGCCTCGGGGGAAAGTTGCGTAAGTGGTTTGCCGAGCCGCAAAATCCTTGTTTTTTTTCACCCTCCTTGGACGTGAAAAGTTTTTTCGAGTGAGCAGGTCTTTTGATATAACGTACAGGTTTTTTTGAGTTTGTTGCGTCTCATAAGCATCTCATTCAATTTCACTGGATACATGCTTGCAGTGTTCTCATATGAGTGATACTTTGATGCGGAATAATTTATCTTACCTGAACCGAGGGTGATTTGTACATATGGATAACATTAATTTTACACACCGTAGCATTGTGTATGTACAAAGAATTTTTATAAAATAAAATTATATGCACTTTATCAAGTCATTTTATAAAATTAAAATTAAGAAATGTCGTTAAACTCACTTGATCGACAGTGAAAAACCAAATATTCAGAGATAGTGGCAAATAAAAGAATCGTTTGAAACATTAAATTGTGGTCAATGGGAAACTCAAATTTTAATTTGCTTTATAATATATTCAACTAATACTCTGAAGTGTAAGTTTTCTCTTTAACATTTGTTTCTTTAAATGTGTGGTGTCGGAAGCAATCAGCAAACACTAGTCTTGCCCTAGTTCTATCCCACTATTATATCTCTCTTCGAATAAAGAAATAATGAGCAATTGGAAAAAGATATAATATACTCTATATTATATACTATTAGAAGCGTATTTGGTTAAAAAAATCAATCTTAATAAACTTAAAATTAATACAGAGGTTGCTTTTTTTTGTTCTAATCTCTCTTCAATAATTTATTCAGAATAAACCTAATTCCTTATACGTAAATTAACTATTATATATATGCATAAGCTATATATATAATAGTTAATTTACATTTAAAATCTTTTATATACGACATGACTTCTTCCCTGGAAGGGTTTTTTACGCGAAATTTAATGAATGTGTTAAAATTCTCGGACGTGCGAAAAAACTTTTTTTAAGTTGTAATTTGTAAATTTGTAATTTGTAAATCTATATACATAATTTTATTGTATCAGAAAATTGAAGTGCCGATATTTTTTGGTTCCCAAAAATTTTCGAATATTCATGGTTCACCGATTTATTAGTCCTCCGAGAGACAAATCACCATCCATATAAAAAAAAAATAGTTGTATGGATGAATTTAACAATTAAACTACTGATAACTTTCCATCGTTTTGTATTTAATTAGGTTATGAATTCTAGGCACCCAGATAAAAAGTATGTGTTAATAAATTGTTTGTGAATAAATTAGTATTAAAGTTTTTTCTCCTTTTGAAATTCAAACAGATTACGTGATGTATGAAATTTAATAATTTAATTTTGCGTGCGTAACTGAGTATATGAAATATTCCTGTACACGTGAAACCGTTATGAATGGAAAGTTATTCCGGCTGGTTGGGCTTGGATTAAAATCCCATTAAAATGCTTTATCCTTGTTTTAGTCTGATTTGGAATACTAAAAATCTGAAACTATATTTTAAATTTAAAATAATATAATTCGACTGAATATGTGTGCAAGTTTTTAAAATATGAGTTAAGTCAGGTACCTACGTATTTTATAATATAATGTTTGCGTATTACTCCCGTGCTTCTAAATACTTACGTCTGCAACAGTGAATAAAAATAAAAGCTCTGTCTTATCAAGCAAGAAGTTGTTTGTTTGTTTTCATTTAAGTGTTCTCATGGGACAGTTTTAGAAGGACGCTAGCAACAAAAAGCCTTAAGTTGGCTTGGCCATTTTTGCTTTGTCTGTAGAATTCATACATGTATTATATAAATAATGTTTTAAAAACATTTTTTTGTATTTAATTGACTCTACCTACTATTGAATTTTACACAGTAAATTTTTCACAGTTTCATTTTATATATATAAAACAAAAAATGCACATTATTATAATATTGTCCCAATAATTTAAGATATTTTGTGTGCTCAATACATTTTCTGGTCACCTAAAAAATATTGATTATTGAACAAAAAAAATCTTCAACTACGTTTTAGAATATCAATTTTAATTTGATATGAATTAAAAATCAGCTTTCAAAAAGTTATCGCCACATCAATAAAAGAAAATCAAATATGGTTATCATTCAACAGTATCCGTTTTTTAAACGGAATAATATCTCTTAAGAAATGTTTTTTCTTTATTTGATTTAGCAAGAAAACTTTTGACTGTGAATTCTAATTAAATTTATCATAAGCTTATTCGAGCTGAAATTATGATGTTGCATAACAATCGTACACACATATTCGACGAAATTCACAAAGAAGCCATACTTACGCCTATTTAACACGGTATAGCACTTGGTCTCACAAGTGTAAACTTTGTATTCTATTAACAGGGAACCTCACCGGTTTACACAGAAGGTTCTGCAAATATACAAAACTTTCTTTGTCTAGGGTAGGTTTATTTGCACGTAAACATATTACAATATTCCAAGTCCCGCATGCCATCACTAGCGGCAAATAGTTTTGTGATGCGTTTTAACCAAGCAAATGACTCGATTCCTTGTACTATTCTCTAGTTGTTTTTCTAAAATTATTTTGTAAGAAAATTAATATGTTTTTTAAAAATGTTTTGTTATGTTAATAATAAAATGTTAATATTAAAATAAAGTACTTTTTTTAAAAAAAGTCGATAGCCCTGGTATGATTTAAAACATGCATTTGATAACAATGAATCATAAAGAAAATAATAATAACTCAATTGGAAAAAATAGTTTGTTAAAGTATAGTAAGCCAAAATTGACTTGTACTAATATTTAAATTTGTTTTACTTAGTTTCGCAAGATTTTTTTTAATATCAAATTTATGAAGCTTTAAGTACTAGGGCGTGCTAGAGTCAAAGTTCTCCGAGTCTCCTTCACTGCTAATGTTTTGGTAATTTTTATTTCCTTACCATCGTTGTCGACGGAAGGGCGTGATCGCTGCAAAGGTGAGCAATCCTTAGTGAAGCTAGTTCACGGATTTATTTGCAAATCACATTATATATACCTCCCCACATACTATACCCATACATGTACACAGACATGCGCATACATACATATACACATATAATATACAATGAAGTCAGCCAAAGAGAGTCATCTTCATGATGCCAAGGGTTGTGTTTACACGTTTTATTAGTTTTAGACGAAAAATAAAATCTATGGTGGGTCGTTGAACAGAACTACTCTCGGTCTAAAAAGATTCTTAGGTATCGTCTTGTCATAGCTGTGAAGGTAAGAAATCGTTGGGTTGTAATATTTTCCTACTTAGTTTTGAAATTTTTATGCAAACTTCAACACAAAAAAAACTGAATAACATGTCATACATGAATTTTACTAGACCGCGACAGAATATTAAAATCGAAGAATGTATCAGTGTATTATAAAGAATTATAAGTGAATTAAAATGTTTCAAAATACTCGTGAATAAAATATTTACATTTAAAACTTCTAACAAGATTAATCTGTTGAGTTGTTACAGTAATCTGGTTTATTACGTGAGAATATAAGTAAAAATAATAAATTTTATTTTCTACGTTTAAATCTTTCATTGTTACAGCACGTTTAAGACGTTAGCTGGTGATGATAAACTACAAGCTACTTGCAAACTGTACAAACGCTTTCTGGGGTGTTGAATTGTAAATTACTAATGTGTTATATTGTCACTTGAAACGATGTCTCGGGGACTGGTACAAACAGATCCAAAAGAGATAATAGAAAACGTATTTAAATTTCTCTGTTATTTAATTTGCTGTTACGGTAATCAACAAAAAAAAAACGACTAGTCTGAATAAGCTATATTATTTCATTTGGGTATACATATTTTGGCTAACGTGGCTGGAATCATATTAACTTGTGGTTATCCTAAACTTTATAAAAAAAAATAAGCATCCATAGGATTGTTTAACTCAAGTTGAGACTCGCTTTCTTTAGACGCATATTTAAAGGAAGTCTTTTGTATCTCTTCACCTCACCAGATTTGTCACCTTAAAACCAAGTAAGAGTTGAAAGAATGTTTTTTAAAGAATCTATCCTTATCAATTAAAAAAGAAGAGTTCTCTCCTTAGAGCTTTTGTGTAAAATTATGAGAAAGATGTTAAGTGCGTGATTAAAATCCAGACATAGCTCTCCAATTTAAATCCAGTTTTCAACAACGCTCACACAGTGATATATGTATGTAAAAAAATAAAAAAAAATATACAGTTATTACTTATAGTATATTCTAGTACAAAGTAAAAAAAAATACTTTTGAACTTGAAACACAATTTACAGCAAACACAAGTTTAAAATGAAGAAAATTTATAAAACATCTACATTATTACATTTTTCACTTGTTTTTCCCAACAAAAACACAAAGTTAGCTTATTGATTTTCTAAAGAAAAAAGTTGTTTACACAAAAGGTTGGAATAGACTGTAGAGCACCTCAATCATTCATTTCATAGATGGGTTTGAGAAACCATTATTTGTAAACTAATGGCTTATTTATTCTATGTCTAATTTTTAGAATTAGGTAGGGTTAAAAATATTGATACAACTGCTTGCATGACACCAGACACTTCATATACGCAATTCGGCATTAGTTTTGATGTATCACAGCGCTACCACAGCGATCGGCAATACCGGTTATATACGATTTATATTGTACAATACAAGAGTGCACGGGTCAAATTTGATTTGATCACGAACAATAGTAAACAATTCAAACGCTTTCGCCTAAGAATTGATATTATTATATGTGCATACATATTATTCAGTACTTCTCTCATAGGGTATCCAATCCCGGAGCCTTTTTCCAATCCCGGGATTTCGGGATTGATCCCCTTTTTTTCGGGATCCCGGGATTGTAATTTTCTTACTGAGAAATTTGAAATCCTCAATTCGTAATACTTTTTCCCAGATTCTCACAGAACCTCGATTTTTTTTTTAGCTCACCGAGGAATTCGAAATCTCCGATTTGGTATACTTTTCCCCAGAATCTCGCAGAACCTCGTTTTTTTTTTTTTTTGCTCACCGAGGAATTTGAAATCTCCGATTTGGTATACTTTTCCCCAGAATCTAGCAAAACCTCGTTTTTTTTTAGCTCACCGATTTACCAATTTCGAGTAAATTATTAGGTTATCCTCAAAATTTCTCAATCCCGAAATCCCGGGATCGCGGCCATCTCAATTCCGGAATTTCGGGATCAGAAAATTGAACGGGATCCCGGGATTGGATGCCTTATTCTCTCAAAAGAGGGCTTTCATATGAAGTTACATTAACTTTAGTAATGTGACACGTAGAAAATTTATGCACACTCACTTTTTTGTTGGTACTTACTAGGGCATCTAATCCCGGGATCCCGTTCAATTATCTGATCCCGAAATCCCGGGATTGACATGGTC